>ML677349.1:20239458-20334987 GCA_007922305.1 Dermatemys mawii
ATATATATATATATATATATATATATATATATATATATAATTTATTTATTTTTACATATCCTCACCAGTCATTTGAAATCCATCTAATCAAGATCGGCTGTATGCAGAATCAGTTTACTTTACAGTTTGTCCGCATACAGCTGTGTATCTCTCTGTTGGAAGGGAGCAGTATATACTAAGGTGAATAAACAGTAGTTAAGTAGTAATTTTGTGGATTTCATACCTAGTTTGTATTCTGTGTAGGTTTAGCCCAGTTCATTAAAAGTGGTAAATGAGATGATACTCCTCTGACTGTTAGTGCAAAATAGATTTTTCAGTGGTTGTGTAAAACCATCTATTCTACAGTTGCACTAGTGTAGATGTTATAATCAGTCTCCTGGAGCAGTAGTGTAATGTTGGGGGGAGGAGGAGGAGGGGCTGCCACAGGATTGAAGGATGTGACACCCCAGGCAATGTAGGGTTGTGAGAATGGAGAGTTATCTAAACAAAACATGTAGTGTTTGTATTAAGTACCATTAAATTGGCAGTCAGTATTTTTAGAACTGGATAGGCATTTCTCTCAACTGCCCTGGATACTGTCAGGAAATGGTGGTCAGAACATCTCAAGATGAGAGAACTATACATGAAGTAACAGTGTTTAAAACATTTTAAAAATGGGATGCTTTATAATTTGGCTTTATGTACGCTTAACTGACTCAAACTAAGCTTTTTGAGATTTCTAATAGAACCATGACTACTGGTATCTCCTTTTTTTATGAGAACAACATTGTGCTGCTTAGTGCAGAAGGTGTTGTTCTCTCTTGCCGCCACCTTTGCATTTTGAACAGTGTCTGACAGCTTTTTTGACCAAAGTGCACAAATATTGTTGCAAACACTTTTTTTGATGGAAGTTCTCAATTTGATACCTTGTATTGTTCCTTCACTGTGGCAAGAATGTAACCTTTTATAAGATTACTGATTTTTTTCCTCTGAAAAGTCTTTTGAAATTGTATGTGTATTAAAAATGCATGAATGTCTAAGTCTCTGGAAAAATTAGGCTTAATTTCTAGTCCCCTCCCTTTCTCTCCTTCCTACTTTGCCCTCAACAGCTGATGCTAATCTTTGGATGTCAATGCTATAAGGAACTGAGAAACAGCTACTGGTTACCATGTGCAGTGAAAGAAACAGCAAAGGAGAAATCCAGAGAGTAATATTTCTAGTCCACCAGGCCGTGTATATGCTGTTTATCTGATAGGAAGGAAGAAGAATGCTGTGAGAAGGCACTGAAAGGAGCCAATGAGGTTAGGAGAAGATTCAAAATACTAAAAGGAAATTTTAGTGTGATGACTGTTGGGGAGAGAGAAGGGAAAAGAGACTGAATGTAGAAGTAACATCAACTACCTCTTATAAATGTTGGGGGATTTTAAAGATTTGATTAGTAGGAAACAATATATTAACTGCTACATTACTAGTTTTAATTTGTAACTAAATTTAAAATTTATCTTAAACTTCTGGTTATGCTTGGAGGTGTTAGTGATTTGGAAACGGTTAGAAATGTAGTATCTGATCTAGAACCATGGTTCTCAACCTTTCCAGAGTACTGTACCCCTGTCAGAAGGCTCTGTTTTGCATACTCCAAGTTTCATCTCACTTAAAAACTACAAAATTACAAAATCTGACATAAAAATACAGAAGTATCACTGCATACTATTACTGAAAATTGGTTGCTTTCTTCTTTACCATATAATTATAAAATAAATCATGACCTTCAGGTTGAGAGAAACTGATATACTGTGTAGAGCAGTATAAATAAATCATTGGATGAAATTTTAGTTTGTACTGACTTAGCTAGTGCTTCTTGTGTAGCCTTTTGTAAAACTAGACAAATATCTAGGTGAGTTGACATGCCCCTCATTGAGAACCATTGATCTAGAAGACATGGCAAGCTAATAAATGGTTTACAATAATTTTAAAGATAAGGCTTTGATTCTTCAGTTGCCTGTGTCTTGCCTGTCCTTGTGACAGGAGCTATCTTAATACAAATGCTTGAGGATAAAATCTTGTTCTTAATTGCCTCTTAGTATTGATATATGTATTAAAGTGAACAAAACAAATTGACATTAGTTTTATGATAGCAAATTGGAAGAGGGGACATTTTGCTTATGAATAAGTGTGCTTTACAATGATGTGCTGTATGATATGAATGAGGGAGAAGGATTTGGCACTCCTTGGTAAGTCCCAAGCTAGGGTTGCCATTTTCTAATTGCAGAAAACCAAACACTCGTGTCTCACCCCTTCTCTGAGGCCCCACACCACTACTCACTCCATTCCTCATCTCTCTGTTGCTCGCTCTCCCCCACCTTCATTCATTTTCACTGGGCTGGTGTGGAAGGAGTGAGGGCTCCGAATGGGGGTGCAGACTCTGGGGTGGGTCTGGGGATGAGGGGTTTGGGGTACAGGAGGGAGCTCTGGGCTGGGGCTGAGAGGTTTGGAGTTAGTGACGGGGTGTGTCTCTGGGAGAGAGGCTTGTGGGGTGAGGGAACAGGCTCTGGGCAGTGCTTACCTCGAGCGGTTTCTGGAAGTGGCCAGTATGTCCCTCTGGCTTCTAGGCAGAGTTATGGCCCCCGCAGCTCCCATTGGCCATGGTTCCTGGCCAATGGGAGCTGTGAAGTTGACACTCATGGTGGGTACAGTGCACAGATGCTCCCTGACTGCCCCTGTGCATAGGGGCCACAGGGATATGCCACTGCTTTTGGGTGCCATGTGGAGCCAGAGCAAGGAGGGAACCTGCCTTAACCCCACTGCACCACTGACTGGACTTTTAATGGCCTGATCAGCAGTGCTGACTAGTGCAGTCAGAGTCCCCTTTGGACCAGGCGTTCCGGTCAAAAACTGGATGTCTGGCAACCCTAAAGGGTTTGCCTTCATTGTGTACCAAAAAAATAAAACACACCTCCAGCCAAAAACCAACAATAACCCTCCCCTCTTCCAAAAAAAAGTGTGTTCTTAATTTAACCCAAGTTAACAGTACAAACACAGCAACTAGGGTTAGCAACTCTAGTTCAATTCCAAGATCCCATAGGTTTTAATTTGGCTGCTAACTAGAGTTAAACATTGTTGCCATGTCTTAGATACTATTTAATCTGAATTAGCTAACCTGAGTTAAGAATACACTTTTTTTTTCTCCTGTGAAGATATACATTAAAATACAAGCCTCACTTTTTGATTCTGTCCCTTTTCCCATAATCCTTCATGACCGCAGTTAAAGCCAAGAGATATTGGTGGTTGTGATTGTGGTGAAATCCTCCTTTGGCAACACAGTACAGAAATAACAGAGTTAAAAAGTACTTAGACGTTAGTTCTAGTTCTAACTCCCCAATTAAAAATGCTAATTTGCCATAGATGTGTCTCATGGTTTCTAGTCTGAATGGGCTTTGCTTAGCTTTAGTGAACGTATCTGCAATACATTATTGGATGTGGCAACGAAAAATAGTAAGAAGCCATGGTCTTCAGTATTGTGATGTCTTCCTTTGAGTTGCTGCAGCTGATTGCAGTACAGAACTAATGTAGTGAGTTTCCTTCTGTAATGGGTCTATAAAATATGGATTGTAAATGCTGATAATTTAAGACAAGATGGTGGGACGCTACTTACCTCATGGTCTGGTTAAGTATAGACAGCTGCATTGTTTACTTCAGTGCTTTTCTGTTAATTGCTGTGGGAACATCTAGTAATTAACTCAAATGTGATTATTATTTTTTTAAGATCACATTCAGAGCCTCTAAACTAATGGCTTGAAATACCATGTGATTCTTGTAAATGATGATGATTATCTTGAGCTCTTGAATGCTGGGATCACTTTTTATCTTTGTGAATGGACTCTAGCTTTTGAAAGTCAATTGCAAAAATAATGAACATGAGATTTTGAGGAAGTTTTGTGCTGAATTGCTTAAATGTGCCTTTTTGGATGTGTTCTTTCCTGCTGTATCTTCAAGTGTGGTATGTGGAAACCATAGTTCCAGAATAACTCAGCAGTCATCTAAGCATGAAGAAAAGCAGAAACAAGGGCATAGTTTTTTAGATTGACCCTTGGAATTTAGCCTATTGGAGGAAATTGGAGGTTTCCTTCCTGCTGGGAAAAAAAATGCATGTTACATGGAAAAAATAGCTGTACAGCTCAAATGTCCTATCCTTTTTGGTAGGATGTGTATATTGGTATGGAGGATCTGTTCTGATCATGGTGTTCAACAGTTTTTTTTTTTTTTTTTTTTTTTTAACAAAAATGAGATACACAGAAGATACTTTCTTCTTAAAGTAATCGAACTCTTGTTCTTGTATTTGTGTGTTCTCCTTTTTGGTGTAGGTGACTGATCTCACACCAGGCTCGCTTTGCTTGAAAGAATAGTGGAACCTGGCACAGCTTATTTCAGTACAAAGAAGTTCATGTAGGAGTCTTGATACAGGAAATTACCAGTTTTAAAGGAATAAACCTCTTAAGTTATTAATGCAAATCTTGTACATTCTGAAAAAACTTCTGAACTACTTTTGTTGAGTTCATAGATTTATATTAATGTTTTCAAAAATGGATAAAGGGCTAAAGTAAATTAACTTATTATAAACTCTTAAAAGGTTGACAATCCCTGGTGTAGTTGATAGTTCTGAAATGTTGGAAGAAAGGAAAGTGAAAGAGGGAATCAATCAGCAATCTTGCCTTTTACCTCCAGAGTGTGCAGGAAAGAGACACTGAGTCTGAGCCTTTTAGGGTGGGAATGAAACTGGGGTGTGGATTCAGAGTATGAATTAAAAAAATTACTTCCGAAAGTTGTGTGGTGAGGGTAGAGAGATGTGCAGAAATGGCCTGGTGTTGAGTGCCAGCAGAAATAAAATGTATGAAACGTGGGTGACGAATAGAGAAAATGTAAAAGTAAATAACTTAATAATAATCATAAACAAAATATGTACCTGTATAATGCCAATCATTGCAACACTAAGTTTTATAAGTACTGTTACTCCTTTTTGGTAGGGTGAATTATAATCACTGCATAACTGAATAAGTGGAGGCAGAGAGAGGATAAAAAGCAGAGGTCACACAGGGATTCACTGGCAGATTTAGGAACAGAATCCAATTGTTCTGACTTAGTGCTCTTCTCAGAGGGTTCCCCCTCCTCCCAATTACTCTCTTCCTTAGCAGAAATTTTGCATTGATCTGAAGCATTAACAGACTATGAAATGATACACATGGGAAACAAATGCCCCTGAAACTGTCTTTAAAATCTTTGGCATTAGTAATAAGCTAGTTCCCGCCCCAAAATGAACAGTTTTTATGTATCTGCTTCCTGGCAGAACCTTTAAATGCCAGTTTTCAACTACTTGCTCTGTAAACTTTGAGTTATGTAACGCTACAAAATAATGATTCTGTTAGAAACACTGACACTCTTGCCTAGGCAAAGGTGCTCGAAGATACCCCCTAGAGGAGATTTGTCTGTCAGAGTTGACACATACTGCTACTAATCCTTGCTATTCTGTGGATAAAAACACATGCTCTGGTCACCAGCACAATCGAAAGCAAGCAGTTTTCACTAAGACCAAGTCCACTAAAAGGAGGAAAAAAATAGGGGTAAGAGGGTAACTCTTTCATACTCAGTCCTTAGTCTTATATCAGAGGGACCACCAATGATAGTATTTGTTGTGTGTGTGATGGTTTTGTTTGTTTTTGTGAGAGAGATGTGGATTCCTACCCAGTGGGAAATGGACTGTCTCTCCAAATCAGCCATCATATGGTAACCATTGTCGGTTATAAAGAAGCCTTATACCTCAGTCCGAAGTCCCTTCTTCTTTTGGTATCCATTTCACAAAGGTTGTATCTCTTTGCTTCCACTCTCTGGACAAGCCTGAGTAGCAGGGATTGATATCAGCAGATTCTGTGGGGTCCCTGAGTGGGAGGTTCCTCCTTCTTCCCCTATCCCTAAAGGAGAGCAACGGGGGCTGGAAAGGGGAAATAACTAGTGAATTTGTAGTACTAGATCCAGTAGCTCAGCCCTCATTTCCTTATTTGCCCTAATTACAGGGAGCTTCTGCAGAGTTTGGTTTAGGGCAGGGGTGGGCAAACCTTTTGGCCTGAGGGGGTTCAAAATTGTGTGGAGGGCCAGGTAGGGAAGGTTGTGCCTCCCCAAACAGTCTGGTCCTTCCTCCTATCTGACTCCCATCCCCTGACTGCCTCCTCAGAACTCACGACCCATCCAACCCTTGATCGACCTCTTTGGAGACCCCCCACTCTAACCGCCCAGGGCCCCACCCCCATCTAAGCCCCACTGCTTTGTCCCCTGACTGCACCCTTCTGAGACCCCTCCCAACCCTAGCCACCACCACCCCGAGACCGCCATCCTATCTAAGCCCCCTGCTCCTTGTCCCCTGACTACTGCCTCCAGAGACCCCCTGCCTCCTAATCAGCCCCCAGGACCCTTCGCCCCATCTGACTCCCTGCCCCTGGACAGGCCCCCTGGGACTCCCACGTGCCATCCAACCCCCCAAGACCCTCTGCCCCCTTATCCAATCCCCTGGCCCGGCTATTGCTTGCTTACCCCACCACTGCTAAGAATAGTGTGTCTGGCCTGCAGCCAGACATGCTGCCACGCTGATCTGCTGGAGTGCACAGCATTGTCTGGCCCAGAGCCAAACACTTGGTTGTGCAGCCCCACCCCCCCAGAGCTGCTGCTCCTGCAGCTTGCTGAGGCCATGGGGCAGGGAGACAGCGGGGGAGGGGCTGGAGCAGCTTTCTCAGCTGGACCTTGGGGGCCAGCTAGGAGGAGCCCACGGGCTGGATGTGGCCCGTGGGCCGTAGTTTGCCCACCCCTGGTTTAGGGTGTGCACAGGAGGCACAGTCCATCCTTGTGGACTCCAGAAATCCTGCTCCTCTCTGAGCAGCAGAACCACACTGGTTCCTCTATGTGGGGGAGGCCCTGTCTCTCTCCAAAAGTGTGGCAGGACTTGCCCATGAAGTGCTAAACGTTGTAAACAAGTGCCATACACAAGATATTTATCTGCAGACACTTCTTTTCTGCGCCCCCCTCCTTTTTTGACTGTGATACAGAACCGTCCTCATCAGAAATGTTGACATCCACACAGATCCTTGACCTTTCTGCTTAGTGCCAAATGGTGAAATAATATATGGAATTAATACCTCCAGTAGATGGTTTCTTTAAGGGTTAAATTTGTGTGGTGTATCCACATGATCAGAACTTTGTTACTCCTGATTTTTTAGTCCTTAAGGGAATGCTTACTTTGCTGCTTTTTTTTGTTCTGGTCAATCAATTAATGGAGGTGTTAATGAGTGCAAATGCCACCTCTCCCTGGTGGCATGCAAATAACATCCTTTGCTGCTCAAGGAATTCCTTATTATCAACAGGAGCCCTCTGAGAATAATTTCTTATCAACAGTATGAGCTACAGATATAAACTTGTTACTATATTGTGTAGGTATTATAAAAACAGGTATTTTTAGGTGTCTTGGCCCAACTTGCAGGATTTTAGTGGGGGGGGAAAAAAAACCTTTGAGTTAGACAACTTTCAGACTAGTACATCAAAACATTATAACCTATATTGGCATGAGATGTAATTAGTTAACTACTAACATGGTGGCTAGTCTAACAAAAACTTAGTGCAGTTGAAAAATAACTTTCTTTTTACAATTCCTATTTGGAGCATATTTATTGTTTCAGTGATTCCAGTTCAAATCTATTCCATATATAAGTAAAAAGATGGCTTTTCTAACTGCTAGCTTTTGAAACATTATCCTGGAATCAGAAAGTTAAATTGAGTTTCTCCTGGCTCATGCCTTCTCAACAATAAAGGTGTGGTGTTTTTGTGTGTGTATTTGTTTTTGTGTTTTTGCTGCACCTGGACCACAGTTAAGAATTGGGTTTGAAGATGTGCCATTCACCTGCTCTTTTATAGCTGTATTGTATATGCAGAACCAAACAGGAGTAAAATCACTAAAGTAAGTAGTGCAAGTAAGTAGAGATGCTTCTCAGTACTTAAGGGATAAGGCTTATAAGGTGGTAAGTTTACACAGATACACTGAACTCTGGCATGTAATATTTTTGGTGGTCTAATGCTAAGTGCTGTACAAACACAGAACAAATGAAACCCCTGTCCCCAACTGCTTACAGTATAAGTTAATATCAGGCTCTGTCTCAATTTTGCTATCCATATTTTAAAACCTTCCATGAACTGACTATAGCCTGCCTCATGGACCATCTCTTCCTACGTCCCTCCACTTGGTGAGTGCTGCTGGCTACCTCTTTGCACTGCCATGCAGTGTTGTCACCATTAATGTGAGAACACTCTTGTCCACAACTCCTGCCATCTGGAACAGCATTCCTGTATCTAGCCACCTCATTGACTTTGTATCTCATTTTAAAATCTCATCTGAAAAATATCTTCTCCCTTGCCTATCTCTCTTAATTACTCTTCCTCTGCTGTTTAATTCTAAATCGTACTGGGACGCAGTTAAAATAATTATATGACCGTTTTGCGTGGCATCTTTGAGGTAGACTGTTTTTACTAAGATGGAGTGGAATAATAGTTCATCACACGGGCCAGCAGCTTCTAAAGTGATGTATGTTTAACTAGTGTAGGGATGAGGCTGGGTTCAGACCTTTGCATGGGGACAACATGACACAAAGGGACCCTGAGGAGTAAACTGTGAGACAAGGCACACTGGTGGAGAGTTTGTTTGTTCATGTACAATGAAACCTGTACAAAATCACCCTTTATTGGGAAGCTTTCCATTTTAAGAGACCTCACAACATATTCCAAATACTGTATATGGAGTAAATTCTGTTCCACCTTTACTAGAAATCCATCTCTCTTCAGCAGCTACTCCTTTTGGTGGTGGTGGTGGTGGTTGTTGGCCCAAAGGATGGTAGTGACTTAAAAGTGAAACTTACTTTTATTTCTTTTGTTTTGCTATGGAGGGTCTAGAGGTAATGATCCTACTCTGATAGTGGTTTTTCAGTTACAGTGTTGGCCAGGAGAAGGGGAGAGTGGTATCAGGAGGAACAGTATTCCATATGTTTGTTTCAGTGGGAAAGTGTTGACAGAGGGTTGAAACGAATCCAAAAGGGATTTTATGAAATATGGTTCTGGCTCACTTGGATTCCCACTGTGAACCCTTTTATCAGCTGGGCTGGTTTGGTAGTTTGAGATGTGAGGCTAAATGTCAGGCTCAGCTACATAGAGAGACAACGGATTAATAGGCTTATCCTGGTAAATATCCTCCATCATTCAGGTCTCCATTATATTTGCAAGCTGGGTTTGGCTGATCAATTCCTGATAGGGTACTGTTGGATTTCTTTATTTTAATTTTTTACATATTGAAGATTGTTGCTATAGAAAAGTGTTTGTTTGGCTTTAGCTATTCCGGAAGTGCTCAGATAACACATTTAGGAGCTCCCTAAAATAACTTGGGATACCAGATTTGGTATTTGGGATCCCTTGAATGTCTTTCTAAAACGTTACTATTGGGCAGGGCCTTATAAAATTCCCTCAGTTCATTTTCCATTGCAGTATGTCCTGGAGAGTCTGCTCTACACTCTGTTCATTGTTCTTGGAATCCTGAGACTCATTACTGAGGCAGCACAGCTGCCAAGTGGAAGACTTGACTGCATGCTGTCTGAGGCTGAGAGTCTAAAAGATGTTTCCTTATTTTTAGGAACTCAGAACTCTGAGTATGAGTGCTGATAAATTCACTATTAAAGATATAATTGCAACTTGGGAGTGCAGTGGGGTTTCTGGTACTAATTGAAACCATATCACTTGATATGGTACAGCCATTATTATAGATTTTTATCCCATTCCTTTTTGCTCTTGAACAGGATGACTTTTTAGTTTTTCTTCATCAGTGTATAGTCAGTGAAAGCTCTCTAGTACAGTCCTGTAAACCTGTGGTGCGTGAACCAGTCAGTTTAAAAAAATAAAAATTCTGCTCCTTTGTAATTGTTAGTATAGCATAAAGCATGATAAACTTTCAGTTTAAGTATTATTTTGTTATGAGTGAAGGAGGTCTGAGGAGAGGAAGCCAAAAACAAATTTGCAGCTATACAGTATTGAAGGGCTGAGTAAAACAAAATCATAGTTGCTGAGTTTTTTGTGCAGTTCCATGTGTGACGTTTCCTGCTGTTGAGGAAAAAGTTGCTAGTTTTTCCCCCTTAGTTTACCTCCTACCCCCAGCCAAAGCATGGAAGATAGGGTGGGGGATTATCTCTTACAGCCCCCAGACATGATGAAGTGTTAGAGAGCCAATAGGGACTGGAGCAGCTGGTTAACCAATACTTCACTGACTGAGCCTATGGGGTTGTTGGATAGTTCATAGATGGAGACTAGGCGGTGGGCAGAATCCTGGAGTAGCCTGGCGGGGGTTGGTGATGTGTAATAAGAACCTTGAAAAAGTGAGAAGAGAAGACTGTTCTAAACTCTCTCTCATTTTCTGTTCTCATTTGTCCGTGTTCAGTCTCTCTTTATTTAGAACCCCACTGGCATGGTGATATGACAGATACTGTAATTGCATGCAATGTCTCTGGGACCATATTGTATTAAGCAGTGGGGCATGATGAAGGCTAGTCGACGAAATATAAGTGCCTACAGAGAAGTACGCTGTTTGAGGAGGTTTGGATGTACTGGTTCAATCTGGGTTTTCCAGGGTATGCCCACACAGCAGCTGGGAACAAGCCTCCCAGCCTGGGTAGACAGACTTGCACTAGCGCAGTGGTTCTCAGACTGGGAGTCGTGAGCTGCCGCCACCTTCGGCATTTAAGCGAAAGCTCCAAACATGCGAGTGAGTCCACCGAAAAACCACCGAAGTGCAAGTTTCCGCT
This sequence comes from Dermatemys mawii, assembly GCA_007922305.1. Taxonomy (NCBI): domain Eukaryota; kingdom Metazoa; phylum Chordata; order Testudines; family Dermatemydidae; genus Dermatemys; species Dermatemys mawii. Next base: position 20,250,309 of record ML677349.1, read on the forward strand.
GTTGGCGGCTTTTCGGCAGACACAGAGACGAACACGGCATGTCCGCTGAAATGCCACTGAAACCAGAAGAGTTCAATTCAGTGGCATTTCGGTGGACGTATCCAGGGCATGAGAGGACACAGCAGAGAGAAGGGGTCACGGAACCAAGAAGTTTGAGAACCACTGATGTACATAAACATGACGATGAACCTCTTCAGTAGTAGGAAGGGTGACAACTCTGATTTTGCAGTTCCTGTTTAGAAGGTAAGAGCCTCTGAGAGGTTTGGAACCTGTTCAGTCTGATCCACTTGGTGCCGGCTCAGTTCTAGGCACAGAAATTGCAGTGTTAGGGTGGCAGAATTTGATTTCCTACCAAGGACTCTGTCCCTTAGAATCACTGGGGGCATTGGGGTTTGTCCTTTTTGTTTTCCCTTTTCCTTCCTCCTCTTTCTTTTTTCCCCCCCTTTTTTTCTGCTTCCATCCCTCCACCAAAGAGGTATGTGTGTGTCTGGAGAGGAGGAGTTGCTCTCTGTGCGAGGCCCACACAAGGAGGTGGGGATGGAATAGAGCTGTGAGAGTAACCCCCTCCGGTGGTGACCTGGGCCATTCTTCAGGACATCTGATGAGACACCTCCAGTGCCCATCAATGAGATTGGCCAAGCAGGGGGCTATTGATGGGAAGGACTCTGGTTCTTTTGTTCTCTTTGTACACCTTGCATGTAAGTCATAACCAATCAGGTATTTGATTAATATTGTTGCTTCTCTCCAATAATTGTCTCTGAACGGTTGATTCTAATGTTCTAGTTTTTCTAAAATACTTGCTGAATAATGACTAGGAACAATTGTTGATCTGTAGCTCATTTGAGATCAACTGATCAGTCAGTGTATCCAAAAAGGCTGGTTGGGGGCAGGACATCAGTCTTGCAGGGGAGGGGTGGTTGTGGCAGTGACATCACAAAGGCCTTTTGCAGGACCTCAGCCTGTTGGGCAAAGGTGTTTAGGAGATGATCTCACAGAGACGCATACATCCAGCCGGGGTCAGGACAGCGGTGCAGGGGCAGCCTCGGAGACCTCTGTAGCTTTGCTCCAGCAAATCTCCTTCTCGAGGTCTCTCCTTGAGGACTGAGTGACAATTAGGATTCGTATACAATAGTGGGACTCAAGCTGGCAAGTTAAACATAGCTATGTGGATGTTGCAGTTCCAGTTCTGAAGCCTGCGGGGGTGGGGCAGGGTTTGTGTGGAATTTCTGTAGCAGATGTTTAGTGAGTTAGCCTGAGCCCTGATATCACAAGTCTCTTTCCAGGCTGGGAGTGTCTCTCCCAGCTGCAGTGTAGACATACCCCCAGAGACTGTCGAAGAAAAAGCTTTTAATATAAAAAGTCTGAGATTTTTGGGTGTGGGGATGGGGTGGTGTACTGCAGATGTTAGTGACACCTGGCAGTCCTGTGTGTGTTAAAATAAATAAATAAAAAATAATCTTACATTTCTCTTGTGTAGGGGTGAGTGGGCATGAGGTAGTCATGAGTGGTTTTAAAAACAGGTATGTAAGGGGGGAGGAGAATGAGCAGAAGATATAAATTAATGGTTTTTAATGGAAATTAACCATAAAAAAATTTAGAAGGAAAGTGCATCCCTGTGAAGGCTGATAAACACAGTCTGGTGGTCCACGACAAGAAAATCCTTCCTGTGAATAGGAAAACAAATTTATGCAGTTGTCTACCATAGACATCTATTTTTGCTAGTCAGTTTCAGACTATGAAACGACAAGATTTACAGTGGAACCACGTAATACCTTACCTCGCAATAGCGTGAATCCGCTTATAATGGCTCCCGATGGCAGTAGCAGGCGCTGCTTTGATGCAGCGGAACCCTGCAATACCGTGACCTCACGTTTATCACGATCAATATTTTTGGATCCCGATTGTCGCATTATTGTGGGGTTCCACTGTACTTATAAAAGGTGGCTAGGAGAGGGAGTGGTGAAATCTTTAGCTGTCAGCTTTTGTTTTGTGTATGTTTTCAGTGTTAAGAACTTGTTTTATATGACTCTCTCTCTTCCCTTTCATGTAGTACTTAATTTGTATGTTAATACCACTCAATGTTATTTAGAATGTGCCAGCCTATGGTTTGGTTTGATAACATTTTCCATATAATTTATTTTGCTACCAATATAGCCATTTACTTCCTGTCTACAACCCTGCTTACAAAGCAGTAACAGAATTTGTAACAGGTTAATTTATTGTTTGGATGCAATCTAGGCTGGTACTATTCACATCAAGGTAATATTCTCTCTCTGTGGTAGCTAACGCTTGCCAGCAGTCTAGGCTGGCCTGTTGTCATTTTCCAGTGTTTGGTGCTCTTCTGCCCTCCCCTCCACCTATTACTGTGTAGGTAGGAATTCCCAGGTCTCTCGAAATAGGACATGGCCAGAGTGTGTAGCTCTGTGTGCATGATCTTTGAGCATGCTATACCCTAGTGAAGCACTATACTGCCACTGTTCAGATTGTAGAGAATTCAGCTAGCAGCATAGTTGGGATGGGTGACTGATCTGTGGTCATGTGGAAAAGCTGTTAGTCTGAACACGTCTTATCCATGTTTGTGACCTGATGAGTGTCAGACTAGTTGCAAAAACGTAGGGCTTGGCTACGCTTGCAGCTGTAGAGCGCTTTGGGTTAAACCAGCCTTCGGATAGCGCTCTAGGGAAAGTGCTCCAGTTTGTCCACACTGACAGCTGCAAGGACTCTGGTGTGGCCACATTTGTGGGCATGTAGAGTGGCGTTGGGAGTAGTGCATCATAGGCAGCTATCCCAGCATTCAAGTGGCTGCAACGTGGTTTTTGAATGAGGGGGGGTGTGGTGTGTGTGTATAGGGGGGGGGGGGGGGGGGGGTTTTTTTGGGGGGGGTGTGTGTTCCCAAACTTTTTTTTAAAATTTCACCCCCCCCCCCCCCCCGCCTCTTGTTCAGTAAAGTTTGCTGCTTTGATTTGCCCTGTTGCAGATAAGCTGCCGGCTACGTAAAAAGGAGCTCTGAAAAGGCATTTCTGCCTTCTTCCAGCCGAGTTCAAAACAATGGGAAGAGAGGCCACTTGACTTAAGGAGATTAAGGAGTGTTTCTGGAGGTCAGTCAGAGCACAGTAATGTTACTACCCATTTACGCTGGAGCTGCAGTGTCTCACCCAATATGCAACAGCTGTTAATCTTCTTGCAAGGTGGAGTACCAGGAACTCTCCAGGCAGGGAGTCAGAGTGGTCTACATGCCTTGCCATTGTGGATGGGTAGTAAGGTAAAGTGCTTTGTGTGGCTTTATTGCGGTATAAAGTGCCTGTGTGGCCAAGCCCATAGTCCTGCTTCCAGTGTAGATAGGGCATTACAGGCATCTGCCATGGTTAGCGACACTTGTGTTCTAACAGTTAAGTGTTCTTGTTGGTGTGGATGGGATAGTGCTTTTATAACCACGAAGGTAGCAGTGTGACAGCCCAAATCAAACTCTAATGAAAGATTTTTTTTTTTCTTAGTTAAATGAGTGTGACATGCAACTATGTGTCTTGGAAACAATATTGGTGACTGTGACCAGTATAGTAATTAAGAATCTTCCAACTTTTCTTACATTCAAGGTTTCATAAACAAGGAATTGCTATATCTAAATCTTGGAGATTCTTTCTGCATAACATCTCTAAGGCTTTGTCTACATTGGCACTTAATCTGCAAAACTTTTGTCCTTCAGGGGTGTTAAAAAACAAACGAACACCCCTCCCCTGAATGACAGAAGTTTTACTGTTGAAAAGTGTGGGTATGAATAGCTTTGTCAGCAGGAGAGAGCTCTGCTGTTGACAAACAGTAGCTACACTGTGCGGCTTTTAGCAGCATGGCTGTAGTGGCATAGCCGTGTCGCTAAAAGCTGTGTAGTGTAGCCATACCCTTAAGTGATTTTCCTTATTTGGGGTCACGAAGGAATGTTCTCTCCCTGCCACCCGAGGGTGAGATCAGCAGAGACCTGGGGTTTTTCGCCTTCTTCTGCAGCATGGGGCACAGAACACTTGCAGGTTTAAACTAGTGTAAATAGTGTATTCTCTGTAACTTGAAGTTGTTAAACCATGATTTAAGGACTTCAGTAACTCAGCCAGAGGTTAGGGGTCTGTTACAGGAGTGGATGGGTGAGGTTCTGTAGCCTGCAATGTGCAGGAGGTCAGACTAGGTGAACATGCTGGTCCCTTCTGACCTTAGTCAGTCTGTTTTGTACCTCGATCAGAGCTGGTCAAAGTGGAACAAAGGTGAATATAAAGGAAGGTCTGCTTTGGAGAGTACATATATATATAAAGAAATTAGAACACAGAATTTATTTTGGAAGACTTAATTTTTTCCCTTCAAAGAAAAGACCTCTCCTTGTTTAAAAACATGCACAACCACCAAACTTACTAGCGCAGGTAGAAGCTTGCTCTTTCTCAGCTAATAAAAACAGAATGCAAATCAATTCTTCCAACCAAGAGGAGAAAATAAAATACATACAGGATGCAGACTGGTTGGAGAATATAGTCTGATTATAGAAACCCAATTCAGTGCTGATCAGAGGAATATTGACTGAAAGAGGGGTTAATCTCTCACCAGATACCTAGTGTGTAATTGGATTTTATTTTATTTTTTTTGGACATGTGTGAAACTGATCTTGTAAATTATTGGCTGGCTGTAGCTGTCTTCCTTTCATTTCTAAGTTCATTGAATGCCCTGTTAACTAGGGTTACCACATTTCAGCCATCAAAAAAGAGGACATGGGGAGGGGGGGCACCCTAACCCTGCCCACACCCTAGCCCTACCCCCACCTCCACCCATCCACTTCCCACCCCCCTCAGAACTCCCAACTGCCCCCTACGAGCCCACCCCCTATCTAAGCCTCCTTGTTCCTTGTCTCCTGACTGCCCCCTCTTGGGACCCTTGCCTCTGACTGTCCCCCAGAACCCCATCCCCTATCTAAGCTTCCCTGCAGCGCCTTGTCCCCTCATTGCCCCCTCCTGAGGACTCCCCATACCCTAACTGCCCCACTAGGAACCTGCCCCCTAACAGTCCTCTGACTGCCTCAACCCTTCCCTCCCCACCCCAGACAGAACCCCTGATCCATCCACCCCCCGTCCTGTCCCTTGACTGCCCCCTCCAGAAACCCCTTCTACCTCTTCAACTCCCCCTGCCTCCTTACCATGGTGCTCAAAACAGCATGTCGGGCTCCACCTGGAGCCCAACATGCTGCTGTGCTCCCCTACACGGAGAAGGATCTGTGAACAGCCCCGGACAGCCAACGATCTGAGAATGAGGAGAGGGAAGGAGCTGGCCAGTGATCGGAAGCTGTGGGGGAGGGGTGGGCTGTGGCTGCGGAGCTCCATGCCAGCGGCTGAATCCAGCCAGCAGCCCTGTCAGGTGCCACGCTCTGCATGGGGGGGAATCCCGGACATTTGTAGATATTCATAAATTCCCCCCGGATGCTATTTTTAACCAAAAAAGCTGAACATGTCTGGGGGAATCGGGATGAATGGTAACCCTATTGTTAACAATCCCTATCTGGAGCTCAGTTGCATCTTAGACCCTCCAGTCTGGCTTCCACCCCTTGCATTCAACTGGAACAACTTTTGTCAAAGGCCCTAATGACTTTATCCGAGCCAGATGTCTGAATTGATGCTCCAACCTCCTTGACCTGTAAGCTGCCTTTGAGAATCGTGTTCTTCTTGAAATCATGTCCTCCTTGCCTTCTGTGACTGTCTCCCAGTTCTCCTACTGCCTCTCCAGTCAATTCTTCAACATGTCTTTCAGCAGATCCTCCTCTGCTCTTGGTCCCATTTTTCTCTCTCACACCTGAGCAATTTAATCTGCAAACACAATTTCAACCTACTGTCTCTTTGGAAATGATTCAAATCTACCTCTACTCTAGACCTGTCTCCTTCTGTCCAAGCTAAAATCTCAGCCCATCTGACCTCTCAAGTATGTGCAACGGTCAGCTCAAGCTCACCATGGCTAAAACAGAGCTCTTAATTCCTTCCCTCTTTACTACCTTCTTTCCTGATCATTGTGGATAAAACCACCATTCTACCTGTCACTTGGTAACCTGGCTGTTCTTCAACTTGGACCTTTCTTTAGGTCCTCACATCTAGGTTACTTCCAAGTCTTGCTGATTTTGTTCTCTAGGATCTATGGCCTTTCCTATCCATCCAGATAGCTAAAACTGTGATCCAGGCTCTTGTCATCTCACATCTTGATTACTATAATGTTCTTTGTGTACTTGACAAATACCATCTTGCCCCACTCCTGTCTATTCAGAATATTGCTCCAAAGATCATTCTTCTAGACCAGGGGTAGGCAACCTGTGGCATGCGTGCCAAGGGCAGCATGCAAGCTTATTTTCAGTGGCACTCGCACTGCCCAGATTCTGGCCACCAGTCTGGTCCGGCTCTACAATAGTTAAGTTATATATAAGGTGGCACGTGAGCTGAACTGCCCAGGTCCTGGCCACTGTTCTGGGGAGCTCTGCATTCAATTTAATTGAAGCTTCTTATTTACTTTATATTCAGCAATAGTTTAGTTATATTATAGACAGACAGAGACCTAAAAACGTCAAAATTATTACTGGCATGCAAAACCTGAAATTAGAGTGAATAAATGGAGACTTTTCACACCACTTCTGAAAGGTTTCTGATCCCTGTTCTAGACTGTTGCCTGGACCATGTAACCCAGGTCCGCACAACATGCGGCCTGGGGGCCACATGCGGCCCGCACAGGCTCACTGTGCGCCAAGCGGGGGGTGAGTAGGGGTGGGGCAAGCCAAGCGATGGGGTGGGGGGAAGTGGATGGGGGTGGAGCTTCTCGGCCCGCAGCTGTGTTTTTTGTTTTTCTTTTTGCAGTAATATGGCCCTTGCTGCTTTCCGAGTTGTGCAGGCCTGGTATAACCCCTCTTTGCATCCCTTCACTGGCTCCCTCTTCTCTATCTTATGTTTGATAAGTTACTTGTCTTCACTTTCAGGGCCTTTCGTGAGCTATGCATACCTGTTATCTTTCATTAGGGTGACCATGTGTTCTGTTTTGGCTGGGAGAGTCCCCTTTTCAAGCCCTGTCCCAGATGTCCTGACTTTTTGGGGGCAAACTGGGCATTTGTACCATTTGCTCTGGCCAACTGGTCGTCAGTTGGCCAGAGCAAAAGGAACAAATGCCTAGCTTTTCAAAAACAGTAGAATGTGCCCTGGCAAGAGGGTGTAGAGGAATTTTTGCGGTGGGATTGATGACTCGATGCGCTGAGCTGTGTGGTGGGGCTTGGATGGTCAGCCTGTTTTTTATTTTGGGGGGGGAAAAAGGGTGGCCATATCTCTCCTTCAGTATCGAAGGTCAACTCCCTCTGGTCCTGGTGCCAGCCTCTCTTGCATACTTGTGAAACTTTTCCTCATGCCTAAGAAGCCCCATAAATATCCACAAAACTAACTCATTATCCTTGAAAACCCCCCATAAAACGCTGCTTCTTTGTGAGGATGAATAAAAAAAACTTCAGGCTGCTGGTGTGCTGAGACCATAGCCTGTTATGCTGACCAATAGTATCTTGCTGTTTCCATGCAGTATCCCTTCGTTCTGTCTAGCCAACTGTTGTCTGGTTTTATAATTCTATTGTAAACTCTTTGCAGCAGGGACTGTGGTGGGTTTTTTGTTCTGTATTTGTACAGCACCAAACACAAAAGGGTTGTGATCCATGACTGGGGCTCTTAACATTTACAAATATTAGACCAGGGGTCAGCAACCTTTCAGAAGTGGTGTGCCGAGTCTGTTTGTTCACTGTAATTTAAGGTTTTGTGTGCCAGTAATACATTTTAACATTTTTAGAAGGTCTCTTTCTATAAGTATATAATATATAACTAAACTGTTGTGTATAAAATAAATAAGGTTTTAAAAATGTTTTAAGAAGATTCATTTAAAATTAAACTAGAATGCAAAGCTCCCCAGACCAGTGGCCAGGACCCTGGGCAGTGTGAGTGCAATCGAAAATCAGCTCGTGTGCCGCTTTTGGCACTTTTGCCATAGGTTCTCTACCTTTTATTACTGTCCTTTTGAGGCGGAGAGTGTTTCTCTCTCTCTCTCTCCCCTCCCCAAGGGAATGACTCTGACCAAATGCTAATGTTTTCTTACAAGATTCCAGCACATTTTTCAGTATCTGGGCACAAACGTGACTGTGACCATCAGAGTCTGCCAGTGCTTTGTGGTACACAGCACTGGGGGGGAAACATAGTCTGATGCACTGAGTCAACATTACCTGTGGTATGCAAGTTACTTACATGGAGGTAGGAGACTCCAGGTTTCATCAGTTTCTTTTGTGTAGTGGTATAGTTGAATTTCTTTAAGATAAAGGGGTGTTACTCAATCTGCAGTATTGAAGCAGTAGCTGCTATTTCATGCCAGAGTCTCTTGGGAGTTGGAAGGAAGGTCAGTGGTATAGTGATATCGAATGCGCTGTTTTTACTGATTTTAAGATTTCCTGCTCTCCCCACCCCTTTGGTATCTGGACACTAATTCTTACCTTTTTGAAGAGTTTTTTTTGTTTTGTCAACAAGAAAAGAATATATATCTGAATGCCCTGGGTGCTAGGATTGTTCTAGAATGGCTTTTTAACCCCCTCCCCTCTCCCCCCCCCAGTCTCTCCCTTCAGCCATTCCTTTGAAATAACTGTTTATTTCAGTGGTTAAGAGCTCACTATGGTATCTGGTGGGATGGGTATATTAGATCAGTGATTTCCAACCTTTTTATGCCCAAGATCACTTTTGGAATCTAAGGGCAACTGTGGATCTACTCAGGCCCTTCCCCAAAGCCCCACCTTACTCACTCTATTCTCTGCCCCCCTCCCATGGTAGCTAGCTCTCCTCCCTCACTTTCACTGGGCAGGGGGTTGGGGTGTGGGCTCTGGACTGGGACTGAGTGGTTCACAGTGTGGGAGGGGGCTCTGGGCTGAGCCTGGGGCAGGGGTGCAAGCTCAAGGAGGGAGTTTGCCCTAGCACGGAGCCCCCTCCTGCACCGAGTGTTGTGGTTCAGGAGTGGGTAGTGGGGGCTGGGGGGTAGGAAGAGCTACAGAGTGCTGGCTCTGGGAGGCGGCTCAGGGATGGAGGTTGGAGGTGCAGTCTCCCACCGGGCAGCTCATGGTGGGATCAGTGAGCTAAGGCAGACTCCCTGCCTACCCCAGCCCCACATCACACCCAGAAGGAGCCAATGCGCCGCTGCGGGGGACGGAGGCACGTGGCTCTGTGCTGCTCCTTTCTGCAAGCACTGCCCCTGCAGCTCTCCCGTCCAATGGGAGCTGCAGGGGTGGTGTTTGTAGGCAGGAGCTTGCTGCCTGCTTCCAGGAGCGGCATGGGACCGGGGTAGGCAGGGAGTCTGCTTTAGCGGCAGTCACACTGCACCGCCGGAGATCGCGATTGACTGGGAGATCCTCTGGGATTGTCCAGTTGGTGACCAATGTATTAGATCATAAAGTTCTCCATTCTCTTCCTCCTTTTTCCCTGCTTCCCCTGCAAAGGCAGGATATTAGTCCCCTGGAGAGAGGACCCTGGATAAAAACAGATACTACACAAGTGTGACTAACATTTCTATTAATAGCTTACTTAACAATTAGTTAATTAGTGTCTGAAGCTTTCAAAATCCCTGTTCTCTCGCTTATCCCTTGGGATGGGTAGAAAGTACAGTAAAATGACAAGCTCTCCTTCGGGGAGAGATCACTTTAATAAAATGAACTTTTCTACTATAAATACTCTATTGCGTAACTCCAAATCACATTGCTAAATTTGTACAAGTTTGTTAAGTCTTTCTATGTATAAATTTCAAGTCACAGTTGAAGATTTGTCTGTGCTTTGGAATGCATGTGTTTATATCCCTTTTTCATATAGAGAAGTTGATTTGCTGGGCCTACATTAGGATCCCCCCTCCTCCCCAAAGAAAACAACAAAAAACAAAACCTCAAACAAACTTCCAACCAATTCTTCTACTGACTCCAATGCACTGACGGTAGTAATGGGGGAAGAGCAAGGATAGGCTGTACTAGGCAGTCATCGGACTTTCACTACCATGTGACCTAGCCTTGTTTTGAAGGTCTAGCTCAAGGGTCTGAAATGACCACGATGGCCACATGAGGACTAGTACATTAGCCTGAGGGCTGCATTGCTGACATCCCCTCCCTGCTGTCCCTGGCTCCGCCCTCACTCCTCCCTTTCCATGAGGCTTCATCCCTTTCCTGCCCCCAGGGGGTGCAGGAGGTGTGCAGGGTGTGGCAGGGGCTCAGGACAGGGGATCAGTGCGGGGTGCGGCAGGGGGCTTAGCCTAGGGGTTGGGGTACAGGAGGTGAGGGGTGCAGCAGGGGGTCAGGGTGCAGAGTGCGGCTGGGGGCTCAGGGCAGGGGATTGGACCTGGTGGGAGGGGAGGCACAGGGCTCTGAGTGATGCCTTGGCTGCTCTTCCGGATACCTTTCCCAAAGCTCCCATTGGCTGCGGTTCCTGGACAATGAGAGCTGAGGGGGTGGTGCCTGGAAGGGAGACCTCTGCCTCCCCCAGGGGCTGCAGGGGTGTGATTCCGGATGCTTCCTGGAGTAGCTGGGGGTAGGCAGGGAGCCTGCCCTGCCCCTGGTGTGCGCTGGGCTGGAGCTGCTTTACATAAGTGCTGGAGGGGCGGGCGCATGATGGGCCACAGATAAGAACCCCACAGGCTGCATGTTTGAGATCCCCGATCTAGCTAAATAGTGGCTATGTGACACTGGTGGCCATCTGGAGTCTTGTCTACATTATGCTTGATGATGGGACATTTTAGTATAAAATAGCATTTTTGTACAAAAAAGGAGAAAGTGGATGCATGAGGTTGGGTTCCTAAAGCCCTTTTTAGATAAGTGTCTCCTGATTATTCAAAAGTGTTGATCACTTGGGAAAAACTCTTTTCCGTACTATTGATGATTAGGTCTTGTACTTGGGTGTCTGAATGTGGATTTAAGAGTCCAACATAGGGGGGATCTTTTTTTAAAAAAAAACCCACACACATTTTGGCCCAGGTCTGTGATGCAGTGTATGTATAAACCAGCAAAAATTCTCAAATGTAATTCCGATTATAAGCACTTTCCAGGAGGAGTCTGACATGTTGGTTTCTCTTGACTGCTTGTTCCCACCTCCTCTGTATAATATCAGTACAATTATAAACAATCCCCATTTCTAGAATAAAATTAGTCTTATCCAGTTCTGTAATAATTCATTTGCCCCTTACTCGGCTTTTGTGACTTGCATCCTTTCAGTGTGTATACAAGGCCTTTTTATCTATGAAGGGGAGGAATACCCTGTGCTGTCTGGGAAGCACTTTTTTTTTATTATGCTGTTCAAATCCCTTTGAGCAGCTTCCAGTGAGAGCTGCTGGAAGTTTCCTTTGGTGCATGGACTTGTGACTACTAAGCTTGCAATTGCTGACCTGACTTTCTTCCCCCTTTTTCCATTTTTTGTGGATTGAGGTGATACTAAAATGACTTACTGACAGCAACAGCAAAACATGATCACCACAGAGCAAACTGTATGCGAAGTGGTTTAAAGAGCTTCATGAACTATGAATAAAAACAAGCCAATATCCACTGGCCACATACCTAATTCAATAGGTAGTGCTTCAATACTTATTTAAAGGACCTCTGGATTTATCATTCTTAATACTCGGTGTAAATGAGACTTTTGGCTCATAATAGGTAAACATTATCTAGCACGAGTGGGATAATTAAACCTCCGAGACAGATTACTGCAGCTCAGACACACAATGGTTAGGCCAAGCTGAACATAAGCTGAAGAGAGCTCAGAAGTGCCAAGGCCTGTTGCCAACAATCATAGGAATCAAAGAATAAATCCTTAAAATTGTAGTCCAGCCTTCCAAGTTTTTTAAAAGCCTGATCAGGGAAATGAAGCAGCGATTTGATGGAGACCTCCAAGCTCAGTATAGAGACACACGAGTGCTACATAGTAAAAAGTTCAGTGCTATTGGGAGCTGCATAATAAGCTAGTATGTTAATTTCTTGGGTGAGGAAGCTTTGTTGTCTGTGCCATTTGGGATTGCTAGCTTGTAGATGTCAAGGTTCAGTATTGATGGGTAGGAGTCTCCAGGCCAGTTGCCTGGATATACCTCTTTCCCACTGTACTGACATTGCAAGTGTATTCCATTCCAATAGAAATGGGAATGCAAACTACAAGTGAGCCCCCCCACCCCTTTTTTTTTTAATTTTTAGCAAATCTTTCAAAGTATCTTAAACACCAGGTACCATATAAAGAGATGCTAGCACCAGTTCATTGTTCCCTTCTCTTTCTCCTGCTCCTCCTTTCTCTCTGTCCTTCCTCTTGCTTATCTTCTGTTCAGTCCTTGTATCATTGCTGTTGTTTGTGTGTGGGACCAGAATCTATGACCCAGAGAAGGTAGGTGAGGCTATCAAAATGTCAAAGTCCAACTATGACCGAACTATTGAAGCTAGGTTGGGACTTGTGTTTTGCTCCTGCTCGGGACACTAACTTATGCCATACTAAATTGGATTTTCTGAAGGAGGCCTTTGCAGTCAAAACTTTAAACCTAAATCTTGGCCCTCTTGAATTCATAGGCACAATCCCTTTGACTTCGGTGGGACCAGAGTTTTGGCCCATAATCTAGAGTGAACAGATGAGTCAGGGTGGGTCGGGGGATGGATGAACTCTGAAGCAATGATCTGATCATCTTGTTTATTTAGGAAGTATAAGTTACATTCTGTAACCTTCCAAAGGCCAAGTAATACAGGGAAGTGACTAAAAGTGAGTGAAATTATGTAAAATCTGGTATGTTGACCATTCTTTGTTCCTATTCGACTAGAGCAGTGCTTCTCAAAGTTTTCCTGCCCACGACCCCTTTTTGTAAATCTGATTCCTTTCGCAGTCTGACGGTATGTCCGCCAAAAAGCCAAATTGAAAGCTTCCGCTTTCGGCAGCATTTTGGCGGACACGCTGCCTTTGTGTCTGTGTCCGCCGAAATGTCTTCAAAAGCGGAAGCTTTCAATTTGGCGGCTGTTTGGTGGACACAGCCCTGCGTTTCAGGCTGCTGACCCGGGTTGTGACCTCCCGGGAATTGCCCCGTGACCCCCCCGGGGTGGGGGCGTTGCAACCCCCAGTTTGAGAACCACTGGACTAGAGGTTGTAGCTAAGTAATACTATGTGATGGAGACAGATTAAGTAACATGTAAGCTGACTAAAGTAATTTAATGTGCTTTTAACTGGTTAATGCAAAGCAGGTAGCTTTATAAAGCTGTCCACAAAGCTAAAAAAATACCCATGCATTTTCTTTCAACAAATACAGATTTTACATTGTATGAACCTTACAGCAAAACCATATAAAACTGCATATAAATCTACAGCATTCCTGTAAATCAGTGTGTAAAGAGGGTCTGGGCTCTTGACTAGAATGCTAAATAACCAACAAGTCACTTGGCACTGAATAATTAATATCTCTGTATAACTTAGTGATTGGAATAACATTCTCATAAGTGGTTGTCCTGTGTTTTTCCTCCTTCAGTTGAGGTTGCATACACTCCAACAGATAAAGATGAAGAATACAGAAGAGTACACATTGCAGGATGGGGAGGCAAAATCTCCACTGTTTAAAACTATCTGATATAAGCCAGCTATTCCTTTCCAATGCTGCCACACGTATTGCATCCTGCTGAGCTGCTGACTTCAGCCAAATTAAATCAACTGTTCTTGGGGGAGTGCTTCCTCTTGCTGCAAGTAGTACCTCTATGTAGTCATTGCTTGTTTAGGGTCGAGAGTTGACATTACAGCAGCCAGAAGCCTCTAAGTTTTTTTTTCATAAGGAAACTGGTAGGGTATTGAATGAACTGAAATGGGGAGAAGTGAGAGACTGTATCTTGAGAGAAGATGGTGAAGGCATGTGTGACATTACACTCCGTATTCTTCATGGAAACATGGTTCTGATGTAGATGTGACATAACTGAGGTACTTTATGCAAGATGGGTCTTGTAAGATGGTATTAGGTTATAATTTACTGAATGTATTTATCTGTTTTTTATATATGTATCATTTTTGTATCTGAAGCTGGGATTGACCATGTCTCTGTATTTCAAATATGCTATGTTGGATATGGCCAAACAGTCATCATAGAATCATAATCATAAAATATCCGGGTTGGAAGAGACCTCAGGAGGTCATCTAGTCCAACCCCTGCTCAAAGCAGGACCAGTCCCTGACTAAATCATCCCAGCCAGGGCTTTGTCAAGCGTGACCGTAAACTCCTAAGGAAGGCGATTCCACCACCTCCATAGGTAACCCATTCCAGTGCTTCACCAGCCTCCCAGTGAAAAAGTTTCTCCTAATATCCAACCTAAACCACCTCCTCTGCAACTTGAGACCATTACTCCTTGGTCTGTCATCTGCCACCACTGAGCATGATCTAGAACCCTTTGGAACCCCCTTTCAGGTAGTTGAAAGCAGCTATCAAATCTCCCCTCAGTCGTCTTTTCTGTAGACTAAAGAATCCCAGTTCTCTCAGCCTTTCCTCATAAGTCATGTGTTCCAGGCCCCTAATCATTTTTGTTGTCTTCCTCTGGACTCCTTTCCCCCCCGCCATCTTTCCACATCCTCCTTGTAGTGTGGGCCCCCAAACTGGACACAGTACTACACATGAGGCCTCACCAATGCCGAATAGAGGGGAATGATCACATCACTCGATCTGCTGGAGATGCCCCTACTTATCCAACCCAAAATGCCATTAGCTTTCTTGGCAACAAAGGCACACTGTTGATTCATGTCCAGCTTCTCATCCTCTGTAACCCCTAGGTCCTTTTCTATAGAACTGCTGCCAAGCCATTCGGTCCCTAGTCTGTAGCAGTTCATGGGATTTTTCCATCTTAAGTGCAGGACATCTGCAAAATTGCTGAGGGTGCAGTCCATGCCATCCTCCAGATCATTAATAAAGATATTGAACAAAACCAGTCCCAGGACGGACCCTGGGGGCACTCCACTTGATACTGGCTGCCACCTGGACATGGAGTCATTGATCACTACCCGTTGAGCCTGATGATCTAGCCAGCTTTCTATCCACCTTATGGTCCATTCATCCAGCCCCATACTACTTTAATTTGCTGGCAAGAACACTGTGGGAGACCATATCCGAAGCTTTGCTAAAGTCAAGAAATAACACATCCACTGCTTTCTCCTCATCTACAGCGCCAGTTTTCATCATAGAAGGCAATTAAGTTAGTCAAGCATGATTTGCCCTTGGTGAATTCATGCTGACTGTTCCTGATCACTTTCCTCTCCTTAAGTGCTTCAGAACTGATTCCTTGAGGACCTGCTCCATGACTTTTTCCGGGGACTGAGGTGAGGCTGGCTGGCCTATAGTTCCCTGGATCTTCTTCCTTTCCTCTTTTTAAACATAGGCGCTACATTTCCTTTTTTTCCCAGTCATCTGGAACCGCCTCTGATCACCATGAGCTTTCAAAGATAAGGGCCAATTGCTGTGCAATCACATCGGCCAACTCCTTTAGCACCATTGAATGCAGTTAGTGGCTTATCGAATAAATGCACACATGCACAAGGATTACCCCAGGAACTGGTGCAATAAAAATCTCTCATAACTCTATATAATAGGAACTATTTGACCCAGGTCACAGCAAAAAAGCTTTCCAGCAAGTGGAGGCAGAGGGATATAAAAGAGGGACAATGACAGCACAAGGTGGCTAGACTCTCCCCACAACACCACACCTGAAAAACAAAGACTGAGCTAAGAGAAATGATGGCCCCAGGCTAAGATCTTTAGCCTGTATATGAAAAATCTAGAAAAGCCAAGGCAACTTGTGATAAACAGGCTGGCAGATTCTTAATGCACTTGAGATGACAGTTTGCTACTTTGTATCCTACCTATCTAGTGTATCAAGCTTAGTTTGCATGTTTTGTTTCATTTGCTTAGTAATCTGCTTTGTTCTGTTTGCTATCCCTCAAACCACTTAAAATCTGCCTTTTATAGTTAATACAATTTTTTATTAAGGCCAGTTTGTGTAGCTTCTGCGAGGGGGAGGGAGTCGTGCACATTCTCCTCACATTGAGGAAGACGGTGGATTTTTAAGAGCTTGCACTGAATAGAAAAATCTGCACAGTACAAGACAGTACTATTTTGGGTTTATCTCCCAAAAGGGGTGTGCCTCTGAGTACTGGGGAAGTCCTGTCACACAGAACTGACTTCAGTCTGTGGCTGCAGTGTGGTGTGGCCCTACCTCTGCATGCATGTGTGCACGCTGCAAGAAGCCAGACAGTCTAATTCAGCAAAGCAGGGAGAGGGAACACAAGCTGATTGAGCAGGAGAGGCTCAGTGAAATCAGTACATCAAGTGGCATCCCAGAAGGGGTGTCTAACCTGTCAGCATGTGCTAGTGTTTTTGCAATAGAAGTGAATTAATGCCTTTTTTAATGGGATGATGTAGAGGGTCACTTGGCAGTACTGGAAGAAAGTTTGGACATATAAAGAATGCATGCCTAAAATTCTTAAGGCTGTGAGCTGGAGTAGCTAGGAAGATGGTGGGAATCCAATTAAATGGAGAAAGTTGAGAGAGGAGATGGTTAGAATACTGCAGAGACATTCCTTTGGAAAGATGTCTGCATATAGATGGTAATCCACAGAAGAATAGTTCGTTCTCTCAGTTGTGTGTGCATAAGGGAGAGTGAATAATGGACAGATTCTTAATCTGCCCTTGAAGGGGGTGGCTGAGTTGGAGCACATTTGGTGATTTCCCCATCCCCTATTCTGTCAGTGATTTTTGGGTGGAGTTCCTTGTGAAATCATCACAATGTAGTAACCTCTTCTACAAATGTGGAAGTGATTCAGAGAACGTTCCAGTCTTGCCAAAAACCATCCCATGAAGTGATAGAGAATCTAAGCTGCACATTGGCTTAAATATATTTTTTCACAACCTCCTGAAGTTTCATACCCAGTTTCTGCAGAAGCAAAGAGCCAACTTGTCATTCCACTTCAGTGAGGCACCAGTTAAAGTTACAGCAGATGTACAGGTCAAAACTGGTTTTAAAAATGGGATGCTTTTTTAGGGAAATTTTTACTGGACATCTTAGTGGGTTTTTGGGGGGGGTGTGGTGTTTTTGGCTGATGTGAAACTTTTCATTGAGTTGTCTAAACTTTGGGGAAAAAATCTGAAATCAGCTCTAGTACAACTTGGAGAAGCATTGGTCTATTTGAAGTTTAATATAGACCACAAAGAAGTGACTCCCTTCTTCCCACTGATTTTTCTGGATATTTAGTAGTAGTACATTCATAATGTCTTAAATCATTCTTGATGACTTGCAGTGAACCCCTACTGAAGCACTAAATATCTTTGTGTTTGCCAAATCTGTCTGGATTGGTTCGTGGGGTTGTAAATCATTTGAGCAATTGTTCATATCTAATGGTTTACAGGAGGCAATTAGATCAAATCTTGATCCTATTGAAATCAGTGAGAATTTTCCCATTGAATTTAATGGAACCAGGATTTGGCTCTTATTTCAAAAGCTATTCTTTTAACTAATGCACATGTATTGCACTTTTTTAAAGGGAAGTGTGACACTTCTGACCATACTGCCTGGTATTAGAGCATCCGCTCAAGGAGAGGATGGATAGAGTAATGGCTCTAGAAGACCAGAGCGCTCTTCCTGCTCTGATTTTAGTGTGTGAACTTGGGCAAGTTGGTCTGCATCCATGTAACCCCCTGTAAAATTGGGATAATACTTCCTACCACAATGGTGGAGTATTAAGGCATTAATATAAGTGGAAATCCTCTGAAAAATGCTGAGAGTACCAAGTACTAACAGTCTTAGTGCCATAAGAAATCTACAAAAAAAGTTGTCTAACTCCATTATGTTTTGGAACAAAAAAAATATGATCCTCCTTGCCCCCACCCCAAAAACTCTAAATAGAGGTGGCAGGCATATCTGCTTTGAATCTGTATTAAGAGACTTGTACCACTAGCTCCCCGTTGTGTAATGCACAAGCCTAAATATCATGTTAGCTTTAACCCAGACAATTATAGAAAGAACAAAGAGAAATTTCCGTGTTCTATGGATGAAGCTTTTGAGAATTGTTGTACCCAAATTTGGTTGGGGTAACTGACCCTTGATGCTATATATTTTCCTCAGACTGTTGTATAATCATGATGGTGAACAAATTTTTTGTTCAAATGACTAATGTCCATCTGAGTTAAATAACTGAAAATGAGGATCAGACATGTTTGTCAAATGACTCCAGCTGCTTGCTGAAATTGCCAGAGAATTAAAAGGTGTTTGCTTTTCTTCCTCCCTCTCCCCACCATTTAACAGCACTCAATCTCTTGTCTAGTTACTGCAAGTGTTGTCTTTGTATCATGTTCTGATTGCCTGACTCTCCAGTCCATAGTCTATATAGCTCCTTAATGAGTGTCTTTTTAGGTAAGGACTGCTGGATGAGGTCATACTTGAAACCGCTGAGGTGCGAGTTGTGCTGACTGGATTCATCCTGGCTGTTTCTACTACATTAAACCTGTTGCTCGAAATTTATCATTGTGGCTGCTGTTCCACCATTGGCAGAAGTGTTGGGAACCTGTTAGCTTTTTAACTACTGTGTTTAATCCTGCTGATAGCACAGCGGTTTAAAATAATGGTAACCTGTCTATATGGATGGTTTTGCTGTCACCAGTGAAGTTGAACCAATTGTAGCAACTGTGGTTCAAACGTAGAAAACATTCAGCATCCCTGATGGCTGACCAATAGCGTTGTTTGTTTTTAGTTATGACTCTTGGTGGTATTTTGAAAATTTCTTGGATCCCTTGGCTTTCTGCCAAAACATGCCATGTAGTGGTGGTTTGCTCTTTACCATTAACTGTTTTGATTAGATTTCATTCTTTTTGCTGCTTGTTGGAGACCTCTACTTCAGAGTCTTTTCTTTAATCCCTGCCACACACCCCCTTTTCATGGAGAATGCTAATATTTTCTATTAAACCATTGTTAGAAATTAACTTTAATAGAAATAAATATTGAATGTAAAAAAGGGGTTGACTTCTCTGACCCTGACACCATCTTTTAATAGTGTAATTGCCCCTGAATATTAAACAAAAATGTGGAGGCAGAGTTAATGATACTTAAGCAAGCTGAAGTCGAAGTGCAGGGCTGAGGTGGAGTGCAAACTGAATTCAGGTTTCCTAATTTTTGCTATGTTTAATTTAAACTTTGCTGTTGCAAGGAAGGTGGTCTGTCTTCTCTCCTTTAAAAAAATAACAAACCAACAAAGCAGGGGGAGGAGGGGGAAGAATAGAGGAGGAGAAGAAATCCAGAATTGAAAGGAAGGGTTAGAATAGAAACCTTTCCCCAAAAGCAAAGATAGCTGTTGTGATTAGGTGCTCTATAAATCAATAAAATGCAGTCAGTCATCCTTCTGATGAGGCTTCATTCCTTCCCTGCACGCTTCACTTTGACAGTAGAAAATAATTCCTCCTTTGTGGGGTGGGGTGGGACCAGGTAGGTATGAATTGCTGCTCTGAAGGGGGATTAGCAGACTAAGCTGTTTGGTTTTGAACCTCACACCCTACTGAGGTGTAGTGTAGGTAAAATTCACACCTCTGCTTCTCATATTGCTTGTATCCAAACATGTTTGAAAAGGCAAATGTCACTGAAAGTGTATCATTGTGCTTGTGTTTGTCTTCTCTCCACCCCAACCCCTTTTGGGAAGATGTTAGTTGGGGAAATGAGGGTTAAGGTGGGTGGAGGGGCATATGTTATCTCAGGTGAAGGTTGTCATGGGGAGGGAGAAGCAGCAAAAGTGTAACTGCAGTGGCCACTGGGATACTTCTCCCTGCAAGGAAACAAGTGTTAAGTCTGAGGGAGATTTTATTGTTTTAGACCAGAGGTGGGCAGACTGTTTTTTGAGGGGGTTCAAAAGGGTAGGTAGGAGGGACCAAGGGGTTTAGAGGGCAGGAGGGAGATCAGGACTGGGGCAGGAGGTTGGGGCATGGGTGGAGGTTAGGGGTCCAGGCTCTGGTTGGCCTTAACTCAAGCAGCTTCCAGAAGCAGCAGCATGCCTCCCCACCTCCATGTGGAGATGAATCCAGGTGGCTCTGCGTGCTGCCCTGTCCACAGGCGCTGCCCCTGGAGCTCCCATTGGCTGTAGTTCATGTAGGTGACCAGGGGGTTGGGGGGCATGCTTCTGCTGCTTGGAGCCGCGCTGAGTGGGGCAAGCCCCCGACCCTACTCCCCAGCTGGAGTGCAGGAGTGGGACAAACCCCAGACCCTGCTCCCCAGTGGGAACTCGAGGACTGGATTATGTCTGATGTGATGGCCATGGCCGTACTTTGCCCACCCTTATGTTAGAGCCTCCATCCCCTCCACATATGTATGACTCTTGGTTTAGCTTGGGACTGCTTCCCCAGCTGTAGGAAGGTTTATCAAATCCTCATTGGAACAGAAATAATTTTACAAAGGCTCTTGGGTTCAGGAGCCTTATGCATGCATGTCCTGATTCTCTGATCTCTCCTCCCCCACTGTAGGATAAGCAGCCAACACAGCTGTAGAGCTGGCTTCATAGTAAAAAAATTGTGCACTGGGGGACACCCAACTGTGGGAAAATGCTTTTCCACTTTTTAATTGGGTTGAGTACTGTGAAGAGAAGCTGGATTTCACTCGTCAGGGGAATTGGAAGCTTCTCTGGAAGTGAAGGATAAGCGGGTTACGAAAGCTCTTCTCCAGAGAATTGATAGTAGTCACGTTTCAACTTAGAGAATCACTTCTTAGCCTAGAACATCTTTACTTAAACAAAACCGTGATATGTTTCTAGTGTCTTCGTGTGTGTTGTTTTTTTTCCTCTTCATGTAAGTTCTTGATTGTGCAGTCAGAGCAGTTATGCAGTCAGGCCTTTTGAGTGAATGAAATTCTAAAAGTAGTGTTTTGTACTCGTCTCTTCTGGCCTTACAAAAATGACATTTTATTTGTTGTGGTTTTTTTTTTCCCCCCAGGCTCCTGATAAAAGGAAAGCATTAGAAGAGACCAAAGCATACACAACCCAGTCTCTTGCTAGTGTTGCTTATCAGATCAATGCACTGGCCAACAATGTTCTCCAACTGCTGGACATTCAAGCATCCCAGCTGCGGAGAATGGAGTCCTCCATCAACCATATCTCCCAGGTAACCTTTTTCATAGGAAATTGAAATGCCACCAAAAAACTACTATTTTGGGGACACAGTCATCTGAAATCTTTTCCTGGGGTTTTAACCCACTTGCCATAAGTGCCAACTTTCCTTGGAGCCAGTGGGTGCTCGTGCCCCCCCATTCCAACCCCTTCCCCAAAGTCTCTGCCCCTCCCTGCCCCTATGGAACCCATTCCCCCAAATCCCTGGCCCTACCTCCTCCCCTGAGCGTGTCGGGACCCCCCTCCTCCCTCCCAGTTGCGTGAAAAAGCCGTTTTGCAGCACAAGCTTTGGGAGCTGTGGGGGAAAAGTGGGCACATGACGCACTCAGGGGAGGAGGAGGAGATGAATTGGGCGGGGAGCTGATGATGGGTGCAGACCCCCACCAATTTTTCCCCGGGGGTGCTCCAGCGCCTATGCCACTTGTCCTTGGGTGGGTCTTCATCTTGGTAAAAATAGTGATATTGTCTGAGTCTCGTAACTTTAATAACGAAAGATTCTATTTGTTCTGCCTCTTATAAATAATGGCTCTAAAGGTTGAGTGTTGGGTAATGGTAGTGTGTGTTTTTATTTTAGTAATTCTCAACTTCATTAAAGATTTTCTGTGAAGTTTATTACTAAAGTTTAAAAATCAATGTTTCAATTCTAGCTTATGAAATCTGCTAAAATTACATTTTTTTTTCTCTTTGAACTCTGAAGAGAGGAGTTCAGTCACTGAAGCTTCGAGGGCGAATCTAATGTTCTAGAGCAAAACTGAAAGAAAGAACTAACATATTTATTAGTAGCAAGCCAATATTGTCTCATGTTCCTGTTGCTATGACACTTAGCTTCTACTGGAAGGCATTTCTAATTCGTATTCCAGCATTAATTTATTGATGTAATACAGTTAACTCAAATATGGAATTTGGGTTGTCTTCACCATGACTTTGGGACTCTACATAAATTACACAACACATTTTTTGGTGATTTCCAAGATTAAACCATCCCCTTCAACGTTTTGTAACACTGAAACATGTAAAATGAAGCGCCCCCCCCTCATGTATTATTTAATTTATGGACTGTCCCTTTCATAGTCTTCTCTTGCCTAGCTGCTTCCTTCGGTCTCTTGCAACATCTTTTCTTCTTTCTCCCTGCCACTTTTGTATGTCTTGCTGAGGATCCAACATGATGATGTTGCTAAGCAGTTTGCAGTTGCCACTGTTGGCAAATATGGTCACAAGGAGGAAAAACAGAAGAACACTTGTAAATGTGAAGTATTCCTGCAAGTGAAGAGCATTTTGAAAGGTGTGGCCAAGACCGTGCCAGAACAGCAGGGTGTACTCTGAGCTCCTAGTTTTGGGCTACTTCACCAGCAGGATTAATAAATCTGCTGTTCAGTCAGCTGAAAATCATGTGAATAATTGACCCAATACTAAAAAAAAATCAAATATTCTCACTCTTCCTCCCTCCCTCTCCCTCCCCCCCCCCTCTGTCTTGAGCCTGCAAGAAGTGATGGGTCCATGTGATGTAAGTGGGGGCTTGATTCATGAGGCCATAGAGATGGTAGGAAAAAGCAGCACTATGCTGCCATTGTCAAGACAAGAGTTGTTTTGGGGATGACCGAGTGCATGGAGAGAGTCTAATCAAACACTTCCAGACCTTTTTGAAGAACTGGTTCTTGGGGCTTCTACTTCACCTCTTCTCCCCCCGCGGCCCCCCCGCCCCCACCAAATCAACTTCTGGTTGGATTGAGCTTGCAAAATGCTCTGGCGATTGATTTTAAAATCTTCCTGCTGAGAAGGAGCTGCACTGTACACTGCAGGAGGTGATGGAATATGTACATCTTGCAAATAAAAAGCCTTTAACAAAGTTGTTCTAAAACATTTGTTTAGTTTTAATACGTATTTTGTATGGTTTTTTAATATTGCCAAATTTTAAAAGTGTGTCTAATTGTCATCCAGACAGCTAACTACTAGAAGTAAAATTGCTGTAGATAAGTTTCTAGTTATATAAAGGATTTGGAAAGAGATTTCTGGGCCCTCAAATCTCACTTGCCTACAAAAAGAGGAACTAAATGGGGAATAAAAATGTCCTAACCTTCTATCTCAACATTTTCTCTCACCACCATATACAGAATAGCACACTTACATAACTTTTGGACACACTCATGTCTATCATCTAGAGCAAAATACTGGTGTGTAAGAAAAGCAGTTCCTAGTCACTACTGGAGAAATTCTGTGTTTTAAACGGAATTGTTGATATCATCTTGGTCCCATTGATAGGACTAATAATGTAAAAGCTAAAATATTTGATACTGGCACAAAAGATGTAACCCCCTGTACTATTTTGCGTTTTGAATTGAAGGAACTATTCTGACTGTATTGAGTCACCTGATACATGAACTGTTTGCTAAAGACTGTAAACAATCAGTGCTTTGTGGAACTTTGCAAGAGTCTTTAGCAAGATCTCTTGTAGTTTCCTTGGCTGTTGGGTCTTTCCTGAAACTAATCCCAATTATAAAGGAATCTTTTCGGACCCATTTTACAAAATTAAAACTAGATACCAGTGATGCAAGTTCAAGTGTGTGTGGCTGGTTTTTTAAAAGGTTTTGTTCAAATTCAGCTGTTCAGTTATATATTTAAAAAACAAAACACCACATTGTGCAGTCCCTTACTGCTAGTTTTAGAAATGGGTCTTCAGAATTTGTCTTCACTTGCCCCACTTGTATCACTTTTTTTTTTGAATATTTCCATCAAAGCAGAGCAAATGTATGTATTTAAATTGGATAGTTTTCTAAAGTTGGTTGGAAAGACAAGAATCAGAGCCAGGCTAGTAGACATAGGGCATGCATTGTGCACACAGTTTTGCAAATGTACCTCAGTCATTCTCAGCAATACTTCTATTAGTCATGCACTTCTCTGGAGCATTGCCAGTCTGTAGCTTCATCTGTAAAAAGGTGTGGTTCTCTGGTGGTTCTGCTCTGTGGCAGATAATCTCTTCCTCACTCCCACACAACACACAGTGACCATGTTCTTTTCCAGTCCAGTGCATGTTTCTGAACTTCTGTAGATCTAGCCCAATATTCAAACTGAATGTTATCAAAGGGTCACCTGCTTACTTGTAGACTTTTTGGGTTAAATAGCCTGCTGTATAATCTTGATTTTAAAAGAATGGTTAAAATGTTAGCATCTGTATTAAAGCTCTAGCTTTAAAATAAGCCTTAATAAAATATTACAGTGAGCTGTCTTCCCTGTAAGGAAGATCCATAAGAGTGAAGCGCACAGTTTAATATAATAGCATCTCCAAAGAGCTGAGCTGTGCTCATGGAGAACTTGATCACTTATTGTGAAGCTTCAGTTAAACTTAAAGGAAAACCAAAAAGAGGGTTTTATACAAACAGATAAAAGCCCTATTTAAGTGAGACTTGGCAGATTAGGCTTCTCAGGGGCTCTTCAGTGAGCTGCTTCACTGTTGCTTGTTGTCGCACCTGACTATGGAGATGTATTTGTGGAGTTGTTTTAACCCTTGACACCTGCTTTGAGCTTTGCCACATTACTCCTGCCCTTTTCATGCATGGCGAAGTAGTAAATGCAAAGCTTGCAGTAGCATTTTTGGAGATGCTTGCAAAGCCCTTCCAAATGCAAGGGAATCTGTCTGCCATGATCACAGCAGTAGGCACAGGGCTGGCCTGAGGGTTTTGGGGAGGAATAGTGAGATGACGCTTTTGGGACACACCCAAAATTAGCAAACTTACTTTTACATTTGTGTGTGTGTGTATATATATCTTTAGGGCCCATCCCACAGACTTTCTGCTGTAGAGGTGGAGTCCAGCTGCTATATTTCTCTCTACTGTAGTAATTTGATTTACTTTGGGTTATATTAGCCTTGAAAAGAAAACCCTCTTCTCAAAGGAGAGCTTAAATTTACTCATTTTAAAAAATGGAAGTAGACACTTTTGTAGTTCTAGTTTTTTCCCCAAAATAACTGGGTCCCTTGGCTATGGGCTTTGGAGACTAAAGGGCAGCTTTCAGTAAAGCAACACTTTATTAGCAAAAACATGTTTTATATGATTTTGCAAAAAGTAGGGTCTCTGCACTGTCCTGAATGGGGCTTATTTTGTGGGAAGTATTAATATTTAGGTGTGTGCGCGCACACAGACTGTTCTCTGGCTGTCCTGATTTCCCTCTTAGAAATGAGTCTAGCATAAGAAATGCACTTAATTAAGATGGCGAACTTTCAACCATTGCATTTCCACAGTCTTGAAGACCAGGTGAATCTGGCTTTCATGCTAAGAAGAGTTGCACTGACAAGGACATCCTTGTTTACTGTGTCAAAACTAAAAAACGTAGCTTATCAGAGTTCATATTTATGCAAGGGCAGCTGCAGTATTGGGTGTAGCAACTAATTCCCCCTCGCACCCGAACATAAACAGTTTTAAAATAGCTCATTATTTAAATCAGTACATACTGAAGTGTAGAGGAAGAAATAGAATCCCTTTCAAGAGATAACAGGGCCAAAAAATAAAACACAATTTAAAATTCAGTGCACCAATTCTTCCCTTTGACTCAACACTTGACTTTCAAATGTGTAGAGATGTGACAAAATGGAAATTTCTGACAGTGTAATTCCCTGGGCTATGCAACAAATAGCTAGTAGCTCTTCTGATGACATTAAAAATATTTGAAAGCTTTTAGAACTAGAAATGAAGGCTCAGATTTAGTTTAAAAGAATAGTGCCTGTTAGCCTCTATTTCATCGTTGTATATTTAGCATATATATGACACATCTATTTTTTTTTCTCTTAAGGTTTCTTCTCACTCAGCTGTTTGTTTGAGCTGTTCTGCAAATGACAAATGCTTGGAGGTTGATTTTTTTCATTTTAATGTATGTTCAGCCAAGATTACCGTGAACTTTAGGTTACAGGTAATTTCTCAAGAGGTTCCAGGATTTAAGACTACCCAAATGTCCAAAACCCCTCCAAGCAGGTTAAGCACTGATCCATTGATTTCTGTATCCAAGTCTTGGCTGTTGGGGCATAAAGCCCTGCTGAACTTACATTCTTAGACTTCGCTGGGAGTGTGCCAAAGAGGAGTGGAACAGTCCCGCTGGAGATGGGAATTTAGATGAGGTTGGAGGCTGGTTTTAGTTGTACTGTCGCCTCTTGTATGTTTGAGTTAATATGATGTGTGATACCTGTTGCTGTAGCTGTGCTTACCATGAATAGCAACGCACAGTGACTGATCAGTAGTTCTGAGGGCGTCTACACTTACCTCTGGAATGATCAATCCAGTGGGGGGTTGATTTATCCTGTCTAGTGAAGATGTGATATATCAATGGCTGAGTGCTCTGCCATCAACTCCAGTACTCCACTGAAGCGAGCCGCACAAGCGCAGTCTACGGGGACGCATCACTGCAGTAGGAGGACTGCCGAAGACACTGTGGGAAGTAGATCTAAGTACATTGACTTCAGCTATGTTGCGTAACTTGGATCTCTTTGCTTGCCCCTCCCCCCCCACCCGGCCACCGCACTTTATTTCCCAGATGTAGGCCAGGCCTAAGACCATTATCTCAGGAAAGAAGAAAGAACCACCTCCTCAGGCTCCAGCAGTGGTGGGCAGATTGATAAGCCACAGCCACCCTCTGAGGCTTTTACTGTGGGACCTGACACTGGGCCACGGTTACTGGCTGAAGGGGAAAGGATCTCTCTACTCAAAATCTGTGTGTACCACTTTTTTCTGCTTTTTACATGGAGCAAGGAAGGACATTGTTTCCTCCTCATCCCTGAGCTAATATATGTATGCTAG
Source organism: Dermatemys mawii (assembly GCA_007922305.1). Classification (NCBI taxonomy): domain Eukaryota; kingdom Metazoa; phylum Chordata; order Testudines; family Dermatemydidae; genus Dermatemys; species Dermatemys mawii. Next base: position 20,277,253 of record ML677349.1, read on the forward strand.
TGTGATTTCAGTCATAGAGTCATAGAATATCAGGGCTGGAAGGGACCTCAGAAGATAATCTAGTCCAACCCGCTGCTCAAAGCAGGATCAATCCCCAATTAAAGTTCTGCAAGCTAGAAATAGCAAAGTTTTTGGGGAGGTAGCGGTCGGAGATACATTTCTGACTTAAGCAAAATCTGAGTTACGCAAGATGTTCTGGAAGGGAACACGTTCTGTAACTTGGGAAGCATCTACTGCTGGAGAGGGTCGCAACAAACACTCTTCTGGCTTCCTTGTGAGTCATTTTTTTTATTTTTTTTTTGTGGGGGACATAAATTCTACGTATGCATAGTGGCACAGAATTCTCCCAGAAGTTTTTTTTATGTCAAACATTCATTAGATTCTTGGGAAAGTTCCTCCCCCGCCCTCCAAAGTAAAGCTCATTCAAGCTGTGAGAAAGGAGGCATGGAGCCTCCTGGTGAGGGAAATTCCATGCTAGCTTCTTCCACTGCTAGTGTTTTCAGGAACCAGATCAGTTTGCATTTTAGCAATCTCTTTCCCCTTGACATGATGTGAGTGGTTGTCTCCTCCCCTTTTTATGTAAAAGACATTCCCATTGTCTCTTCGTGTACCTTGGAAATACCTTTCATGTGGCAGAACTGCATTCCTTTGCTTACAGCGGGTAAATTCACTCCTGCCTGGCAGACACACTTTAATAACATATTGAAAATTGTTGTATTTCTGAATTTGTTCTCCATGCAGTAATAGTAACTGTCTGTACATTGTTAGCTTTTTGTTGATTTATTTTGACACCTTTTTAAAGGGAGGTTATGGCATTAGTGAGCTGAGGTACAGTGAATTGGTCAGGCCTGCTGAAACTTACCACTAGATACCAGTGAGTCCCTTGTTCCTTGCTATGCCATGATATAGCAGAAGGTTACATGTACAGTTTTCAACACATTTTTGGCCATTACACTTGTTTCTCCACCAAAGAGCTATAAGTTTTTGGCATATTTCATATTAAATTCAAAGTGTTGATGGAATCTTTGGTTTTCTAAAATCAAAACCAGAAACCCACTACCATGAGAATTGCTCAAAGGATTTTACCTGGTAGGTTTTGTGCAGCAATGTAATTTAAAGATTCCATAAACACCTCAATCTTTAGTGAAAATCTCCTCTTTAGAAAACCACAAAAATTGAATACCACAAACATGCTTTTAAGTAAAAAATATTACACTCTTCAGTTGGTTACTCTTTCTTCTCATGCATCTGATTTAGCTGTGGCTCAAAACTAATTTCCCTTCTACTTATCTTTAAACAAGTGCTTTTCAAATTTGAACATTGTAAACACCAGTAGTTTTATATTGGCATGGTGTTTTTAATAAACTTTATAAATGGCTGTGATATGGGATAGAGGAGGAACGAAATGCTTGATACCAAGTGAGTGAAATGAGAAGATACCCAGTGTGCTACTGGACTTTTTAATATCCACACTATACCATGTAGTTAATCAGAGGATTTTATTGCTACTACAATAGTCTTTTGTTTATGCCAATCATTTGGGGAGGGAGAGAAACCATTTTGTGAAGCAGTTAAAACTTCTGCATTACTATCATCCAAAATGACCACTCTTCATGACCTGTTGCTCAAAACAAGTCAATGTATGCTATCAGATGCTAGTGGTCTGAGATGTTATAGTAAGGAAGTATATGCGGGGATTTCTGTTTGCACAATTCAGAAGAGTTCTTTAGTCCACTCTGCAGGCCACTTATATTTGGATGAGAAATATATTTCTGAGAATTTTGATTATACTAAAGAACTACTATCCTTTACTATTGAAGTAATATATCATAGGCATCATGATTTCTCACCTCAGTCCCTGGAAAAAGCATGGAGCAGGTCCTCAAGGAAACCATTTTAAAGCACTTGGAGAGGAAGGTGACCCAAAACAGTCAACATGGATTCACCAGGAGCAAATCATGCCTGACCAACCTGATTGCCTTCTTTGATAAGTGGCTCTGTGGATATGGGGAAAGCAGTGGATGTATGATATATCTTGTCTTTAGCAAAGCTTTTGATAGTCTCTCACATTCTTCCCAGTAAGTGGTTGGTTGTTAAATGGATTGGCTGAATGGACTATAACGTGGATAGAAAGTTGGCTAGATCATCTGGCTCAACAGGTAGTGATCAACGGCTTGATGTCTAGTTGGCAGCTGATATAAAGCAGAGCGCCCCAAGGGTTGGTTCTGGGGCTGGTTTTGTTCAATATCTTCATTAATCATCTGCATGACAGGATTGCACCCTCAGCAAGTTGGCAGATGACACTAAGGGCTTGGTTACACTGGCACTTTATAGCGCCATAAAGCCCCCACGAGTGCTATAACCTCCCTGTCCACACTGGCAAGGCACGTAAAGCGCTATAACCGTGGAGTTATAGTGCTCCTGGTAATCCACCTCCGCATGGGGAATAAGGGCTGTAGCGCAGCTGCTGTAGTGCTACAGCAAGAATGTGGACACCCACTGCGCTACAAGTGATCTGTTGAGATGCCTAGAGCCATTTAAGGCAATTGGCATCTCTTCCCTTTGTTTTGAATTCGGCTGGAGGAATGCGGAAGTACCTCTTTAGAGTTTCTCTCTTAACTTGGCAGATAAGCAATGCAAATGTTTAAGGAGGGAGCTGGTGTAGAAAACAAAGCCCTCTGTGAACGGAAGCTAGCTGACAGGCTTTCAAAGAACGGAAAAATCACTGGCTCTCTCCCTACACACAACACGTTCCCCCTCACCCGCCTCGTTTAAAAAGCGCATTGCACCCAGCTCAATGCTGGGATACCTGCCCTAATGCGCTGCTCTTAATGCTGCATTAAGTGCCCCAAATGTGGCCATGCTATACCGCTGGCGCGTCTGAGTGTGGACATACAATAACGCTATACATATTACTGTATAAGGGGACCGCTATAACCAATAGCGCTATAATCTTGTAAGTGTAACCGTATCCTAAGTTGGGGGGAGAGGTAGATATGCGGAAGGGTAGGGATAGGATCCAGCGTGACCATAGACAAATTCGAGGATTGGGCCAACAGAAATCCGATGAGGTACGTGCAGAGTTCTGCACTTAGGATGGAAGAATCCTATGCACTGCTACAGGCTGGGGACGACTGGCTGAGCAGCAGTTCTGGAGAAAAGAACCTGAGGATTACAGTGGACGAGAAGCTGGATGAGAGTCAACATCCAGAAACTCTCTGGATGAGAGTCGTGCCCTTCTTGTCAAGAAGGCTAACATATTGGGCTGCACTGATAGGAGCATTGCAAGTAGATCGAGGGAAGTGATTATTTCACTCTGTGGCATTGGTGAGGCCAAACTTGGAATACTGCGTCCAGTTTTGGTCCCCCCCCAACTACAGAAGTGATGTAGACAAATTGGAGAGAGTTCAGTGGAGGTCAACAAAAATGATCAGGGGTCTGGGGCACATGACTTACGAGGAGAGGCTGAGGGAACTGGGCTTGTTTTAGTCTGCAGAAGAGAAGTGAGGGGATTTGGTAGCAGCCTTCAACTATGTGAGGTGGGGGGTTCCAGAGAGGATGGAGCTCAGCTGTTCTTAGTGGTGACAGCTGACAGAACAAGGAGCAATTGTCTCAAGTTGCCGTGGGGGAGGTCTAGGTTGGATATTAGGAAATACTGTTTTACTAAGAAGGTGGTGAAGCACTGGAATGGGTTACCTACGTGATGGTGAAATCTCCTTCCTTAGAGGTTTTTAAGGTCACGCTTGACAAAGCCCTGGCTGGGTTGATTTAGTCAGGGACTGGCCCCCCTTTGAGCAGGGGTTGGACTAGATGACCTCCTGAGGTCTCTTCCAACCCTAATCTTCTATGATTGTGTGAGAAGAAATCTGAGTGTTACAAGGTTGTCTATATCTCATACATACTTATACTACTGTTGAATTTTTTCTTTGTCAGTGAGTGTCATTACATTTCATAAAATCAAACTGTCCTTGTACAATAATTCATTATATATGAACTCATGTGATAAGTTTATATCTGATGCTGGCCCCGTTATGCAGAAAATTATTCTGGTGTATTCACTATTAATGGAATCCAGAAATATGAAGAACCTTACAGTAAATAAGGCACAACTGGGCCAGCTAATCTTTTGTCACCACTGATGTTTTGATATAATCTTGAGCAGGGGTTCTCAAACTTTATTTCACCATGACCCCCTTCTGACAATAACCAAAATTACTGCGCACTCCAGGAGGGGAGACCAACGCCTGAGCCCACCTAAGCCCCACTACGTTGAGCAGAGGGTGCCAAAGCTGAAGCCCAGGGTCCTGCATCCCAGGGCTGTAGCCCTCAGTCTTGGGCTTTCATCATGGGTGGTGGGGCTCTGGCTTTGGCTTCAGCCCCAGACCCCAACAAGTCTAACACCAGCCCTTGCAACCCCATAAAACAGGGATGCCACTTTGAGGCCCCTGACCCACAGTTTGAGAGCTGCTAATCTGGAGAAAAGATTTGATCCTGAGTGGCAAAAAGGCATTATTTGGAAAGAAGAGTAACAAACTAGACTAGTTATTGCAACATACAACTTACCATTGACAGGCAGTTGCTTTGGCTGAGCTTGAAACTTGCAGACCTCCTTCACAAGCTCTGTAGAATGTTCTCTCTTATGATGACTCACTGAGTTTTTGTAAATGGGGGGAAAAATGCCTTCTTATCTAGGTTGGGTATTTTACAAGGATGCGTTGCTACCCCGAATGCTTTAATGCAGTGACCATACGCTAAGTAAGGGCATTTTAAAAATATGCCTTCATAATGTCACCAGTGTTAGTTATGCAGATGACATAACGCTAATTGTCAAATCAATGGATGAACTAGTAATGGCACCTTGAAGCCCTGGAAAGCCCAGCACCAAAAGTTAGCCTGAAAACTAATTGGATTAAAACCAAAATTCTTCCAGTTGGCAATTTCAAACATACTGCAGGCTTTGGCATCTTAGTGGGCAGCCACCTAGTTGCAATTCTGAGATTTCACCTGCCTCTGTTTTGTTGTCAGAGTGGCATTGAGAGAGCAAGCTCAAAACCCATACTGCAAAAGTGTGTCGTCAATGGGGCACCTCATCAAAACATCATTTGCAAAGTGAACACACTTTAGTAGAGAGAAGAACCTGAGGATATAGAATGCATTGGTCAGCATTCTGATTTACGGGTCTGAAACAGGGTCCCTCACGAAGTATTATTACATAAGCTAAATGATCACTTAATTGGCATCACAGACTTGGTGAGAAGTCTCATGACTGGAATATTGGTGTAGAAGGGTACAGCTTGTTGAGGAAGGGCAAGGAACACGAAAAGGGAGGAGGTGTTCCATTATACATACACTTGTTTTGAGGTCCAGATGGAGCTGGGAAGCAGACTAGTTGTGCATCTCTGGGTAGGGATAAATAGGGTGTTGTCCATGGTAGAGGTCTATTACAGACCACCAAATCAGGAAGAGGAGGTGGATGTGGCACTTCTAGAACAAATACCAGAATATCCAAAACACAAGACCTGGTAGTAATGGTGGACTTTAACTACCCAGACATATGTTGGAAAAGTACTACCAATAAGCCCTTAGAATGTATTAGGGATAACATTTTGTTCCAGAAAGTGAAGAAAGTAACCATGGGGACAACCATTTTATACTTGACTGTGGTAACAGATGTCAAGAGAGAACACAATTTGGGTGCAGATGATCATGAAATGATGATTATTCCTAAGGAAAGGAAGGAGTGAGAGCAGCAGAATAAGCATGTCAAAAATATAGGTCTTAAACTCAGAGAAATGATAAGACCCCCTGGGAAGAAAACGTAAGAAAAGTTCTTCAGGAGAGCTGGCAATTTCTGAAGGAGACAATATTAGACACATTTGTAAAAAAGTTTAGTCTTGAGTGTGAAGGGAGACCTGATGACCCTAAATATATTAAGGGCTGCTGTAAAGAGGATTGTATTCAATGTGATCTCCACGTCCACTAAAGGTAGGACGAAAAATAATGGACTTACTCTGCAGCAAGGGAGATTTAGATTCAGTATTATGAGATGCTTTCTAACTGCGAAGGTAGCTAAACTTTGGAATAGGCTTCCAAAGGAGGTTGTGGAAGCCTCGCTGGATGTCTTAAACAAGTTGGATAAAAACCCTGTCTGGGTGGTTCTGCTACAGCACAGGGGGCTGAGAGAGGCCATACTGGGTCAGACCAAAGGTCCATCTAGCCCAGTATCCTGTCTACCGACAGTGGCCAATGCCAGGTGCCCCAGAGTGGGTGAACCTAACAGGTAAAGATCAAGTGATCTCTCTCTTGCCATCCATCAGCCCCCTCTGACAAACAGAGGGTAGAGACACCATTCCTTACCCAGCCTGGCTAATAGCCATTAATGGACTTAACCTCCATGAATTTATCCAGTTCTCTTTTAAACCCTGTTATAGTCCTAGCCTTCTCAGGCAAGGAGTTTCACAGGTTGACTGTGCACTGTATGAAGAAGAACTTCCTTTTATTTGTCTTAAACCTACTGCCCACTAATTTCAATGGGTGGCCCCTAATTCTTCTATTGTGGGAACAAGTAAATAACCTTTCCTTATTCACTTTCTCCACGCCACTCATGATTTTATATACCTCTATCATATCCCCCCTTAGTCTCCTCTTTTCCAAGCTAAAAAGTCCTAGCCTCTTTAATCTCTCCTCATATGGGACCCATTCCAATCCCCTAATCATTTTAGTTGCCCTTCTCTGAACCTTTTCTAATGCCAGTATATCCTTTTTGAGATGAGGAGACCACATTTGTACACAGTATTCAAGATGTGGGTGCACCATGGATTTGTATAAGGGCAATAAGATATTCTCCGTCTTATTTTCTATCCCTATTTTAATGATTCCTAACATCCTGTTTGCTTTTTTGACTGCTGCTGCACGCTGCATGGACATCTTCAGAGAACTATCCACGATGACTCCAAGATCTTTTTTCCTGATTTAGTTGTAGCTAAATTAGCCCCCATCATATTGTACGTGTAGTTTGGGTTTATTTTTTCTAAAGTGCATTACTTTACATTTATCCACATTAAATTTCATTTGCCATTTTGTTGCCCAATCATTTAGTTTTGTGAGATCTTTTTGAAGTTCTTCACAGTCTGCTTGGGTCTTAACTATTTTGAGCAGTTTAGTATCTGCAAACTTTGCTACCTCACTGTTTACCCCTTCCTTCAAATCATTGATGAATAAGTTGAATAGGATTGGTCCTAGGACTGACCCTTGGGGAACACCACTAGTTACCCCTCTCCATTCTGAACATTTACCATTTATTCCTACCCTTTGTTCCCTGTCTTTTAACCAGTTCTCAATCCATGAAAGGATCTTCCCTCTTATCCCATGGCAACTTAATTTACGTAAGAACCTTTGGTGAGGGACCTTGTCAAAGGCTTTCTGGAAATCTAAGTACACTATGTCCACTGGATCCCCCTTGTCCACATGTTTGACCCCTTCAGAGAACTCTAATAGGTTAGTAAGACATGATTTCCCTTTACAGAAACCATGCTGACTTTTGCCCAACAATTTATGGTCTTCTATGTGCCTGACAATTTTATTCTTTACTATAGTTTCAACTAATTTGCCCGGTACGGACGTTAGACTTACCAGACTGTAGTTGCCGGGGTCACCTCTAGAGCCCTTTTTAAATATTGGCGTTATATTAGGTATCTTCCAGTCATTGGGTACAGAAGCCGATTTAAAGGACAGGTTACAAACCTTAGTTAATAGTTCCACAATTTCACACTTGAGTTCTTTCAGAACTCTTGGGTGAATGCCATCTGGTCCTGGTGACTTGTTACAGTTAAGTTTATCAATTAGTTCCAAAACCTCCTCTAGTGACACTTCAATCTGTGACAATTCCTCAGACTTGTCACCTACTGAAGACGGCTCAGGTTTGGGAATCTCCCTAACGTCCTCAGCCGTGAAGACCGAAGCAAAGAATTCATTTAGTTTCTCCGCAATGACTTTATCACCTTTAAGTGTTCCTTTTGTATCTCTATCATCCAGGGGCCCCACTAGTTGTTCAGCAGGCTTCCTGCTTCTGACGTATTTAAAAAACATTTTATTACCACCTTTTTGAGTTTCTGTCTAGCTGTTCTTCAAATTCCATTTTGGTTTTTCTTATTACATTTTTACATTTAATTTGGCAGTGTTTATGCTCCCCTCTAGTTACCTCAGTAGGATTTGACTTCCACTATTTAAAAGATGCCTTTATCTCTCACTGCTTCTTTTACATGGTTTTTAAGCCACGGTGGCTTTTTTTTTAGTACTTTGACTTTGTTTTTTAATTTGGGGTATACATTTAAGTTGGGCCTCTATTATGGTGTCTTTGAAAAGTGTCCATGCAGCTTGCAGGGATTTCACTTTAGTCACTTTGGCTATTAATTTCTGTTGAACTAATCCCCTCATTTTTTCATAGTTCCCCTTCCTGAAATTAAATGCCACAGTGTTGGGCTGCTGCGGTTTTGTTCCCAGCACGGGAATGTTAAATGTTATTATATTACGATCACTATTCCCAAGCGGTCCTGTTACAGTTACCTCTTGGACCAGCTCTTGCGCTCCACTCAGGACTAAATCAAGAGTTGCCTCTCCCCTTGTGCGTTCCTGTACCAGCTGCTCCAAGAAGCAGTCATTTGAAGTATCGAGGAATTTTATGTCTGCATTTCGTCCTGAGGTGACATGTATCCAGTCAATATGGGGATAATTGAAATCCCCCATTGTTGAGTTATTTATTTTGACAGCCTCTCTAATCTCCCTTAGCACAGGGCTGGAATTGGTGCCTTCTTGAGGTCCCTTCCAGCCCTATGATTCTATGAGAACTAACCTAGCTAATCCTGGACCAAGCCATTCTAGGGGCTGTAGCTCCCAGAGCGATGGATGGGAACTCTTGTCTGAGACCAGAGCCTGCTGGGGACTGGGGTAGGTAGGATATAAATAAGCTTCTCTTGCTTCACAAGAAGGAAATAAGCAGCCTGCTGGTGGGCTCCCTAGTACTGGGATGTGGGCAAGCCCTAAAGAGAATGGGAGAAGCCTGGGAATCACTGGCAGGAGAGAGCCTAAGTGGTAGGCAGAAAACAAACAAACCAAAGCGATAGCCGTTGTGTGGGAAAATGAAAGAGTTGGAGGTTAGAGGAGATAGTGACTTCATTATTTGTGGCCTTAAGGCTGGAGCTTGTGGTAAAAGGAGAGCATGGACACTTGTGTACATTAATGCAACCTTGGGTGCTGATACCCTCGTGTGAAGAGGGGTGGCTATCTGCAGCTGCAAGCGAAGATCCAGTTGTGGACTCTGGAGAATGTGAAATGCCCTCAGGGGCTTGAGAGTAGGTGGTGGCTCAGAGTGGAATGAGGTGAAAGCTTTTTGCTGGGAATTTTGCCTGAAGGACTTTTCTTCCCCATTGAAAGGGCTAAGGGTATGGTTACACTTACAAGATTATAGCGCTATAGGTTATAGCGGTCCCCTTATACAGTAATATGTATAGTGCTATTGCATGTCCACACTCAGATGCTCCTGCGGTATAGCATGGCCACATTTGGGGCACTTAATGCGGCATTAAGAGCAGCGCATTAGGGCAGGTATCCCAGCATTCAGCTGGGTGCAACGTGCTTTTTAAACGAGGGGGGTGAGGGGGGACGCGTTGTGTGTATGCGGAGGGAGAGAGACAGTGGTTTTTCCGTTTTTCTGAAAGCCTGTCAGTGAGCCTCCGTTCACAGAAGGCTTTGTTTTCACACAGGCTCCCTCCTTAAACATTTGCATTGCTTATCTGCCGAGTTAAGAAAGAAACTCTAAAGAGGTACTTCCGCATTCCTCCAGCCGAGTTCAAAACAAAGGGAAGAGACGTCAATTGCCTTAAATGGCTCTAGGCATCTCCAGAGATTACTTGTAGCGCAGTGGGTGTCCACATTCTTGCTGTAGCGCTACAGCAGCTGCGCTACAGCCCTTATTCCCCATGAGGAGGTGGATTTATAATAGCGCTATAACTCCACGGTTATAGCGCTCTACGTGCCTTGCCAGTGTGGACGGGGAGTAGGTTATAGCGCTCGTGGGGGCTTTATAGCGCTATAAAGTGCCAGTGTAACCATGGCCTAAGTTCTGAGTTTAGCCCTTTAGCCAAAGTGTCTTTGACAGTGGAAGGGAGGAGGAATGACTGGGCAGCTAAGTAGGGCAACCAGATTAAGTGTGAAAAATCAGGACAGAGGGTGGGGTGGAGGGGGTGTAATAGGAGTCTGTATAAGAGAACGCCCCAAATACTGGGACTGTCCTTAGAAAATCAGAACATCTGGTCAACCTAGAATCGAGGCACAGCTGCATCCTGACTGGGAGGGATTAGCATCTTTGCCACAATTTAAAAACATAAATTACTATCTGCAAATAGTGTGCACCATGCTCTGGTTCTTTTTCTAGCTCAAATATTTAACGAGCTAGGAAACAGTGGTATAATATATCCTTTCCTCTAACATTAATTGTTTAATCTCTTTGGCTTCTTTAAAGAATTTGGGAAGGTAAATAACCCAATGGTTTCAGTATGTGCCTTAAAAATGGGCAAAATTTAATTAAATGTTTATTTTGGGTACTTTCTTGAACTGAGTTAAAAGGTGTTGAAGAGGGAGTGGAATATTTCTGGTTGGAAAGGTGCATGGTAAAAAACAAAAGCCATGGTGAAACCCTTGGTTTAGGATCATGACAATCCACTGGACAAACTGTAGACTTATTTAAAACGTGAAACTCTTCTTTGCTAAACCATTTAGAGGTTTTACTGTGGCACTTGCATATAATCCCAAACTAAACTATTTTCTGTACCAGAAGCTGCTCTTTTGGTGGGTATGCAACATTACAGAGTCTTTCAACGTGTCTCTTTACCAGTGCCTAGCAGAGGCACTTCAATCTGATTAGGTTCTATGGGTGCTACTTTGATTAAGTAGCATCTAGGACAGGCCCGCAAAACATGCGGCCGGGGGCCACATGCGGCCCCCATGGGCTCACTGTGCGGCCCGCGGGGGGGGGTGGTGAGTAGGGGTGGGGCAAGCCAAGTGGTGGGGTGAGGGGAAGTGGATGGGGGTGGGGCAAGGGCAGGGCTGCTTGGCCTGCAGCTGGGTTTTTTTGCAGTAAGATGGCCCTTGCTGCTTTCCGAGTTGTGCAGGCCTGGTCTAGGACCTTAGTTTCATCTTACTTAGTCACAGTGGTGACTCCAGACTTATACTGGTGTGATCAGAATTCAGACCCACTGTGAAAATTAAAAAGGATAACCTCTATTTTTCAAAATGACTCATGGATTAACGGGAAAAAAAAAACAATAAAATATATTGCTTGGCTAACACCGGCCCATGAATGCCAGCACCATTGCCTGATATTAACTACAGTACACAACCAGTGTAGCAAGACAGACAAATATGCACTTTCATTTGTTTGCTTAAAATAATTTAATCTTTTTAAGATTCTAGCTGTGATCTGAAATCAGTGTTCATTTGATCTATTAGCAATTGAAGCAAACTGTCATTAACCAGCTCTGTATGTTGGTGAGCTGAGTGCAATTTGTATTTCAGACTTTGCAGTCAGTACAAGAAACAAAACTTTTATGAAGATCACATACCAAAAGTGGAAAAAAATGTAGTAAACCACAGATCTTACAGTGCTACAGATTCTCATATTGGAGTAATTTTCTGGCTCCTTAATCTACAGAGGAAAACAGCATTAGGAATATAACCCGAAAGAAATAGGGACTGAGCCCCTGGCTTTTGGACCCTTGCCACCTTTGTTTTGTGTTTTTTATAATCTCTACTATGGTTTTATTTAAAGTTTTTTTTTACTCCTCATAACTGAAGAACTAGGGTTCACCAAATGAAATTAATGGACAGCTGGTTTACAGTAAACAAGGACATATTTCTTCACACAACGCAGAGTCAACCTGTGGAACTCTTGGCCTTCACAACATCCTCTGGCAAAGACTAGAACAGGGTTGAAAAATAATTTAGCTCAATTCAGGGAGGATAGGTCCATCAATGGCCATTAGCCAAAACAGGCAGGGATGTTATCCCTAGCCTCTGTTTGCCAGAAGCTGGAAGTAGGCGACGGGATCGATTACTTGTATGTTAGTTCCTGATGGAGCACCTGGCAGTGGTGATTGTCAGAGGACAGGATACTGGGCTAAATGGACCTTTGGTCTGAGATGTTTTGAAATACAGGGAAACACTTTTTGGTGAAGGAGATCATGATGCTATTGGTAGGAAATGAAGGCTTTCAAGAGAGGCTAAAAATTGAAAGTTTCATTTTAATTTAAAGGAATTAGTGATTTTTATAGATACTGAATGTGCCTTTGGCAAAAAAAACTTGCCTTGAGTATTAGAATTACTTCCATAACTTCATTCCAGTGGAGAAAAGTGCTTTGTGTCTTAACTAATATAGTGCCAGTAGACTGAAAAAATCATTTGTTTTTATTATGTCAAGACTCTCGGTAGATGCCCTAGGTAGACTTCTGTGGAAATAAGTTTGCTCTGGTTGAAAAAGTAAGTGGCTGATCAAATAGATGCTGTAATTGTTTGGTTTGTCAGTTTTATTTTTCATGTGGAATGTGGGGAGTATATGTAAAATAGATGTCTTGGAGCATATATTTTTGTTTGCAATCTATTCTTATCCCTTTTTTCATATCTTACAACTTTTTTTAAATTATACAGAATCAATAGCCCCTAAAAATGGAAGCCATATATAATGTCTGAGATAGAGTTAAAATAGAAATTGTGGATGTGAGAGAGAGAGAAGGAATAAAGTGACATCTATTTCTGGAATAGAATATTGTATGAAAACAAACTACGATAAAGCAATCTGATATCACATTAATGGCTGGAAGTCAAACTCTTCAGGGATGGAATTATGCATTCCCTTGATACTCTGTAGAAATGTGTTCCCATGTGGGGATCAGAATTCAGGAGTCACCTCAGTACTTCTAACTCATCAGCTCTGAGAGAAAAGAACATTCTTCATCACCTGAACATAGTGTAAGTCTTGTCATCTCATCTGAAGAAAGATCTATTAGAAATAGGCACCCCAAAAGGGGTGGGGTGATGAAAATAAGTAGCAAGATTAAAGAAAGGTGTATATGTGTGTGTGTGTGTATATGTGTGTGTGTGTGTATGTATATATGTAGATCAGTGGTTCTCAATCTATCATCTACGGGCTGCAGATTGAAAACCACAGTCCCCTGTGAGCAGGGCCAGGAGCAAAACCCTGGGTTAGGTAGTGGAATCGTGAGACCTCCCCACCTGGGGCCACTTCTAAAAACCCAGAGGTGCTGCAGCAGCTCAGCAAAACTCTAGTTTCCAGCACTTCCCACAAACGTACTCACTCTCCTGCCCCCCTGAAGCATTCACTAGCCCTCTGCTGGCAGGAGTGCTTATGCAGGCTACAAGAGGCTGTTTCCCCTTAAGCCAGCCCCACCTGCTGCCAGAAGAGCAAATTTTGAATTTTTTTAGCACAGAGCTGGGCTGCAGCTGTGTGCTAATTGGGTTGCAGGTTGAGAACCATTGACTTAGAGTACTTTTTTAAAAAATTTGATGTGAGAACTAAGACAGACACCTTCAGGCCGTAAGCCAACCTCTGACTGATCAGGGTTGGAAAGAGGCTAGCTGTCTATTGTAAGATTTCTGAAGAATTCAGTACTGATCAGTGTCTGAGACGGGATTCTGGGCTGACATACCCATAGTACATCAGACCGTAGCTCTGCATAAAAAAAGATGTTGTGGCCAGAGATGGGGGTGGCCCTTACAAAAAAGCTGTCTCTTCCTATTCCGCATAAGAGATGTTGGTGAAGCTTTATCAGCTGGTGGAGCTTCATTTCAGTGTAGTTCAGCTCTTTTTTTAAAAAGCATTAACAAGGCCGTTTGAAATGGTCTTTGAACTGGAGAATGTTCTTTGTCTAATATCACCACCAACCCCTTTCCTCTTTAAAGTCTGCTTACTCTTGTAGTTACACTGTATCAGACTTGGGTTGTTTGCATATATACTTCCTCCAGCCTAACAGTATTTGCATGTGTACATTTGTGGAAATAAACAGTTTAAAATTGTGTAATATAATTCTTCTTGGCCTCCATTATTAACAGAGCAATTGATACTTCTGTGCTTGTTTTGGACAGGACCAGGCTAGGTCACATTAGGGTTACCAACTTTCTAATCTAACAAACCTGAACACTCTTGTCCCAGCCCCGCTTACTGCATTCCCCCCTCCCTCCATTGTTTGCTCTCCCCCACCCTTGTTCACTATCACTCGGCTAGGGCAGAGGGGTGGTATGTAGGAGTGGGGTGTGGGTGCTGACCTGGGGTATGGGCTCTGGGGTAGACCCAGGGCCAAGGAGTTTGTGGTACAGGAGGGCTTTGGGCTGGGTATATATTTTAAACTTCTTGCCCTTGCTTTCAGGATCCTATCAAGCATCAATCAATCTCTCGCACGCGCTCTCGTCTGCTTTACAGTATCCCACCCCAACCTTCATCTTCTCCACTCTACAAGTACAGTAATACCAGTATCTTCTTTCTTCATGGAAGAGTCTGACTTTTTCAGGCTTGGGTGCTTGGATTAACCTTCCAAAACCTATTTCACTTCAAATCACTCCTTAAAACTCCACTTCCATAATGTTATGTATATTTTAAAAAAATGGATTTGTATATTACAGAGCAATTAACAGTGCCTTAAACTCATTTCACAAGGCAGCAGATACTACCTTGGACTGGGTCATGCAGACCCACCTAATAGGCTAGATAACAAGAAAAGTGGAAGACATGGTCAGGGCCAGCTGGATCACAGGTGCACATGCAATACTACCTCAGTCTAGTAGGGTTGTTTTTTGTCATTAAGTCTCTTAAGTTTTCCATTGCCAATCTGATTTGTAAACACTTGGTAATACAAACTTAAGAGTAGGTAGGGAAGTTATACTGCTACCTTCAAACTCTTTCGCAAGTCATTCCCATAAATCTTGATTTCTTCCCCGATCCTCTCACATACACACACAATAAAATACAGAAGTCTCCTATTACATTCACTGTACATGTCCATTTACCTCAGCAGAGGTGACCGGATGTCCTGTTTTTAAAGGGACCATCCCATATTTAAGGCTGCCTGCAGGTGTCCTGACTTTTTTTAAAAACTGGCAAATAGTCTTGTCTTTTCTCCTCTTCCATCCCTCTCTCCCCATCAGTACAGGCAGGTCCTGCTGCTGGCTGAATCCTTGCTCGTTAGCTGCCCGCCTGCAAGCAGTGAATGGGGAGGGGTCTGACGATGGGGGTGGATGTAGAAGGCTGGGGGTGGGGCAAAACTGCAACTCATGCGACTAGCTGCTTACCCTGCTGGTCCACCAGTGCAGCCCCTGCTGTGTGCTGGCTCCCATCCAGCAGGGCTCAGTTCCCTTTTTGGCCAGCATTGCATGCTGGGAGCTGTGGTGGCTGGTGAGTGAAGGCAGGCACCAGGCAGTGGCTGGGTTACATATCACCTCTGCTGCCCACCCATTAGCCCTTTGTCCTCCCCTTCTCACTATCCTCTCCCTGCTTTGCCCCTTTCACCCCTCCCCCAAGCTCAGCTGTTCCTCCATATATTCCTCCCTCCCCTCCCCCAGCAAGACGCATCCCTCTCCCAGTATTGTGCAGAGAACTCTTAGCATACAAAATATTTTTATAGGACACAGACTTTTGATTGGCTTTCATTGTGAGGAAGGCTTTGTTTCTTGAGTCCAAACCATTTTAGAAGCCGTATCTACTTGTGCATTTCTCCCGAGTGAATTGCAAACAATGAAAAAAATTAGATTCTCATGTTTTATTAAAACATTTTTCTAGTGATGCTATACTGCCAGTTAAACTGTCATACTGAGCCTCTTATAAAGGCTGAGATTTCTTGTGTTAAAACTAAGCATGATTTTATAAAAAGGAAGCTTGAAAAAAAATCCTCTTGGCTGTTTTTGAGTTCTTAAAATGTAAGAAATCACCTTATACTTGAAGACAAATGTTCATTTCTGACCAAAGAGCTTATGAAAGAAAATATGGTGTTTCATCTCCCTTGCAATTTTTTTAAAGCCTTCGTAGAATGTGGCTATCAAAATATCAGTGCACATCCTCATCTCATTTGCAGATTGCATTTCTGGTGGACTATCGGCTACCAGTGACTTTTGCCCCATCCTGCTTCCTATAATTTTTATTGTCTTGACCACTTTTTTGAATTTATGCCCAGCAAAAGTAAAATGTGAAATGAGTGCACAGTCTAATTTCAGAACCCTGATACATTTTAATATGCAATCAGGATTTTGACTATGCGCCATCAAATGCATTGGCAGCATATGTCCTTGTTTTACTTCATTCTTTTTTCCTTAAACAAAAGTAACGATGTATTATGACTAATCTTAAACACTGAAGTAAGGACTTTCAGAGTTATGGTTCCCACAGCAAGGGTAACTCTGAATTTTACGACTTTTAGTGCTTACATTTCAGACATGATATTGAGTCAACAAAAAGACTGAGCCTTGGTCTACGCTGAGGGGGGGAGGGATCAAGCTAAACCACACAACTTCAGCTACGAGACTAACGTAGCTGAAGTCAGTGTATTTAGATCTACTCACTACCAAGTCTCTGCTGTAGTGAGTCAATGGCTGCTGCTTCCCCGTCGACTCTGCCAGCGCCTCTTGCGGCGGTGGAGTACAGGAGTTGACGGAAGAGAGTGCTCAGGGGTCAAGTCATCAAATCCAGACTAGCTGCCATAAATCAGTCCCTGCTGGATTGGTCGCTACCTGCGGATCTGGCAGGTAGTATATTTCATATGGAATAACAACCACAAATCAAAACTACATCATCAGTAAATACTAGCTACACAAATTCCCCAAAGAACCTCATTTAAACAAAACCTAATCAGAATATCCACCCAGTCTCACTGTGTGAAGTTTTTCTTCCAACAAACGTTGTTTATCAAACCCTTGTATTCAATGATGGGTAGGGGTAAAACAAAGAATAGAATAGTTAGCATGGGTGGCTTCCATACAGCATAAAACTCTTAACTGGAATGATTTATACAGCAAAACGCCAAATCTGCTCATCGGAGATTATTGTGCTTGATTACATTTCCTTGGTGGTTTCAATCTGATATGATGGTGATCAACACTTCCTGTCTTCTATGGTTGTGTAGTGTTGCTGTGCATTGTAACACAGGGCTATGTTGGAGCCATGGCTGAATTTTCAGTAGTGATTGAAGAAAGTTATAAGGTGCTTGGGATTTGCAGTAGCCCAGAAGGAGGCTATGTGACTCGCTCTTCCACATCCTTCTGTTGGTGGAAAGCTGTATGTGTTAGTCTGTCTGTCTTCTACCTACCTTCTATCTCTCTACTGGCTCTGTTCTGTATGTCCATAATAGAATTTATATTATCAGGCTTTTACTTATTGCACTCACCCTGAACTAGAGAACATGAAAACCTTTGATATCAGAGATGTTAGCTGCCTGCCAAAACTAACACATTGCAGTCCTCTGCTGGAAGGTACAGAAATGCAAAGTGTTGTGCAAGTATTAGAGGTAAACTTTGTACTTCTATTAAGGAGGTGCTTAAATTTTATATCCGCTATATGAATGGTGAAAATGAGCAATAGGTCTTACCTAATCTAGGAAAACTTTGACCCATAATTTGCCTTTGATATATTTCCATCTTTGTTACCAATGGTGGAAGCTGTACCGTATCTTTCCCAGTGTGTTATCTAAACCTGCTCAGAGCACATTTGTGATGCAGTACTAAAAATGCCTGAATCTACATGAAAATTGTCTGTTATGGCTACCACCAGTAAATAACTTTTGTCACTGAAAAAAGCCAATGTGTTAAGTGACTTGCCTAAAATCACACAGGAAGCCTCATGCAGTCAGGAATAGAGCTCAGAGCTACCATCTGCCTTTCTTGTTTATCAGACACAAAGCATCCCACTTCTTCCTCTCTGCAGGCTGACTTCTTCAGACATTGTTTTGTTTGCTTTCAAGAAAACCAGCTGTGTCTGCAGCACTGTCAGGCCTCCATATTCCAGATGTTTCACATTCCATTTCGAGTTCCTATACTAAAAGTTTAGCAAAGCTCTTTTAGCATACCACCAATGCAGGAACATAGCAGGCAGGGAGGAGAGAGGATTATGGCTTTAAGTCCTTGGTATTCTAGTTGCCTTAGCTATTTTTTTTTCTGCACTGCAGATCTCTATAGACTTACTAAATTTTTTTCTCTGGGTATCCAGGACTGAGAGTTACCTTAGACTCCCTCTCGCTGGAAACGGGAGTAACGTCTTATGGTAGCTGGATGTCAGCTCCCTGGCACTACCAGCCTTTCAGCCACTCAAGAACTCTCCTCTGGGCAATACCAGCCCTCACTTCACCATACAGGTTAGCAGGAGGTGAACCCCAATCCCGGAGTTCCCGTGCATTGTTCACCAGTGATACCCAGCCCCTGACACTGACTACTCTGACTTCCGAGGTCCTCTGCACCTAAAGATACCCAGTCATTGCTCCTGTAAACCACACAGCACTTGTGAGCACTTAAATAAACCTACTTAGATTTTTATTCTCTTTTAGGATTAAATACGGTTAGAAATAAGAGATGGAAATAAAGTGGTTGCAATAAAAACAAAACTATAAAACACGGACCTGGGTTTATCCTTTATTAACAGTTTCTTTCCCCACATTCTCAGTGAATAGCGTCAGTGTCCTTCCCCATACTGTAAACTGGTAAGTCGTCTTTTTTTGTTTCTATTCACACATAGGGTGAAGCTCCTTCCTGTTGGAATTTTTTTTTCTGTTAAGTGGCTTTGATTGTATGTTGTCGTGGATAGTTTCCCATTCAACATCTTAGTATTGTGTAAAGTTTAACAAGTGAAACTTGTTGTATCGCTGGCCAGATAGGATGGGATGACAACTTCCTTTTGCTCAACTGGTCTGTTACTGAGACATCCTGGTGATTGATCTTTACTTTTATTCCAAGACCATAAATCATACTTTCAAATACATACGTTATTCCATAAATATTATCCATACATACATCTCACAATGATTTCCTGTAGATACGTTACATGCTACTCTTCATGGATAAAGGTTTTTCAAAATGTGTTGTGTGAGCAGTTCCTGAAGTCTGAGGTGAGAGGAGCTTGAAGAGACCCAGGAACCCTTTGCCAAAGGGTCTGCGTCACATACTTCCTTTACGGGAGCTGAGAAAACTGTTTTTAAATGAGTCATCAAGCAGAGGCAACCTAAGTGTCACAATAAGGTGCAGCTGACCTTAAGTTTCAATGGAAAAAACACTGTTAAGAATCTTTCGATCGCAACCCATTTTACTTTTATCTTCCCCTTTTCTTCCTCTCCTTGTTTCCTCCATGCCCCCCCCCCCCACAAAGTCCTCCCATAGGCTGCATGTTGCAGACATGTCCTCCAGTGGATGAGGGCTTGATGTGACTCCTTCCAGAACCCACCGATGCTATTGATTGTTATAGCGCAGTCCTGTTATGCACTAAAAGCTACCAGTGGGGAGCTGAGTGCCTTCAGCTTCTACTGAAGTCCAACGAGAGCCACACCTTTCACAAGTGGGCCCTGAAATGGTCACTAGGTCACTCGACTTGTTCCCTTCCCTATTTAGTATAAAGGGGGAGGTATGCAACCTCCACAGCACCCAGCTGACACAGGGAGTGATGGATCAAGCATGATCTGAAGTTCTGTTGTTAGACAACTGCACTAGCCCCCTTCCTCAGTTTTTGCTCCTACAATTCAACCTCTCTGCATCAGCCTCCCTTTGAGAGCATTCCATCTTGGCTCCTGTTCTGTTTGTCCAGAAGTCTAAATTAGGTAGGATTTTCCTCTGGGGGAATTTTTGAAATTTGAAGATCTAGAAATAAATGATCCTATGATGAATATAACACTCCCCCACCCACCGTCTCCACGTGACCTTATTGTATGCTAGTGAAAGGAGCAGGTGGTTTAGAGGCAGGTGAATTTTAAAGACTGTCTTCAGATTAGTATCTGGTTTTTGTTTGTATATATTGGGATCAGTGTGTCCATGTTTACTGAGGAGGAGCAAAATTTGAGGAGACTACATAGAACAAGAACCTGCTATTGACCTTACTAGTTTTAACAGAGTATTAGAGCTAGATTTTGGAGTCTGCCCAAATCCTGCATTTACATGCGAATATGGAGGGAGGTTGTTTGAAAATTTGGTCCTTTTTATCTTGCAGTGAAATCTCTTCTGGGGGGGGGGGGGGAGTAGGTTTACCCCTAGACCTTTTAAAATTTCTGGCAAATAAGGCTTCAGGTCTATCTTTGTAACTTATGTTTTTAGTCTTTTTTGATTTTAATTAAGCTTTTCAACATCGAAAAGCAGCATTTTCTTTAATTTAAAGGTTTGGCAGTATTATTCCTCTTACTCTTTAAAACACCATTCTCCAACTGCCACTGAAGACAAATTTCCAGTATTTAAGGCTGCTTTGGGAAAAATTTGTCAAAGTGAGAGTAACTTAATACTGATACAATATGCCAAGTGGGACATACCACAGTTATGTTGGAGACTATTATAATTCATCTAATTAATTCTATTTTTTTAGGCTTACCAAAAAAAAAGCCATTTGAGGGGGGGCAACGAAGTGGCAGAGTGAATTTCCCTCCACCTTTTTCTGATAACAAAGAACAAATTTGCAAATAAAGAGAATGCATCTTGCCTCAGAGCTTCAAGATCGCTTCTCGGTTCTTTTGAGCTAAGAAAGCATTATCTAAAGTTATAGCTGTTGCTGTATGCATCAGGCTCCACTCTAATCTCCATTAAGTAGGTGGGCATCATTGCAAAGATTGAAAAATTTGCTGCTGTGCATCTGTGTGCATACACAACAGAAGATTTTAACTGAGTGGCCTCCTGTAAAGTGGAGACTAAAATTTAACCATTAATCTTCACAGTGCTTGTGAAGCTCAAAGATGAGCCATTAAAAGTAATTAATTATTTAAGACTTTTTAAAAGGGGAAGGGTTGGACAAAATTGGGTGAATTTAGCAAAATGCTTTATCAATATTTTAAGATCATTAAATGTGGTTAATTTAAAAAGACAAATAGTATCTGCTAATTGAAGCCCTAGTGAGACTATTGTGATGGAGTCAGACCAGAAGGATGTAGGAGAGTGCTGGAAGGCAGGTACATTAGTCTCAGTGTGTGCAGGTCCCTGTTCCCTGGATAGCCAAACAAAGGCTATTCCAGGCCAATCAAGACACCTGGGGCCAATTAAGAACCTTCTAGAAAGGAGTAGAAACAGCTAGCCTGATTGGGACACCTGAAGCCAATCAGGGACTGGCTGAAACCAGATAAAAACCTCCCAGTTAGTCAGGTGGGCTGTGGGTGTCAGGAGCTGTGGAAGGAAGTTATGCTGTTGGTGAGACTGAGTGGTGGACAACTTATCATACAGAAGGAAGGAGGCCCTGAGGTAAGGGTGAAGTGGAGTTTGAAGAAGCGGGGACTGCTGTGGGGAAGTAGCCCAGGGAATTGTATTGTGTTTTGTGGAGAAAAGGTCAGCCATCTTAGCTGATACTATTAGGGTCCCTGGCTGGAGC
Organism: Dermatemys mawii; assembly: GCA_007922305.1. Lineage (NCBI taxonomy): Eukaryota > Metazoa > Chordata > Testudines > Dermatemydidae > Dermatemys > Dermatemys mawii. The sequence goes on from ML677349.1 coordinate 20,298,845, forward strand.
CCAGAGTAGAGGGCGGGCCTGGGCTCCCCCCTTTCTGCCTCCCCTAATTAGTCTCTGAGATTGGGAGACAATAGAGACTGTGCCAGGAAGGATAGCTTCTCCTCACTGGTTTGTGATGAAAATGGCTCAATAGACTGTGACCTTGTCTCCAGAGAGAGAAGGGCTCCGTGGAGGGTCACAGTGAGCCGCTGAGGCTAGTAAAAATCCGCCAGGAAACGAAGGATCCACGAAGATAAGGACAGAGCTTTGTCACACTATGTTCTACTTTTGGGAATATGTAATGTAGGACATGCTGTACATTCCTCTCTTAACAGGTGAGGGTTATATGTATTATGCTGACATTGCACAAACTACTACATACTGATTACTTTGGTTAATCATGTTGATCTGTAAAAGCCTCTTGACCATAAGTCCTGCCTAAAGGTAGCAGAATGTGTGTGACTTCTATTACAAATTGAGACGTGTCTGGTTGCTCTAGCCTTTTACCTTAAGGGGTCTGTACTTACCAGGACTTTAGGAAATGAGACTAACTAGATTTCTCTCTTGAGAGATTTCTTTCCCACCCTGTGACTTGTCTGCACTGTGTGAGGGATGGACTTCAGCTGTATATGTTTGTTTAAAGCTTCTTGAAAAACAGTTTGACTGACTTTTTGTTTTAATTGTTGTTGTGTGCAACTATGGTAGGACATATATAATGCAAACAATTACTGTTGCTAAATTCTCTTGAATACATTTAACAAAGTAAAGAGCGACATATCTTCCCATATTTTTAAAATACATTAAAGTGTCAAAATGGAGAGGGAGCATTTTTACTTTTTCAAAAGTTACCTGCTTGTTGCTAGCATTTGTCGTCTTTTGTGGATTTAGCTATTATAGGGTGCATCTTAAAGGTATACCCTTCCTTTAACAGAGTGGACTTTGACTGTCTAAATGGAAGTCAGACCACTTCAACATGGCCCTTTTTTTGAGGGGGGGAAAAGGTTATAGGATCATCTTGCTATCCAGGAGAACGGTGCTTTTCTCAGAAAAATTGTCTTCTGCTGTCTTTTTAAATGGGGAAAAAAATCATCTCAAAAGCCAAGTATGGGAGTTAGCCATCCCATTCTTCATCATGCCACAGTCACCAGATTTATTTCAATGGGTGCCTTGGCCTGCTTGCAACTTGCTGGGCAGAAGCAGATCTGAGAGTCACTGTCAGTAAAGCAGTACCCAGACACCTCTAAAGTGTGTGTTTTTTTTCCAGTCCCATCTACCTCTGCAGTGGCAGGCAACTCAGACAGGCTTCTCCATTTGCAGAGCTTTTCCAAGGGAAATTCCAAACTTCATTTCAGACCCAGAATCTTACAGAGATAGGAAGAGTGTGACAGTGATGCTATTTATGCCTTTCTGGCTGAGCAGACTATGGCTCTTGGATCTGATTAGCCCAACATTGGACCTTGTAATATGTCAGTCTCTGAAGAAGGCTGTTATTGCAAAAACAGGTACTTCATCCCAGACCTCCCAGGTTCAAAATGGATACTAAGGGCTTGTCCACACTACAAAGTTAGATCAGCTTAACTACATCTCTCAAGATTGTGAAAATTTCTCATACTGTGTAATGTTAAGCTAACCTAAACCTCAGTGTAGACACAGTGCTAGGATGATAAATATTTCTTCTGTCAACCTAGCTAGTGCCTCTGAGAGGTGGATTTACTAGTGATGGAAGGCCCCTTCAGTTATTGTAGTACACATTTACAATACTGAACTACAATCTCACAGCTGTGGCAGTGCACCTGTGCAACTATTGTTTCTAGTGTAGACATAGGTATGGTCTGCAGTATGTGATTATATCAGAACTAGCTGCATTATATTGATTTAAAACTAAATCTGTCCACACAACCAACCCGGTTTTGTCAATTTAAAGGGCTCTTTAAAACCAGTTTCTTTACTCCACCTCAGCAAGGGGAGTAGCGCTAAAGTCAACATTGCTGTTATGAATTTGAGGTACTGTGGATGCAATTCAACGGTATTGGCCTGCGGGAGCTGTCCCAGAATGCTCCATTGTGACCGCTCTGGACAACACTTTCAACTCAGATGCACTAGCCAGGTAGTCAGGAAAAGCCCCAGGCACTTCTGAATTTCATTTCCTGCAGTCCCACAATTGCAAAAGAGCAAACAAGGACCAAAGAAGAGGCACTGGATCTGATCGCAGTATGAAGAGGAGAATCTATGAAGGCAGAACTTCATTTAAAAAAAAAAAGAGTGCTAATAGGCAGCGGAGACTGTGGGATAGCTACCCACAGTGCACCGCTCCGAGGGTCAATGCTAGCCCATGGTACTGTGGACGCACTCCGGTGACTTAATGCGCTTAGCGGTGCTCACTCCTCCCCCTTCCTTCCTGCCTCCTGAATGCCACAGGCAGGGAAGGGAGGAGCGAGGACGCGGTGTGCAGAGTAAAGGAGAGGGGCAGGGGGAGGAAAGAGGTGGGTTAAGGCTAGCTTGCAAATCCTGAGTGGTGACAATCCTGACAGGGAATGCAGTCCAAAGTGATTAGGGGAGTTGGTCATCTAATGACTTGCTATAAAGAAATTTACCAAGGGGAAGAAAGGAAAGCAAAACAATCTCTAGATGTGTGTTTTCAAGTTCAGGAAGTTCATCAAGAGGAGCAGCCGGACAATCCACCGTCTTCCACTCTGACTCGACCACCTCAACCGAGCTGCATACTCAGCGGTGATTGTAGTATTAAATTGTTTTTAAATTGTTTAAAACTTATACCTGTAATAAATTACTTGTTTAAAATGTGTGTAATGCCTTCTGTCTGGGAAATATTTTTTCCCTGGAACTGAACACCTCTCCCCACCCCACCCTATTTACATTAATTCTTACAGGGAAATTGGATTTGCTTACATTGTTTTGCTTAATCGCATTTTTCAGGAACAGAAGTACAACATTAAGTGAGGAATTACTGTATAATGTTATCAGCATATTCAACCGAAGTTCTGTATAAATCCCAATATTAAATGCTTCCTTTAGGGAAACAATGTGTATTGTAGCTGCACAAGATCATAGAGCCCAACCTTGGAACCCCATTCTGCTTCTTACAGCACTGTCCAGATTTGACCCCGTGTGGGAGGCAAAACCACGACACCTATCTGCTAAAGTAGACCTCCTAATGGCTACCATCTCCAGTCAGAGGAGTTTGGTATTTTAAAGCCGGGAGCTAACTGTGTGACCCACTATTGTACATTGAATTCAGACAAATAATTATAGCATTCATTTAGCAAAATAAATTGAAGCAATATTATTTGGCTACTCATCAGAGTCCCAGTCAGAAGGAGCACTGACAGTCAAAGGGCAGGGAAGTTGTGCCTCCTGTCTGAGGCAGACTCATGGTCAGCCATATAAAAATGCATCAAATTCTACATATTGATCATCAAATGTTTAGATAATGCCATTTTCTTGGCAGAGGTCTTCTCCATGCTGTGGTGCCTAGGGGAGGATGGAGGATCTATACCATAGCACAGGTTTTCCCAATTCTACACTATTTGTGCTCACCTGAAAATTTACTTTTGTCAAGGACTATGGTGCACTGTGGAGACCAATGGATCATTTGAGAATGGAGATCAGTTTCCACTTCTAAAGATGTGGGGTTGTTTCATGAGGAGAATTCCCCATGCTCTGCAGTAGGAGAACTTGTGCATTTTCTTCAAAATGTATTTAACAGAGATTTCTAATTTAGAAAAGTAGAATTGAATTATCCTAGCCATACAGTTTGTCTCAACTGGAGATAATTTCAAAAGTTGGTCATTTTCCTTCTTGCTGCCCATCACTGGGAAGTTTGGTCCTGGCCCCAACCTGCAAGCAGACTCAAGTACCAGTTGTAACGGTTCTGGGCTCTTCTTGCTCCAAGAAAGGAATTTTTCACATAAGCACATTTTCCTGTTCCTGGTAACTGTGTGACCAGATCCCTAGCTTGGCTTTCAAAATCTCAGACACAGTGAACAGGGAAGCATGTGAGCTGCTGGTTTTAGAGCCAGTGATTGCTGAAGCAAATGCAACTGCCATTATGCAAATATGGAACTCATTGCTTTTATGAAGCACTTCAGGATTACTTGAGTCCAACAAGGAGTGGCTCCTTAAAGACTAACAGATTTATTTGGGCATAAGCGTTCAGGCTCCTTATTTTATTCAAAACATTGTACATGCATTGACTAATTCATCCTCTCAACTCCTCTTTGAAATAGATTGGAAAATGTGCTATCTTCCTTTTTACATGGGGTAGCTGAGACTTCTCTCTGAAGTGTCTTTTCATAAAGCTGCGTAATGAGTCAGTGGTCAAGCCAGGGTTAGAATCAGAACTTTTTGACTTCCAGTTCTGTGCTCATTCCTTCAGACCAATAACATTTTAAAGCATCGTATTAGGCTTAATAGTGGAGCTTTATAATAGCAATTGTGGTGTTCTCTTGGTAAGGATTCCTGTGCTCTGCCATCCCCAGGATTTTTCTGTGCGCTGTACTGCAGTAGCAGTGCCATGTTGTTTGTAACCTGTTCCATAGCTTATGCAGCATACTGTGGGGCTTTCAATTTAGAATGTTTTCCTACTTTTATCAGTTTACAAAACTTGCTTTATCTGTCCTTGTGACTTTTAAGATGTTTGAATTGTTGTTCAGGGAATATACCACCAACTTTGATGTGGAAAACGGATTGGTCACTTATGGCTATAAAAATTCCACTAAGTACGATTTAGTCACTCCAGACACTCTGAAGAGGGGGAAAAGGTTACAAATCTGTTACACAAGAAGCAACACTTTTTTCCCTTAAGAACTTCCCCTTGTGACCAAACATCTGTTCATATGCAATCCATTCTGATGTAGTAATTCTCATACCTGCAGAATGATGCTAAGCACGTAAATAGTGCTTTAACTACTCAAAGCTCTGTACGAACATTAATGTAGTTATTAAAAATAACTCAAACCCATCCCAAATTTTTGTTCAGCCACAAACGGATTTAAAAAAACCCCCACCAAGTGTGAGTGTTATCTTGCTTACTCACAAAAGTGAAAGACTCTGGAATCCTGGCCTCTATTGCTAAACTTCTCCTTCTCTTCCCTTCCCCTCCATCCTCTCAGTTTTCTCTTTCCTTCATCCACTTTTCTTCTGTGAAATAGTTTGTGGTTTTGAGGTATAGCTGAAGTATCAGCATGAAATTTCAGCCCTGAATTTCCATGCCTATATGAATCAGGGCCCAAATGTAATGTTACTTCTATGTAGCTCTTACACCTGTGAAGACATTTGTCTTGCTCTCAAGTTTGTGATGTGAATATCATGGTAAAGGTCTAGAAATTGCCAAGTGAAGCGACTCAAGAAGCTGTCAAAATAAAATTAGACAAGAAATAGCAGCAGCACTATTTTAGGTTCCCCCCCACCCCAGTTTAATGTACTTTATCTTTTTTTGTGGTAGTGGTGTTTAAGGCAATTCCTTCTCTCTCATGAGAGAATGCTGTTAGAGGATGTGTTGAACAAATACCTACGTTTTTGTAAATGTGCTCTCATGGTTTTATGTAACTTGAGTTATTTTTCTCCCCTTTTCCCGAGGAATGGAGAGTACACAGATAGTAATTGATAACCCTTCTTCCTGCGAGCCCTGAGGATTCACTGATTTTGCTCTTTCTCCTTTTAGCTCTCTTCATTAACTTTTTCTTTCCCTCCCTCATGCCCTACTAGGGTTCATATTGCAGCCACCATTTTTACAGTTGAGGGCTGGCCGGGACACCCTTTTCAGAGCATTAAAAACTCTTGGAAAGGTTTCTGTTGAGACATATGAGGCACTCTTTCCTCCTCTCTTTTCCCCCTGGTTGAGTGCACTCCTTTATTTTTCTAATTTTGCATTAATATTAATGGTAGGAAGTCTGTGAATTAGCAACTCTGCATAGCGTTTCAGGAGTTCTAGTTCGTTTAGCACATAGACACCTAAAAAGTAGTTGCTTAGTACAAATCTGGTATTCTATGTAGCTGCATTTTCTTTTCATCAGCCCAACCTTAAGGCCAGTTTAAATATACCAGCACCCAAGCTCGTGAGTTTATTTGCTAGAAGTAATTTTACTTGATGTACATCAGCAAGTACATCTCCGTTAGGTTGTCTTTGTGTATTAAATGTTCTTCCTTGTAGCAATTGGTGTAGGCCAGTGGTCCCCAATCTTTTGTGGCCAATAGCACATTTCTGTACTATGCTGCATCCTCTCGCGCCTGGGGCATGTCCGCCGAAAAACTGCCAAAGTTCCCACTTCTGCTGTCGGCTGCATTTCGGCAGACCCGCAGCGTTCGTCCCTGTCTCTTCCGAAATGCCGCTGACAGCAGAAGCAGGCACTTCGGCGGTTTTTGGGCGGACACACTCTCGCGGGCGCGCACAAATGCCCTGGTGGACTCCATGATGCCTGCGGGCAGTGCGTTGCGGACCACTGATGTAGGCTCACAAGCACAGAGGGTGGACATGGATACGTTGGAGCCTTAAATGCAGGCATCTTTAGCATAAAACATACACAGCTTAAAAGTAATGGTCACTTTCTAGAACATTTTTTTACAAAGACACTGCATTTTCATTCATCGTTCTTAAGTACCATGGTGCGGACGGGATGTGTGTTTATTTTAGGAATATTTTACAGCTCTGTCCATGTTTTACATTCTGCAGTACAAGGGAAAAAATCAAGCTGTTTGCATTATTACTATACTGGGACTGGCATCTACCCCACTTCTGAGAAATAATCTCTTAAACTTCAACTTTATATCAACTATGTGATAGCCTGGAAGAATGTGACAGTCTAACACAGTCAGATATTAAAGGGGCAATTTCTCCCGACCTTTTTAAAACTACTTAAAGCTTTTTGTTGACAGTTTCCTGATGTTCATTGGCATTAAGCCAGTTATGTTCTTCACTATTTATTTTCTGAGGTTTTGTCTTCACTGCTTAAAAAAGTGTTACCACTGGATAGCTAATGCACATTAGCTACGTGGAGATGAGTCATTATATATTACTGCAAGATGGACTAGGTGAGGCTAAACACTGGTGGGGCTACAGTGTTGGTCTCACCTAGCTATCTTGTGATAATATGATGCTGCCTTGTCTCCACTGGGATTTTACAAGATAGCTATGCACAGTTGTTATCCTTCTGTAAAACAAAATGAGCCTGACTTTTCTTGCTGTGAAGACATTGACTGTGATTAAGCAATAAGCTACCACTATATCACTGGTATACTTTCAACTTGTGTGTCTAACTGTATTGCTTACAGTACAGATCTAATTCTGTTGTACACTAACAGTAGCGATGTCCTATTTCACAAATCACTTGTCTGCATTTAGCAGTAGGTGAGTTGGCTTCTCCATATTTATTATGTATCACATCACTTTACTGTTCATAGGATTTTCCCAACAATGCTAACAGACAGGTGAGCCAGGCTGCTTTCCAGCTATGCATTTGTCAGGGCTCAATGAGACCTAGGGGCCTTAACATGACCTGGCACCTGGTCTGCTAGCATCACAGACTTAGATACTCTGTCTCCAGGAGATGGATTAACTACAGCGACAGGAGCACTCCTCTCATTGCGGCAGTGAGCGTCTACGCTACGGTGCACAATATGCCGCTGTAGCATTTCTCAAGAAGACCTAGCCTTAGTGAGCTGCTGCTGTTAGCCTTTCATCTTATGAAATTAGCTACTAGAGCATGTGTGTGGGTGCTGTAGCTGATTTTAATAGCTAAGGCCTGCATATGTCTAGAAGAGACTAGCTCAGAACGTTGCCTTAACTTAGACTTGGTGACTACTGAGGATTTCTGTCACCGTAAACATCTCATTCAATATTTTACATGTTCCAAAGCTGTGCAGGGGTTGTAGCCACACTTTTGTTTTAGCCACATATCTTCCAATTAAACTCCATCTCCTGCATGGCTTTCAAAATCTCAACCAGCATCTTCAAATTCAATTTTCCTCCTTTTCTAAAGTAAAGAAATGTCACGAATGTTGCAAACTATCTATTATTCAATCTGAGGCTGTGAAAACCAGCCTGCTAAACTTTTTGCTTTTAAGTTCCTCCTCCACTTACCTTGCCTCCTAGTTTGCAATTTTTAATAGGGTGTAGAACTTGCTGTGAAAGGTTTTTATTCCTTCTACTTTAACTCCAAAGAGCTCAAGATGATTTAAGGACATAGTAGAATTCAGTTGACTAAACCTGTTCTTCTATTGCAAGCATTTGAAAATCACAGCTATATGTTTAGTCCACAAAATGTTACGGTAAATCTGCAATATTTTTTTTTTAAATAGTCTTAATGTGTGCTCTGAAACCTGGCAATGAAGGGAGGGTTTCAGAGCTCAAGCTTCAGTCCAAGCAGGAAAGTCTCTACACTGCTATTTTTAGCCCTGTAGCACAATCCTGACTGAACTGATCTGGGCTTTGACACACACTACTGTGGGGGGGAGGTTTTTTGTTTTACAGTGTAAATGCACTCATGCTTTCTTAAGATCTGTTGACCTCTTGGGTGCTTATGTGTTGGGCATGATTAGATGGTGAAAAATTGCATTTGAATATAGATTAATTCTGTGATTCATCTGGGTGCTTGTTTCCACTTCACTAAACAGTGTATGCAGGACAGTACTGGTTTTGATTGGGGCAGATGGCTGTTTTCGGAGACTGATCCAAGCAAGTACTGGCAAGGATCTTCTTTCTCTTTCACTCTCTCGCTCTTCTGGGTTCTGATTGTTGCTCTATATCTTTGGCCTTTTAATTTGGTTCCCTCACCTAGGAGTTAAACAATGCCCAACTTATGTGTGGAGAGGCTTGTTTTATGCCGTCAAAATTAGTTTGCTCCTTCAAATTCCAGGGTCAGGGTCGCCTAGTCCAGCGCTCTTCAGGCTTTCAGTGCTGTGGCCCCCTTTCGCGCTCCCTCCTCTGCTCGCGGCCCCCCGGGGTATGTCTGCCGAAATGCCGCTGAATAGAAAGCTTCCGCTTTCTTTCGGCAGCATTTCAGCGGGCCAAAAATAGACTGCAACTTTGGTCTCCTGGGAAGGATCGACAGCGGTGCCGGGGTCTCGTGCACCCCCAGGGTTGTGCGCACCCCAGTTTGAAGACCACTGCCCTAGTCTGTACTGCCTCTGCTTCTTTGGTCCTTGCCCTCTAAATTGGTGGAACATAGTACAGGTGTAACCCTTTTCCCCCCTTAGAAGTTAATTCCAGGGTTTAGATCCACCAAACCAAATCTCCATTCTGAGGAGAGATTGCCCTATTTAAGGCATAAAATAGACAGTGTTAAGCTTTGGATCCATTTTCTTTGGTAAAGACAACATTTGGAGCAGGCACAAGAGGTAGCTAACATGTTAATGGCAAGGAAACTGTCTCTTTCTGGTGTAGTGAGTGGGTGGGTGTATTTCCAAAGTTTAGTAGAATTTTATCCTTTTTAGTGTTCGTGATTTTGATATAAGAAACTGGCCCTCACTCTTCTGTAACAGGTTTCAGAATGGTAGCCGTGTTAATCTGTATCTGCAAAAAGAATGAGTACTTGTGGCACCTTAGAGACTAACATATTTACTTGGGGATAAACTTTTGTGGATAGCACCACTTCATTAGCCTCTTAAAGTTGGTATGGTAACCTCCACCTTTTCATGATTTTTCTTTCTCTTCCTACTGTATGTTCCACTCTATACATCTGAAGTGGGTTCTAACCCATGAAACCTTCTGTAACAGTTTATGGGTTTGTGAACCCCTGACATCCTCTGTGGCTTGGGGCAAGTCACTTAATCTTTGTCTTAGTTTCTCATCTGTAAAAATGGAATAACTGATCACTAATGTAAATTATAAGAGTGTTGAGGGTGGTTAATCCAGTAATATCTGTGTTTGAGATCAGATATTTTATAACAGATCACTTTGTTACTGCTATTCTTACTTGGAACTCCATTGTTATTCCACAGAGTATAGTTATTTTTAGAACAGGGATCTTGTATATTACTCTAATTTTTTTTGCGAACTTTTCGTTATTTTAGTGATGTGTGATAAAATAGTTTGCTTCAAGTACTCTGAATTATCAAATTAATATTGAGTTTGACTTGAATGTTTAGGCACGTCTTTACATAAAACATTCTTTTCTGTTTTAAATTTAGACTGTGGACATCCATAAAGAGAAAGTGGCTCGCAGAGAGATAGGTATTTTGACAACCAATAAGAACACCTCAAGAACTCATAAAATTATAGCACCGGCGAACATGGAGCGTCCTGTAAGGTACATTCGAAAACCTATCGACTATGCTGTGCTGGATGATGTCGGCCATGGAGTAAAGGTGCGAATCCGTATAAATATTGAAGACTTATTTGAACTGAATGTGGTGGGAATTTCAGTTGAGGTTAAATACTTAATGCATGGTGCTGCCGTGAGGAGTTGATACAAACATACCCAGGAGCATCACTGGCACAAAGTGAGATTTTTATGTTGAGGTCTTGAGCAATTTCTGCTATGAACTTGACTGCCTGAAGTAATCACAAACCAGGAAACAATGGCTCATGATTCTGATAATGGATATTTCATAATAATGCAATTGCCCTAATGACTCGTCAGAAAAACGGACGTGACTGACTTGTTATGAAAAACATTCCTTAGTTTAAAAAAGTGCTGCAAAAGCCTTTTTATCCCTGTTGCTACACTCCCACCTTTTTTTCCTCCTTTTTCTTTTTTCCCTTTTTAATTTTTTTTAAATTTAAACTAGAGTTTAGGTCATGGGCAAACTTGTTGGCTGGACACTTCATTAGGGAGAGGCTTTTTTAAAGGCACGAAGGGCACACCTTCCCCACCCCCCAATTGAAAAGTCAGTGGGAGTTGACAGTTTGCTTTTCATTCATTCTTTTGGAAATCTTCCTCTATGTATACAAGTGCCTTGACCAAACTCCACTTTTTTGGGTACAACAGATGGCCACAGGCGTTAGGTAAGACTGAACATTCAGAGGGGTAGCCATGTTAGTCTGGAATTGCAGAAGTGACAGAGTCCTGTGGCACCTTAAAGACTGACTGAAATATTAGAGCATAAGCTTTCATGGGCTAATACCCACGTCGTCGGATGCATGCATGCATCCGACGACGTGGGTATTAGCCCATGAAAGCTTATGCTCTAATCAACATTGCACCTTTTGTCATCTGGGAGTCTCTCCTTGTCTGGTAATAGCAGGTTTTATTTTTCCTCAGCTAACATGATAGTATATTCAGTTAATTGCAGTCTTCCTCTGACTTACCTTAAATGGCTTTTATTCCGGACCTTGTATCCAAAATAGATTTGTGTGTCCTAGTCAGGAAAGCAGCTGCATCAGTCTTGAAATGCCTTTCTCTAGTGCTCTGTTCTAAGGACTAAATCCTTGACTCTGGCAGAGAAGCAATCACCACAGATGGAGGGAAATGAGGAGGTGCCAAGGCATCCTTGGCATTTCAGTGGTCCTGGGGTTGCTTAGCTTTAACCTATGACATCTGTCAACAGCCTCTGGGCATAGGAGCTGTTAGGGGGCTTGGGCTAAGGGGCTGTTGAATTGCCATGTGGATATTCAGGCATGGGATAGAGCCCGGGTTTTAGGACCCTGTGAGGTGGGAGGGTCCCAGAGCTTGGGCTGCAGCCTAAGTCTGAACAGCTACACCACAGTTAAACAGCGCCTGAACCTGAGCCCTGAGAATTGGCACAGGCCAGTCATGAGTGTCTAATTGCAGTGTAGATGTACCCTGTGAACCAGATCCACTAGGCTTAGGGAAGCTTTATGTCGAAACAGCGATGCAAAGCAGATGAAACATTGTACAGCATTGGAATATAAGAGCAACAATACAAAGGAATCCATTTGACCTCATAGAAGTTGATCACTTTTTCATTTAGGGCCTCTTGCATGTGAGAGAAGGTAGCTCGAGTCCATGGAGAAGTATCAGAATCCATGTTTTCAATGCCAGCTCTCAGCTCACAGTTTAGATACCGGAGTGATAGTCTGTCTAGAAAATCATAAAATAGACTAATCAATTAGCCACTGAAGCTTCTGCATTACTGAGGGATGTGTGTCCTGGAGCCTCATAAACTAAATGTTTGATTAATAGACCCCAATACTGTTACATAATAATAGCAGCTTTCTCCAATTTGTACACTTTTATTTTGGCATGTCTATTTTAGTAACATATTCAACTTTAGTTAGAAAAAAAAGTAGCCTGCCCTTTGGAACTGATAATCTTCCAGTCACTGGGCAAATGGCTTATTTCTAAAAGGCTCTTGGCAATTTTATACAAGTTTCAATGGTAGCTTTTGCTGTCTGCCAACTAATTAACCTCATTATGAAAGATCTGTCTTTACTAGAATCCATTCCAAAGAAGAAACCAAAAGTTTAGTGGCCTTGATTTGTAGTGTAGTATTTTAACTATATCTTATTTTTGTTCCTTCACTGTGTGATTGGCCTACAGCCATGCTATCAGCTCTGCTATAGGCAATGGGACAATGGTTGTGTAAAAAGATGATGCCCTTGTCTCAACCACATGGATTCATTATGCAAATACCATAAGTGCCAGGTAAACCTTACATGCCTGCATCCATAATGGCATCCACGGCATTCATAGCCTTCCACTCCATAAACATAGACCTCAACCCAACTACTTCAGTGGCTATATGTATGGCACCCAGAGAGACTGCAGTTAATCATATATATCTAACTGGTATGGCACACTGTTTCCTTGGATGTGGTACTGATTGTAGCTGTAAAGGAGATTGAAGACAGAACAAGCAATCTTAGATATAAAGAGGATAGATGTTCAGTGCAAAAAGCTTTCTACTTTTGGGTCCCAGTTTAGATTCCTATTTGAAATTGAATTGACAGCCTTAGATTCCCAGTCAGCAGGAATTGGTGTAGTCAAATGACCATTGATGATTGACATTAATATTTGTTGTTGAAAGCTAGAAAGGCTCTATGTTGGGAGCTCAAGCTGTGTCTCAGACCTAACCGGGGTGGTTCTGGCAAGTCGAGGCTGACACGGTTAGTGGCAGGAATAGCAAAAGTTGCATTGTAAATTCTTCAGCATATCCAATATGTAGATAAAGAGGATATCAGACTTTATTGCTTCCAACCCTATACTCTTGACCTCAGATTTACACAGGTTAAAGTATTGATGGAAAGTATGTAGGGCCTTCAAGGTAGCATGGGTTCCTGACAAAACCAGAAATTGTAGTTCTAATCCCAGCTCATCCCCAGATTGATCAGCTGTATACTTTGCCCTGTTCATACATTCTCTTTTTCCTCAGTAAAATGAAGTATAATAGTTACAAACAATGTAAGCATTGAGTTAGTATTAACTAATGTTCAAACAACGCAACAACATCCATAACTTAAGGGGCTAAGTTATCATTGTTTTTGTGACTTCATTTTGTTTTGGTGGAGGAAGGGACAAAATGGGGGAGATGGTAGGGAAACAGGAAGGAAAACATGAGGGAAAAGCCACCAGAAAAAATGTGGAACCGTAGTTTGTACAGTTCTGATTTCTAATGTCTATGAGAATAATATTAAATATATTTAAATGCCTTTAAAATTATTTCAAAACTATATTGCAATGAGACATACCAGAACTGTGTTGTTTGATCAACATAGTCAAATTGACTCGTTTATTCAATTTTAAAAAAATGATAAACGAAGCAACTATTCAAATACTCCTCTGTCCCAAAGCATTTGTTCCTGTGTGTGCCCTTCCCTAATGGGAGAAAAGTTTCTCAACACATCTGGACCACACTTTATTTTGAGTCTGACCGTGGGAATAGGAAGTGGCAGCTCATGCAGAAGGAGAGAAGCAAAAGCAGGAACATGTATGGAGGGGCATGAGGAAGGGCTCTGCTGTGTATTTCTCCCTCCCTTCAAGTCCATGAGATCAGTAGCTTTTGTGTGGTTGATGCTGTGCTGATGTGGGGGAGAGGGAAGGTAGGCAGCAGCTGTTCTTCACAGTATATTTCCCTCCTGCTGGGGAAATCGCTGTGGGTGTTGATGATCATTCCAGTAGTATAAACTGTCCTCCACAGCTTCTATGTATCAAAAGGCTACACTACCATGATAGGGCGTTAGTCGGTGGCTGCCCAGATCTGTAGGGAACCTTGGTACTGTGTGGAATCCAGAGTCTACAGTCAGCACACCAGGATTTGCCACCCCTTAAATGGCGCAGGATCTGCCTAATTGTACTCTTATTGGCTTGTGGGTCTGAGTTTTTTCAGGCTCTTTCCATATCTCTACTTCACAATGCTCAAACTCTTCTCTTTGCAGGGGGCAATACTAACTGTTCTGTTCCAGTTGTAGGATTTTTCCTGGGATGGAAACAATGGGCCCAGGGATGGCATTGGTTTGGTTTTGATGCATTGTACACGGGCAGTGGATTTTTTTAAACTGTTCCACTTGTGATTAGACTTAACATAGGTTGCTTCCCTTTTTCACTGAACAAACACTCTGTGTGTAAATACTGCAAGAAGTAATCTACAGACAAGCAGATTTTGCCGGTCTGTTACATACTAAATAGTCACTCAGCGACCATCCTCTGGGGATGAGGGCAGGGGAACACAACTGAAGTCATTCCCTCTTTAACCCCATGTATATCAGAACCTATCATGACATGAAATGCTGCTTTAATGTATAAAGACTCTGACTTGGCAACGTAAAAAAAAATGTAGACAAGCTAATTTAACCATTCTTCCAGTATCTTCCTTTTATTTCGTGAAGGGAAAAATAGGTCAAATGCTGTTATCCATACTGAAAATCCAGGGCTTAAAAAAAGAATGTTGCTGGAAAGAATGCCTGTCTAGCAGCCCTGCTAAAATTTTAAAATATTCTGTGTGAAGAATGAAAGGCAGGTAGAATTGGCACTATCAGGGTGTCTCAGTCCATTTGATTGTAAAATGATGGTTAAAGCAGAAATGGAAACTCTTTTTATGCTAAATGTAGGTAAAAATGTATTTAACACTCACCAAATGAAATGTCCAGTAGTTACAATTGATGGAGTTTATTGTATGAAACCAGTAATTATTTTTTAAAAGTACAGGAAGACTGAGCACCTTAAGTGGAGACTTTGGAAGAATTTTAAAATCTCCTAGATATGCGGCACTTGGGACAAGGTGAAGATTGATTATTCAGTTATGGGCCCAAGAAAGATGAAGGAGATAGGAAAAGGAGAAAATTAAAACTGGAGATGGAGGCTCCAGATCCCGTAGTACTTAAATATGAGAAATGGGTTTGATTTTCAACATCTGTGAATGCTTGCATGTGCCAGCTTAGTCACTTTTATACTCCTCATGTTTATATCTACCATGTAAAACCAAGAACAAAAGACAAGACTATAAGGAAAAGATTTTTGTGCACCTGCTATTTTTCTTCCCTGTAGGAAAAACCTTTTATGTTGTGTCCAGATGGGCATTAACTGTTTTTATAGATACTTATTAAAAAGATGTAAATAGGCACTTCTACAAGCAGTCAATGATTCTGAGCCTGGGGACCCTGAGTTCTCCTTGTTCCTTGTATTGGTTAGTGTCAGAGACTAGCACTTCAAGTGTCAGTTTGCCAATTGCATTGCTACCATATTACCATTCAGAGGGTCACTTTCAAACAAGACAGATTGCTGTAGGTAAAGGACATATGAGTGTTGCTAGCGCTGACAATTTTATCGTGAAGCTCATGATATTTGGTGCTTTTCTTAAAGCACCAGCTAAATTAATTTTAAGTAAATCTCAGCTTTAGATTTTTTTTTAAGTAAGTTTCTAGAAAAAGTTCATGGTTGCCAAGAAAATCTTGAAAGTGTGAATCCTGAATGACCAAGCTAGAAGGTAAAGAACACCCTCACTTCCCCAAAAATCCCACCCTATTTTAAAAAAACCTATTGTTTTGTAAGCCAAACTCTTGAGTTTTGAAGCCTGACTCATGATTTTGAATGCTTGGAGTCAGTGACACTGAAATGTTTTAAAAAACGTAAACATAAAGTAATACATTCCCCTAATAGAGAACCTTGAGGATCTCAAGCCAAACATTATTTTATGTGTTTTACAAACATTTCAGAGACAGGCTAAAAGTTTAACATAATTCAAAAACAAATGTTCTTTCTTGTTGCTAATAGCTTAGAGTAATACAAAAAAATCTAAAAAAGCCAACTGGATTTTTGTTTACTTGGACAGCAGAAGTACTATCCCCTTTTTTCATCATCTATATCTGCTTACATTTCACTTTCTAGTTACCTGGCATTAACAGGAATCTGTAACTACAGGACTGCAAACAATATATGGCTAATCTAAAAAATAAAGTTCTATTAAAATAATAAAATATTATGAAATCTTTCTACTGATGTTTACGTTTCTAGAATATTTGTGTTAGAGCCTATATTGACCTGACATTGTCTCTTTGGGTCTCAGAACAGCCGATGAGGCAAGAGCTAAGCATTATCCTCCATTTTACTCCTAGAGAAGCTAGGACACAAAGTGTGATTAGCTTAAAGTCCCAAAAGTTACGGGCAGAATTAGGAATAAAAATCCTCAATTTCAGAATGCAGATCACATGTTGGCTGCTTGTGACTCTTCTTTAATACCATTACAATATTATGTGATGATCCAAAATTGATCCAACTACTCCACCTGAAAAATAGGGAAGGGATCTGTGTGTATGATGTGCCACTTAGGGAGGTTTTAGAGGTTTGAAGGAGAAATGGGCTGTTCAATCACAGATGTAATAGCAGAAGGGGTTCACCGAAATGTGTGTCAGCCCATGCTTTTGCTGTTTTGGCATAGAGTGGCCCCTGATAGTCTCATTTGATTGGTAAGGAAAATGGCTAAAAATGGTTAGTTGAGTAGTCATCAAGAACTATTGCAGATGACTGTGGTTATTGGTGAAAGGAACATCTAAGGTTAGCTAATCTGTAAGCTTTTTTTTAAAAAAGGCAATAAAATACTGAGTGCTGTCAGATGACTGGCTGCAGTTTCCTTTACAGAGTTTAAATCCATCTGTTTAACAACTGCTTTCAGTAACCCCGTATGTTTGGTAGGTACATTTTAAATTCAGTTGTTGAAGTAATGGCAAATACAGTGAACAGTGTACATAGAGGAAGTTGCAATCTTCTCGTGCAGACAAATACACTGTATTAAGAGACTTCCTTAACATGGAATTGTAGAATTCAAGGGTGAAATCCTAGCCTATTGAAGTATTTTGTTAAAACTCCAATTGATTTCAGTGGGACCAGCATTCCTTCTCAAGTCTCTTGTACTCAAGGTGGTGGGTTTTTTGTTTATCTTTTTGCAATTGTCCACTTACTAAATGTATTTATTTGCATGTGAGGAGCTTTGTACTCTGTTCACTAATCCCCATTTTTCAAGCACAGTTTATAATTTGAGAAGTGGCATCCTGATACTCTTCTTCATGACTAATGTTCCCCATTAGAATTAAATTAGATTAGAATTAGAATCTTAGATTAGAATTAAAGGTACATTTGTCCTATTAGGCCACTACCTCTGAGATGCTGGTGCTGTCAAGTGACTTAGGCCATGGTTACACTGGCACTTTATAGCGCTATAAAGCCCCCACGAGCGCTATAACCTCCTCCCTGTCCACACTGGCAAGGCACGTAGAGCGCTATAACCGCTGAGTTATAGCACTATTATAAATCCACCTCCTCATGGGGAATAAGGGCTGTAGCGCAGCTGCTGTAGCGCTACAGCAAGAATGTGGACACCCACTGCGCTACAAGTAATCTCTGGAGATGCCTAGAGCCATTTAAGGCAATTGACGTCTCTTCCCTTTGTTTTGAACTCGGCTGGAGGAATGCGGAAGTACCTCTTTAGAGTTTCTTTCTTAACTCGGCAGATAAGCAATGCAAATGTTTAAGGAGGGAGCCTGTGTGAAAACAAAGCCTTCTGTGAACGGAGGCTCACTGACAGGCTTTCAGAAAAAACGGAAAAACCACTGTCTCTCTCCCTCCGCATACACACAACGCATCCCCCCTCACCCCCCTCGTTTAAAAAGCACGTTGCACCCAGCTGAATGCTGGGATACCTGCCCTAATGCGCTGCTCTTAATGCCGCATTAAGTGCCCCAAATGTGGCCATGCTATACCGCAGGAGCATCTGAGTGTGGACATACAATAGCGCTATACATATTACTGTATAAGGGGACCGCTATAACCTATAGCGCTATAATCTTGTAAGTGTAACCATACCCTTAGCTTGTCCTTTCAGAGGACTAATAGTTTTACTACTTGATCTCTTAGCAGAATTCCTTGTTTTATGTTGTCCTTAGCAGCTGGAAAAATTAAAAAAGGGAGGAACCTAGTAGATGGGAGACAAAAGCAGATTCAATGCTAAAAGCTTTGTTTTCCAGGAGATTAGTAGCTGTTTGTTTTTAAAAATAAATATAGTGCTTGGTGGTAATACCAATCTGACAATCTTGGAGACTGAACTTCTGTAGTCATCCATAGATTAGGTGCAGCAGAGACGATAGTAGCATAAATATCCTTAGTCTGCCTCTTGCCAATAAAATTCAGTCCAGACTTAGAGGTGGAGGTATCCCCTCTAACTCCACTTCCTGTGTCTTGACTACTGCTGAAACTGCCAACAAGGATGCTAGATTTCACATTGTGTGGACAACTTTCCTTCAGGGATTGGTCAGAAAATGCCAAACTGCTTTCAAACAGCCAACAAAAGGTAACTTCTTACCATTATAGTATTGCTTTCCCCAGCCCCTCAAATTGAGTCAGGTGTCCACATCACCCAATCATTAATTTAAAAAATGAATACATTTTGAGTTTGTTTTCTAATTTTTGAGCCTTTAGGATAACCTGAAGTCACATTTTTTGCTTTCCTTTGCAACCACGAAGGCTATAAATGTACTACTTTTTAAAATGAAAGCTGAGAATACATGATCATCCGACTCCAGAAGTCAGCACTTCAAGACAAATACTGATTATTTTGATGCTGGCAATAAAATCATAAGAGCTGGCACTACTGCATTACTGACTTGAGTTGGATTTCAAGCAGCAACCTAGACTAGTGAAAAAAGGCTCTGCTGCATATCCAGTCTGAGAATTCCCTTCTTTCTTTTTTACCATTCAGTGCAGCAGGTAGGACTTCTCCATTCTGGGTTCTATTCTCAAAGTACTGATGGTTTAATACATTCTGTAATGTGTGATAAGTACATAGTGAATGTATGGTTTTGATGCATTATAAAATGTTCTTGGTCTTGGATTAATGTCAGCCAGACACTTTAAAATGGTGTTAAACTTAAGTCTGGTAAGAGGCATATGTCCCTTTTGCTGGCCACAAGGATAATAAAGTGTAAGTTTAAGTGTTTCCTTTGGAGATGCCTATTAATTGTGATGTTTGTCCTGTGATTGCTTATGAGCTCATGAGATCTTTAACAGCATATCTGGGATGCAATGTAAATTGTTATTAAGGAAATGACTTACTGTAAAAAACAAAAACAAAAACTTGTCCTTTTGGTTGTGATAGATCTGCCATTAATTTCTGCTTTCCTCCCTTTTTTTTGCCAACGTTAAGTGGCTAAAAGCCAAGGTAAGAAGAATCATTTCTCATTTGACCCACAGTGCCTCATTGTATTGATAGTTGAGGTTGCAAAGCCATTAAAATTGAAAGCTAGTACTCTTCTATACTTCTCTCTGCTTTTCATAGGTTATTTAGGTTAAATAAGCTCTATTTCAGTGCAGATTTGCAACATTTAGCCTGGATGTGTTAATATATCAGAGATATATTGACGTTTGCCTTTGTACATAGATATATTAATTTCTCTAACACACGTAGTGCTTTGCTCTGATTTGGTAGATGTCTTGATCCTATTGACTTACATTTTTTATTGGAGGTTTCCCAGACAATATGTTTGACTGTACTAGTCAAATAGCTGAGCTAAATTGAATGAGAAATTTTGAACGAAGACTGACAGTTTTCTGTAGTCAGTTTAAACTTTTTATTTAAAATGTTGACAGTGGAACTGACGCAGAAATGGAATGTAATAATAATTTTAAAGAGGGGGAAAAGGGAAGACTTCTGCATCAACTTGTCATCTGCTTGATTTTCAGATGTACTTCAGCTGTAAATGACAGTTGAAAACAATATGAAACTTATGTCTAGGGTTTGTTTCCTTTTCCTGTTGTCTTCTCTAGTGTGCAGATAAAACCTGCTGTTCAATAGCTGTCTGGGAACCCTCTCTTCCTATTCTTACATTAAAAAATAACACTCAATAGTAGAAGCATTTAAGTATAAAAATAAAATCATGTTTCCCCTCATTTCAGCATGGAAACAACCAGCCTGCAAGAACTGGCACCTTGTCAAGAACAAATCCGCCTACACAAAAACCACCAAGTCCTCCTATGTCAGGCCGGGGAACACTGGGGTAAGGAAGACTTTCATCTAGCCTGTATGAGAGAACTGTAATTGTGCAGATATCAATATTGCCTAGATAAGTGATTATAAGAAGGCTCTGAGTACTCTCTGGGCTCTAGTGAGTTAAACATACCACCTTTCCATGCAAAACATTTGAAATTTTCTGTGTGGTGTGGTTTTTTTTTATGAAGCCTCTTTGAGAGTTTTTTTTTTTTATGGCAGTATTTTTATATTACATACTGAAGTGGCTGAGGTTTGTTTTCATTTCATTTCTGTTTTAATACTTAATTTAGGGAACCGCACCTCCCTATACAACCACTTCCTACTTCAGCTTCTGTTTCACTGCTGTTTGACCTCCATACAGTAACAGATTATTATGATATGGATTGAAATGGTGGTACTTGAAAACACTGAGCATATAGGGTGAGATTCTGTTTGGACTATTGTGTGGGACCTTTTGGTTGAGATCTGAAGCAGAATCTTCAGTCTATGGATGTTGCTATTCACTGTCACCTGAATCTTTGCCCACCCCTGTGTTAAAGGCTAACTTTTTGGCCCGTGGGCCACGTTCAGGTTCAAAATTGTGCAGAGGACTGGGTAGGGAAGGCTGTGCCTCCCTAAACAGCCAGGTCCTGTCCCCTATCTGACCCCCACCCATTCCTGCCTCCTGACTGCTCTCCTCAAACCTCCAAAAACCACCCCCCCCAGTCCTTGTCCCTTGATCACCCGCTCTGGAGAACCTCACTCAACTGCCCCCTCCCGAGACACCCCCATCCTAACCGCCCTCCCCCCCCCCACTTACTGTGCTCAGCCAGGTGCTCCAGCCCGAACACGGGGCTCTGTGGCTTGATGTGCTCTGCCTGGCGTCCTGGCCCAGGGCGCGCGGAGCCCTGTGGCTTGCCACACTGCAGCTCGCCACGCTCCACCTGGTGCTCCGGGTCAGGAGCATGGGGCCCTGGCCGGAGCTGGCGGGCTGGATGAAAATGGCCGGGGGGGCCAGATATGGCCCGCAAGCCATAGTTTGCCTACCCCTGCTTTAAAATGTAGGGTATGGTAGATGGAGCGTGAGTGCTGGTGGGCTGGCATGGCTTTAGCAGCTATGGATGAGTTAGTTTTCCAAGTTGGTGAGCTGAGTAGTGGTGGAATTGGTTACAAGTCAGCTCACAGTGGGGATCAAGAACGCCAGGTAAGAAAATTAGGGGAGCTACAGCCCCCTTTAAAAGAGAAGGTTGCAGGGCTCTGGAAGCACTGAAGCTTTTAATCCTGATGCAACACTTCATCTCTGAGCTGTCACTATTTAAACATCAAAATGTAGTAATGTACTGTGTTTAGTTTTTTAAAAAAACTCCTCTCTAGGGTTTCCTTCAGTCCGCTTGGAGTGCGTTATAGGAATGAGAATCTTGACCCATTGTTGATTGATTCTGCATAAGCTCCAATTACCTGCTTGTTTGTTACAGCGCACTTTCTGGTGGGATGATATTTCAGCTGTGGGTAGGGTGAAGTGTGCTGGGATACTTCAGGGAACAGTGGAGAAAGATGATGGGTGAAATCCTGGATATTGAGGGGAAGAGATGGTGTGTTGGGGGAACAACAAAAATACATGGCAAAGATTACATCTACCTCTCTCTTTGAGAGTGTTGTCTCATCTTTTGGCATCGAAGTGCATACATCTACAATATTTTTTTGCTACTTTACCTCAAGCATGCAAAAATATTGCCAGAAACCACAAATTGCTTCTTTTTCTTTCCATTTGAAAAATGTTGATAGAAATTTAAAACCAACATAAAATATGTAATTTTAAGAATGACGGCATGTCAGCAGTACACTGCCACCTGGCGAGTTGCTGGGGCTTGTCCCTTTTAAGGCAAAGGAATTCTGTGAAATGTAGTTAGGCGGGAGGGGGCGGGGAAGGAGAAGAGTCCAAAGATCAGGTAACAGAGGGAACCAGGTGATTGTGGGAGGGATCTATAAGAAGGAGCTTGAGCTCAGTAAAACAGAGGCCTGGAGGGAGCAGGAGGCCTTGGAGAACTAGGAAAAAATAGCCCAACTTCTTCCTCTAGGCTTTTCTAAGTATAAATAAATAAATAAAAAAGCACCACAGGAAAAAGTAAAGCAAGGGTGTGACTGGGGAATGGACAGCCACTGTCTGCTTAGGAGCCCTAAATTAGAACCTAGAATTGCAAGAGGGCTTAAGTTCCTTTGCAATTCCACCTGAAGGTGGTGGGTATTAACACCACATGGAGAGAAAAAGGAATGACTGATCTCTGTGAAAGGAACTACTGACAGAGAACTGTTCAGAGCCTTGAGGGCAGTGGAAAGACTACTTGCTTAATTGGATTCTGTCCATGGAAGGGGAAGGCCAAGTCAGCTCCAAGGAGCCGGAGTGGGGGAATTGTATATGCAGATTATATAAAAGTCATGATGAACCAAAGCTATAGAAACTTGAACTACTCCATTTCATCCCCACATTTCATCCAGAAGTGGAATACCCATTGTTAACCTCATATATACTTTTAATTATGAGGTTATTCCTACTGGAAGCTGGTGTAAAACTTCAGTGATGTCTTTTTACCTTGCAATTTGAATCATATTTGTGTTCTAGTTATGAGATTAAGATGTGCACAGTTTTTTCATTTTCTGATGATTGATCTTTCTGGCACAACAAAAGCCCAATGGCAGCTCATATTTTAAAACTTCCTCTAGTTATGTGTATGATAGAAACTCACCGATTCACAAATCCCATAATCCATACAATCAACTGAGCTATTATCGGGAATAGTTTCAGTAATAGTGAGGTCTAGTGCTCTAGAGACATTTTGTAAGAATACTAAGTTTAACACAAGATGTTCACTATAATAATATAACATGACTTAATTAAAGCTAACTACAGCAGATTACTGAATATATCCTATTTTTTGTGATGCATTGGCCTTTTTTTGTTACCTGTTACCTCACCAATTTCAGACTTCCAAAGGGCCCCCTAATAATTAGTAAGGTTCTATTATATTGCTGCGTCATTGGATTAATGTTTAAGTGCTAATCTAACAAGAAGTAGCACAAATGATTAAAGATGTTCATAGTCTCCCATTTCCTTTCCCTCTGTGAGCCGCTTCCAAAAAGAGAACAGGGACTCCAAACATGTTCCTGGTGTGAGAAGGTGAATACCATTAGCAAAAAGTAACTTGTAGGACCTTTGTACCTCCCTCAAAATGTTCTATATAAACATTACCTTAACTACTGTCAAAGGGCACTACTGTAATAGGTAAGTGTGCATTGCATAGCATGTGCACACAACTGTTTTGTAATCTAAAGAGTATTTTGTGGCCAGACATTTAGTGTTTAACTGGCTTTTAGCTTAAAGGAACATACAGTTTGACCTTACTGTACGAAAGCATTTTCAAAAGAATTTTTTTCAGTAGGTTTTATTTCATATATTACCTAGCCACTGAAATTTCCCTTAACTTTTTAAAATATAATTTGTCCTGGAAAGGTGACTATAATTAGTCCCTTTTTAAAGCTATTTTGTTAATATGTAGAATTAACATGCTGAGAATGAAACACCTATTTAATTTGCCACTTTCAGAGAGAGTTTCTATTTGGTAATGTTGGGTCACTGTGCAGTGATCTTAAGTAAAGGTTTAGGAAAACAAACGGTTTCATTACTTTAATTAAAACTTTTTCTCTCCTCCATCCCCCTTTTATTTGACTAGACGAAATACTCCTTACAAAACCCTGGAGCCAGTTAAACCTCCAACTGTTCCTAATGATTACATGACCAGTCCTGCCAGACTTGGAAGTCAGCACAGTCCAGGAAGAACAGCTTCTTTAAACCAGAGGCCAAGAACACACAGGTAGAGTATATTGCTTCTAATTCTATAGTTGTCTTGACTGGCATGCTGATACTCACCAGCATTGCAGCAAAGCTTTATTCCTGGCTGCTTCTAAGGTGGATGGAGAAGACAGATATAGTTTAAATATCTTAGATTCTTCTTTATACATGGTGCTATCTGGATTTGGTACATCTAGATCTGTTAACTGTAGTAGCATCTGTTTTTCAGTTTTTTCAAATTCAATGCTACAGAAGATTTTTGTTCTCGTTCTCTCCCCCCACCCCTTTTGAATGCACACTTATTCTCTTCTGTCGTTTGTATTGCTGGTAACTGTATGGGGAAGCCGTTCCTGCTTAGAAAATACTTTAGTGAAGTTTGTCTGTCAGAAGCGTGGATTGCTTTTATTGTTCAGAGAAAAATTGTGCTTGTGACATGGTAGATTAACAGTATTGGAAGCTAAAATTTATCCACAGAACCTGTTCAGCAATGCCAGTCAGCTTCCATATACCAAGGCACGTTGGCAGAACAGTACTTTCTCTGGGGAGATCATCTCTTGGGATGAGAGAGTAGTGCTGTGTCTATACCTATTGACTACTTGCCTTTAAATCTGTTTGAGGCTTCAATACAATCTCCAGTCAAACTGCAAGAAATAAATTGATGATGATTACCTGAATGCAGACAGGATTTAAATCAGGGGTGGGCAAACTACGGCCTGCGGACCACATCCAGCCAGTGGGACCATCCTGTCCGACTCGCCTGAGTCCCAGCTGGGAAGGCTCCCCTGCTTTCCCCACCTCTCCCAGAGCCTCAGCGTGGCACGCCACCAGAGCTCTGGCCTGCTGCTCCTGGGCAGCGCTACAAGCTCAGGTGGGCCTGAGCTCTTGCTGCTCTGAGCGGCATAGTAAGGGGGCGGGGCTCCAGACATGCTGCTCTGAGCAGCATGGTAAGGGGGCGGGGCCATGGCCATTGGATAAGGGGTAGGGAGTCCTGGGGGCAGTCAGGGGACAGGGAGCAGCTGGATGGGCTGGAGGTTCTGAGGGGGGGGCAGTCAGGGGATGAGGAACAGGGGGGTTGGGTAGGCATGAGAGTTCCACGGGTCTGTCAGGAGGTGGATAGGGGTTGGGACAGGGAGTGGGGGGAGTTGGATGGGGTCCTGGGGGGGCAGTTAGGGTGGGAGGTCTCGGGAGAGGGGACAAAGAGCCAGGGGGTTTGGATGGGTCAGGAATTCTGAAGAGGGCAGTTGAGGGCAGGAAGTGGGTGGGGGTCAGAGAGGGGGCAGGGCCAGGCTGTTTGGGGAGGCACAGCCTTCCCTACCTGGCCACATATGCAATTTTGCAACACCAATGTGGCCCTCAGGCCAAAAAGTTTGCCCACCACTGATTTAGACAGTGGTTTATTGTTCAACAGATAGATATGAATCCACTGGTGTGTCACTGAAAGAGTCTGTGATGTTTAAATGTTTAATAGCATAACGGAAGTTCTGGGGTTCACGGAGTCCTTATGGACTTAGAGAAAACATGCTAACTTCATCTTTGAGCAGCTTGTTGTCAGCTAAACAATATTGTCAGATAAAGGTATTTTATAAACCAGGATGCAATCTGCTTAATTGGCAGCCATAAAGTCTCCCTTTTTTTGTTTGACAAGATCTTCTTTTATGTGGACTGCAGTTAGAAATTCAGCTGCAACCATGGTTACAAGATCAAGGTCTTCAGCATACAGAATCCTAGTTTTGAAGGAATTATCTTGGCTCCCAGTTCAGATCACTGATTTTCTCTCTCTATAGTAAAGTTATTGTCTTAAGATATTTTGAATGATCTGTGCTGGACTCTTTGCTACCAATTTATATATGGTTGCACAGAAATGGTAAATAAAGTGCATTGAGTGCTACTATATTAGGATGGATATGTAGAAATGGCTTTTTAGTTACAGGGCACCATGGCTGTTTAATTCTCTTCCTGTTCTCTGTTGAATCTTTGTAAATTCAAGTCTTGGCTAAAGGCATATTTATTGAATTGGTCCTTGGATTCTTACTCTGTCCCCTAGTTTCCATTTGGTTGAAAAATAGGTAATGACCTCCAATATGCCTGCATGGAAACGTTATCAAAATTCTTCTTCATAAAGCACATGCTTGCTCTCACTGGCAAGTGGCTGGGCTAGTTGCAGTAGAATTGTTAATGACTTAAAATAAACTTGAACACGAGTATTCACTTAGCAAAAGGTGATTTCTTCAGCATATAGCACACATCACTCGAATTACAAATAGCATATGCTTGAACCCTTTTCACACCCAATTTGTCATTACTTAGTTCAAGGTGTCTGGAACCCTTAATTTTCTCATTGGACTAACAGCTGTCTAGATCTTGTATGATTGCTTGTCTTTGTAGTTATAAGTAATTAAAAACCATGGATGTATAAAAAGTGTCTAACAGCTTAGCTAATGATATATGTATCTACTAGAGTTTTAATACATTTTGATTTAATGATCTGAGGGTGATAAGTAATAAGGGTTTCAGGAATAGTCAATCTACAGGGTTTTTTAACCTCACATTTATGTAATTGAGCTAATTTATAGGTCACTGTTCAAATGAGTAATGTGAATGTTGGTGAGGCTGTATGATAAGCAGTGCTGACATGTTTTCTCCTCCTCCTCTCCTTTAGTGGTAGTAGTGGAGGAAGTGGCAGTCGGGAGAACAGTGGAAGCAGCAGTATTGGCATTCCCATTGCCGTGCCTACACCTTCACCACCAACTGCTGGGCCAGGTATTTGAGGTTTTTTATGATACGTAATACTGCCATGTGGCTCATTCAGTGTTCCCTTGACATTTATAAAAAACATTGAAGTTCTCACCTCTTCCCTTTTGAAGAGGTTGGAAGAGAATCGCTCCCAAAACAAACAACAAAATGCCCCCCGCCCCCTCCAGTCAGCTGTTGTTTCTTTATTCATTACATTGTAACATGACTTTTTTTAAAAAATCAGGAATATCTTTCATTTTTAAGATATAAAGACCAGGTGGAATCCATGCTTTCAAACACATGTTGACAAATAGACATTTTCTAGGTGTCCTGAGAAGAAGAAGAAACTGTTCTGTATACGTATGATCGGAATTGTTTTCTGAAATAGTCTATTGGTTTTATCACTTACCATTTAGAATATTTCTATTTACAATTTTAAACAAACGTCTTCCTTTGATTAGGCCACTAAAGAAGGTTGGAAGAAAGCCTAGAAATAAACACATGGTTACTGCTCTGAAACCTATCACTATCCTTAATGAAATTCAACATCATCCACCAGTGTGATTATAACCAAAGTGAATCGTAGTGTGAAAATCATTTAAAACTTATCACACAGCATCAAAAGCACATGCCTCTACCATTTGAGTTGGAGAACTTTTAGCAATGTGAAAGTGCCATACTTGGCTGTTTCAGTCAAGAGACAAGACAGTAGAGGAAGATATGATCACTGGTTCAGTCAATGTATGTCACGTAGGCACAGTAAGCTGTTTTGTTCAAAACATAGACCATCCAAATTAGTCTAATAAACTAGAGTGGTGGTATTCACAAGTCAGATTTTTACTCTAAGGTGGAACTTTGCTCTTGTATCTTGTTCCTTTGTTTACAAACGTTCACTTCTTTCTAAGTCTTAAGGCCCACTCTGTGTTCTTGGCCTGCATGGGTATCTGCATGCATGGATCTTACTTTCACAAAGCACCCCAGAAAAATCGATAGATGCTCCCTGCAGGAGAAAAGGTGTGCAATTGTAGAACCATTTGCAGGATCAGGGCCCATGTGTTCATCCATTTATTAATGTTGAATATTTTCTTGTACTGTAAAGTTGCGACGTTCCTGTTGTCTTTTAAAATGTAGCTCTTTTGCCATTACCCTAACTGGCAATATGAACTATTTTATTAGCACAAATTTCTGTTCCTCCTCCTCCTCCTGGAGTCCCACCAGCACCACCACTGCCACCACCTCTCCCGATGGGCAGTATGATAGGTGAGACTTGTGTCAGCACTGGTTTGATTGCAGTTATTTGACATAATAAACTTCTCCTACTGGATTTATAGAAGCCGTTTGCCTTTTGTAGTGGGGTGTATGTGATCTGGTATAATCATCAGTGTTTGGGGTTTTTTTAACAAATCTAATCCCAACTAATTTCCTTTGGTGAAAACCTCTGAAGGTAAATAAATAAAATATGGAAAAACTGTATTAGCTGCATTGAATCCTAATTGTCCCAGTAAAGCTAAGGTCCAATTAACAATGAGAGTTCAGCTTGAGTGTAGTCCTTGTTCATGCATTCTTGAGTTTTTTGGGAGGAAAAAATCAAGAAGTTCACCAATGAAGTACACTGTAGTTTGAAAACCAGTAGTGGGTAGAGTGGGGATGGTGCATATGGAGATTTCTCTTGTGAACGGATTATGAAGGAAAATGTAAAAGAAAAAGCAGAAATGTCTGGCTCAGTGGCTTGGGTACAATTCTGTGATCCTTCATTATACACAAAACTGGGAGACATCAGGAATTCTCCTGCATTGCTGATGAGAAGATACAAGTGACTTGCTTCCTGATAGATTTGGGTGGGATGGTGAAGGAAATCAGTTTTTCATTCCTCTTTTTGGCACTTTGAAGCACCTTGGATTCACAAACATTAGGCCCTTATTAAGGGCCCTGTCAGTTTGTCTCCTCAAGCTGCGCAGCGAATGCCATGCCTAGCTGTTAGTGAGGGGTTTTGAGGGCTTTACCTTAGAGTACTTTTAATTCACCATCCCAAACAAGGACAATTGTTAGAATTATCATCTTACCACAAAACTACCTTTAGAGGCTTTGACCCATATAATCCTTGTACACTTTCTCTTATCTGAAATGTTAAGTGAAAGTGACTTTGAATAGTGTTATATTAGTCTGTAAACTGTAGAATGTACTTTGTATGGGTGTTTGGTGTGTGTTTACATCTATATGCATGTAGTATATTTTACTCCAATACTGTTACTGCATTTGGAATCTGAAAATTTGTACATTGGCAAAAAGAGTTCAAGAACACAAGTCGCTCATCGGTTTGCGTAGTTTGAAATTCTGACTTTAGGGACACAAACAAAGATGACATCATAAAAATGAAAAAAGATGGAACATTTATTCATTACTAATCTGCAATATTGAGAATGTTGCAGACCAGATGTGAGGCAGGTAGGAATTGGTGGTGTTCTCACAAAAGAGTGCTGACATATCTTGTGTTGACTATTCTAGTTTGTTAATGCAAGTTCCCTATATGGAAGCACAGTTAATCAACAGTAAAAATTATAAATGTGGAAAGTGTCCTATAGTCATATCACCTTGATATTTATGCTTGATTGAGCACCCAACTTAAAAACTTCGTTCTGGTGGTGATGGTGTCCTTTTCTCCCCCTGTTTTCTTAACCTACACAAATATCCCCTTTCTCTTTGGCTAGATTGAAGGCATCTGTTTCAGTTTGCAAAAATGTTTGCTTTCAAGAAAATATGTAACCTTTTCAAAGTGTTCTGCTTTCTTTCTGTTTAACAGGTAGTGCAACAGCAAAAATTTAGTTAAATTAGGAAACCCAGCAGATCCAACATTCTGTATAAGTGGGTTAAAATGGCTACAACATTTCAGAAAACATAAATGATGCATGTTTTTTTGAATGTTATGTACTTTACATGGCTGAGAGGACAGAACTGGTATAACAAGATGTTTTTGTTTTTTGTTAATATCTTGCTGCTGACCTCAAGGTACTGGAGTGTTGGTTTCAAGTATTCACCATGTTCTGGGTCACTTCTGTTTTCTGCATTCTGTCCTAAGTAATACTTGGC
This sequence comes from Dermatemys mawii, assembly GCA_007922305.1. Lineage (NCBI taxonomy): Eukaryota > Metazoa > Chordata > Testudines > Dermatemydidae > Dermatemys > Dermatemys mawii. The sequence continues at coordinate 20,328,858 of ML677349.1, forward strand.
TTAAGTCTTCTTGTTGGTTCCTTTTGGCTACTGCTTTTCAGCTGCTCCTGGTTCAGCTCCTGGTTCCCAGTATGGCACAATGACCAGGCAAATTTCACGACACAACTCTACCACTTCTTCAGCATCTTCTAGTGGATACAGACGGAATCCCTCTGTGACTGCCCCATTTTCTGCTCAACCTCATGTTAATGGCGGGCCTCTCTATTCTCAAAACTCAAGTAAGCCTCTGTGCTTTGCCATTATGCAGCAATCATGGAATGTTCTGAGCTGAATGATTTGAAGTATGATTTGCCTGTGATAAGCAACAATCATAATCCAAATGCTATTTGGTTTTCTCTCTCTATTTGAAGAAAATAGCAAAAAGGTACACTTTGCCTCCTTTGAATTATACACAACACTTTTTCCCTAGAAAGTGATCAAGCAGTTAATATAATGGGTAACACCAGGTTTACCTATTTAATTATAAGCAAATGTTAGTTAGCATTTCAGGGGTGCTGGACATGCTTTTGTGCACACCATCCAAAAAATAAGTTCTTCTGACAGGAGAATTAATCTGGGAGGACCTGGAATATTGGCTGTAGGGACAGCTATTGTTTGAAACTGAGCCATTAATATTTCAAATACATTATGAATGTTCCTGTTAAAAATTTAAATGAGGAGAAAAATTGTTGGCTATCACTGTTGTTAAATGTCTTACTGTCTGATCCTGAGACCACAGGATAAAATAGCTGGAAATCATGTTCCTTGCATTGCATTAATATTACCTGCTTTCCTCTCTTATTCCATTTAATAAATAACCACAGTATTAAAGGATTTATCCAGTACTTAATTTCCCTTTAGGCCTTTCACATCTCAGCACTAACTATGTGCTATCTTGACTTAAAGAACTGATTAGGGACAGAAATCGTCACAATGTTGTTTTTTTAAAAATGGGTTAAAATATTAGGGTAGTCATTACTGAATCCCTTGTTATGTTTAAAATCTTTAATAAGAGGGGAATTATGAAAAGACAGATGTGGAATGAAGCAGAAGAACCTGTGGATTACAGCTAGCATACCCCTGCACTCACACTTCTAGTGGAATCGTCTATTCAGCAGAGCAAGGGCACAGATGCTCATAAACACCTTTCTCATCCCGAGCCCCTCAGCTGTAGAAGTTCACTGCTACAGCCCTTGCTCTGCCTTCCAAATGTCCAGCTTCTCCAGCTCATCCCAAGCACTACTTCCTCCAAATTCCTTACCTGAATGCATGCCTCTCCTGGGTCCTTCTTCCAGAGTCTCATTCTTCACCGCCTTCTTATCAGTCTGAGGTGGTGGGGAACCAGGACAGTGGTGGTTTGGTCTCTTCTCTGTGGCAAGCTCATCCCCTTCCCTGATCTGTCCAGCTGGCTGGCTCCTGCTCTGCGCTGTGGTAGAGCAATTAGGCAGCAGAAGAGATGAGCCAGTTCCAGAGAGCAGCATTGTACATGCCCAACAGGGCAGCCCCTAGCAGCAGGGTGCTCCAAGGCAGGACCTCTTCCCTGACCAGCTGATTGGTTAGTGGGGTGAAGTGGGGAAAGTGCTGACTGCTTGGCACTGCTGCACTTAAGCTGATTTGATCTGCACCTCTCTGCTGCCTCCCTTCCTCCACTCCAGGTGGATGCCTGAAACTTGGGTAGCAAACCAGTGTTCCCCTTGCCCCTACTCTCAGCTAAATTATAGTCATGCGCATACAACCCCAAAATGCCACATCATCTGCAACATCATCTCTCTGACATTTTTGCTCTGCAGTTCCAAGAGAATTGAGGAATGTCTTGGTACTGCTCGCACGTTATGTATGTGATATGTGAAAAATATTTAGATTAAGAACTTCCCCACTGATCCAGAGTTCATTTTCAATGAAAAACAATTTTATATACATGAAAAGCTCCTGGGATGGTCATTTATTTATTTAAACTAATCTTTACTTTCCTCTTCTCCCCCTGGCCCCTCAGACACACTGTCCCCTTCATTTCCTCCACACACTTCACTGCAAAAATAATTAATTATAACTAAGAGAAACTGTTCATTTTCAATGGTGGTGTTCAGATGCCAAAACTAGATTTAGTTTCTAAAATGGCTGAATTGCCTCAAATATTATGTAACTGATTTATTATTGAAAATTTAGATTTTCAGTGCAATTTTTGTTCAAATGCAACTCTAATCCCTTAATCTGGGTTGTATAGAGTGCTTCAAAACATGTTGATTTTAGATTTTTAAAAAGGTATTGTGATGGGCATATTTTTCACTTGAAATTATTTTCATCCACTTTCAGAATGGGTGATTTTAACATCATTGTCTTGACAATACATCGTTTTTCCTGTTTTCTCTGGGCTACACTTTCAGTGTAACTTTTTAATTCAGTAATTTTTTCTCTGAAATGTTTACTTCAGTTTTGTAAACAAATCTGCTTTCTTTTTCACACTTCCACATTGATAAATTATATGGGGGAAATAGTTGGTTTTGGAATGAACTAAATACTGCCTTTATTCAGCAAACATTAATTATGCCTTTGTTTTAAAACTGTTCCTTTCTCAGAAGAATAGAACCTCTTTCAATTTTATGATTCCAATCAAATTACTCTGCTGAATTCACTCCTCACAATTTTTTCATCTGTGGTTAAATGTAAAGGTTTTAAAATGGAAAAAATGGCTTAATTGATTAAATGAGTTGGTCTATATTTATCCTCTTGGGGAGGGAGATGTTATGCAAGAACAGATATCTTTGATGGCAGTCTCAGAGTTCAAGGGTTAAATGTTAATGGAGCCGAACTACCCTGTCCCCTTCTAGCATGAGTTTGACACACTTTGGTCAATCAGTGCAGGGAAGCTTGTGTTGCTACTGCCTGTGCTATTACATACTTGCTTTATAAAGAGAGGACTTCAGTTTCTAGACTGTCAGTCCTGTGCCTTTTTAATGAGCACTGACTGCACATATACACTTATCCCTTTGCTCAATAAAATGAATGGCTCAACAGAATACACTACAGAGGATGTGCATTGTACATTTCAATTAATTGGATGAGTTTTGCATATGCATGGGAGGGCCAGTTGTACCATCGGAATCTATACCACCCTTCAGATTGCTTGGTGGTTCGTATTTATAGAAGGCTTTAAAAAAAATGAAAACACAACTTTATGCTGCTGGAAAACAACGTACAAGCTATTGTGTGTTTCAGCCAATGGGAGACCAGGTCTGTCTTGTAAACCAATAAAAATACAGTAGATCCACAGTAGCAAAGTAAATAGTGAAGCCGTTAAGTGACTGTCTGAGATAAAATAAGCATTGGTCATTCAGTATGAAATAATTTGTAATAGCTGGAGTTGCAGGATTGTATAAACGAATATCTGTCCTTTGCCTCAAATTTATATATTCATCATAAGTGTCTGCTGTTATGTAACAGCAGGAGACCGCCTCCTCTGAAACCTTGTATATCCCATTAATATTTGTCTTTAAAGATAATCATAATTTTGGAGTAATCTTTTTTAATATTGAGAATAAGGAAGTTCTGTTTTGTGCAGTTTCTACATGCTACTGTAATACAAAGAATGTATCTAAAATGAGTGAAATCCTTCATTCTCATGTTGTCTGAACTATGAACATTCAGACTGGACTCTGCCTCTTAGATAAATAATTTTTTCTTTCTTGAGTCACTGATTGACTAAACATGAATTCAGCTTTACCTTTGCTTTTGGGAAAACAAACTTGAAGAAGGTTCTATGTGTGTTTTTGTTCTTTGCATATTTGTTTTGTGATCCTCATTACTGACAGCTGCTTTTGTTTGTTTCCTTTTTTCCTTTATCTGTTTGACTTCCCCCATATGGTCTGTTGCTACCAGTTTCTATTGCTCCACCCCCTCCCCCTATGCCTCAGTTGACTCCACAGATACCTCTCACAGGCTTCGTGGCCAGGGTGCAGGAAAACAGTAAGTTTGGACAAACTGAGCTGTCAAAGAGTAGAGCCTGTTTTCTTCTAGCATGCATGGCTGGCAAATCAGACTCTATTTTGTTTCCTTTTCAGAAGCTAATACTATCTTGCATTCTAGTGCCACTATGCTGTTGGAGCTGAAGGGCACACTCTTCAATTTTTTATAACATGTGCATGATGATTACTGACCCATTTAAGGTTTGAGCTGCAAATTTATGATAGAAATAAAAATGTGAAATATGTGGTATCTGCTCAGTGTGGCTGTAGAAAAGTATATTAATTTAAAAAATTAGTGTTGCATCATCCTGCCTACCACTAGTGATGATTATTTAGTTTGGATTAGAAAGGATTACAGAGCCAGTTAAGAATTACACAGGTGCATATTTTAACTCCTAAATTGTAGCAGTTTTTTTAGAAAGTCATGTAGCCAATCAAAAGGAATGGTGCAGTTTTAATTTCTAATGCAAATAGAAGGAGCTTGGAGTTTGCCTCAGTTCTTCCCTTTTTTCTCCTGTTTTCTACAAGTGAAAATGTCCAGATTCTAGTGAACATCTTCTGGAAATTTGAGCAATGATAGTAACAAAGGATCTGATCCTGAGAGGTGAGAAGTGCCTGCACTTTCCTATTAACAGTGGACATTCAACATGTCTTGGGGTCGCCTTCAGGTTACTGATCCTAGAAGGAGCTGACTTCTTACAGGGTGCTGAGTGCCCCAAAGAACACTTGAGCAGTCAAGTTTTCACCTTTGCCTTGGGGGTATTGTGCACTTCTCAGAATCAGGGCCAAGACAGGGGCCCAGATGTGACTGTAAGGAGCGTGCTATAAACCTTGTATAGAATAAAATAGATAGCGTGGCACAAGTTTGCATTTAAAAACCTTTCCAAACCCCTTCTCTGTTATAGTGGGCTAGCAGTTGCTGAAGATCAAGGTTAAAATGTTAGAACCCATTTTTTCATGCTAATAATTTTCTGAAAAATTAATCTTTTGGACTGAAATTTTCCATGCTTATAGTCCTGAAGGTGAATCCCCTCCACCCAAACAAACACACCTTTTGTGTGTGTATAACCAAAAGAAGAGTATCTGAACTCACTTTTTAACAAGCCTATGGCAAAACGACTAAAGTTTGAAACCTGGCCTGGGAAGGGTTAACTTTCCCAATTGAAACTTCACTCAATCAAAATCCATTTAAAAAAAAAAAAAAAGTGCATTGCATTTGAAAACTGGGTAATGAGCATCCAGAGTGGAAAATGGAATTCTAGGCAGTGGTGTAAAGTGATACAAAGAGTGCACTTTACAAAGCTGGGTTTAAAAGTTTTGCCCAACTGGGTTTTCACTTACCCACTCCCCAACAAACCCCATTAACAGTATGGTGTGAAGGCCACCGAGCAACATGGATAGGCTGGACTTCCATGGCATGAGAGGTTTCCTTTCTTCTGGGTCCTAAGGACTTGGAAAGTTGCTTCCTCTGTGGACTCCTAAACCTTCTGTGGCCCCCGAAAGAAATTCTGCAAGACTTATTCTTTTTTATTCCCACTGTGACCTGTACTCCAGCTGTGGGTATCTTCATAGACAAACACAGCTGATACAATATAAGTAGGTGTGCTGCTGCATTTCTTTACAAGATTGGGTTATAGCACCTCCACCCCTATCTAAACACTAGCAGCAACACAGGTGCAGGAAGTCACTGTGCCCTTATGTTGTACACACCCAAGAGAGAGTTTGAATTTGAAATCTGGATTTGAAAACATTTAAATGTTAATACTGAGAACAGGTAACTTCTGCCTTTCCTTCTTTCCTCTCCCATTTTATTTTCTAAAAGAAAAATAAATGCAACAAAATAAAGTTAATACCAATTTAGAGTTGCTCAGTTAAAATCAGTGAGGAATGTAAAGGTTAAATTTCCAAGAGCAGGGTTCACTCCACTTAGTAGCATACACGTGCGTGTGTGTGTCAGGAAATGCTAAGTGAAAGTGGCAACAGATGCACTGATTTGGCTGCAGAATACAAGTCTGTTAAGTGTTTCTACTAAAACTACTACTAAAACATACAAATTCAACTTCACATTTCATGGGAGAAATGAGAACAAATTTTTATTATATTTTTTATATATTTTATATATAATTAAAATATATATATAAAATTAATAAAAATTTCTGTTCACATTTCATGGGAGAAATGAGAACAGA
>ML677349.1:20335387-20378517 GCA_007922305.1 Dermatemys mawii
TCTGTTCTCATTTCTCCCATGAAATGTGAACAGAAATTTTTATTAATTTTATATATATATTTTAATTATATATAAAATATATAAAAAATATAATAAAAATTTGTTCTCATTTCTCCCATGAAATGTGAAGTTGAATTTGTATGTTTTAGTAGTAGTTTTAGTAGAAACACTTAAAACAGACTTGTATTCTGCAGCCAAATCAGTGTATCAGTTGCCACTTTTAGCATTTCCTGACACTTGGTTCTTTTTTAAATAAGCAACTTTATTGTTTGAATTAACATACTTTTGCAGTTAAGAAGGCATTTTCACTGTTTGGAACAGGGCAAGAATTGATGAGCATGATTAAATACCACAAAATGCTCAGACATGGAAATTGTGTGAGTGTTAAATTTGAACTGGAAATACATTTGTGAAATGTGTGCCCAAGATACTGTATGAAACAGATACAATTGCTGTACTGTTTCATTTGTGTGTGTGTGTATGTTTCTATGTCAAGTGAATTGGGTCAATAAACTGTGCCTACTGGCAAGTCATATTTTACTGTGCAGACAAAGACACCTACAAGACATTACTCTTTTTGAATAAAACGTTCAGTTGGGTAAAGGATTCTGGAAACAGCACAGTTCTTGAGAATAGCAAAAGTGGAGGTTTGTCTGGGTTAAGAACTACTAATGGCTTGGAGGTGAGGAGTAGAGGTCTCTCTCTTTTTTTTTTTTTTTTTTCAATTCTTTGTTGAAAACATCACCCCCCCCCCCCCAAAGCTTCACACCCCCCACCCACCCCCAAAGCTTCACTCATGATCACCATGTTGTCCCTCCCTGTTTATTTGCTTGTTACCATTAGCATATTACGCTATAAATGTAGGGGTGTTAAACCCCATGGTCGAGGCATAACATCGTGGGGCTGTGGTTTCACCACCTCTGTCCTAAGTTAAGCAAGGTCAGACTGGGATAGATCCAGTTCCCCCAGAACAATGCAGTGGGACATGATGCAGCTATAAGGTGAAATTTCAAAACAAGGCCTAGACATTTGTATGGAATTATTACACTTTTTTTGGTGCTAACTCTGGTCGTTTTCTCAGGTTCTGGTCTACCAATTGTTGTTCCTGAATAAATTATTTCTATAAGAGGGATGCCAAATATATGGTACATGGACTGAATCTGGCTGGTGGGGCACTTTCTTCTGGCCCCAGTGCCCATGAAAGGGATTTGTCCCACAGCTGTTTGGCTGCAGCTTGTTCATAGAACCTGGAAGGAAATCTGAGTGGGAGGAGGGAGCTCCTGCCAGACTGGGCACAGGTTTCATCACCGAGCCACTCAATCAAGGCTTGGAGCAGAGGCTTTCCACCCATAGCTGTCATTCCCCTCGACAGAGGGGACTGCATATATAATCTGATTGGATACAGACAGATCTTTGGCCTCTGCTCTGGTTGGCAGCATGATCAGTGGGAAAGCAGAGAGGCTAAAGCAGGGGTCTCAAACATGCGGCCTACAGGGTTCTTTTCTGCGGCTTTCCACATTCCCTCCCCACCACTGCCTTTACCTAGAGTGGCTCCAGTCTGGTGTACACCAGGGGCAGAGCAAGCTCCCTGCTTGCCCCCCGAGTGGCTGGAATGACTCCCTGCAGCTGCTGAGGGATGAGGAGGGGGAGGGCACAACTCTGTGTGTTTGTCTTACTTCCAGGCACTGCCCCCAGCAGCTCCCATTGGCCAGAAACTGGGAACCACGGCCAATGGGAGCTTTGGGGGAGGTATCTGGAGGCGTGGCCATGGTACACAGTCTTGTGCCCTTCCTTCAGGTTCCAGCCACTTCCTGGAGCAGCGGGTTGAGGGGGAAGGAGGTGTGGGGGAGGCAGGCAGGGAGCCTGTCCAGCCCCCTGCCACACCCCTCCTGCACCCCAACCCCCTGCCCTGTGTCTCCTGCCACACCCTATACCCTTTCTGAACCTAACTCCCCTGAGCCCCCTGCTGCACCCTGCACCTCTTCTGCAGCCCAACTCCCTGCCCTGAGCCCCCTGCCGTACCCCTCCAACTCCCTGCCTTGAGTCGCCCGCCACACCTTGCACCCTGCTGCACCCCAACTCCCTGCCCTGAGGCCCCTAGTGCATCCTGCACCTCAACTCCCTGCATTGAACCCCTGCCACACCCCATACCCCTCCTGCACCCCCAGGGGATAGGGAGGGGGCAGAGTTGGGGCGTGGATTTCAGGGAAGGGATTGAAATAGGGGCAGGGAAGAGGCGGGATGGGGCGGGGCCTTACAGAAAGGGAGGAGTAGGGGTAGAGCCAGGGGCAGAGTGTCAGTAATGCAGCCCTTGGGCTAATGTACTATTCCTCATGGCCCTCGTGGCCATTTGAGTTTGAGACCCCTGGGCTAACGTGAGGTATTTGACCTAGGAGAGCAGTTGGGGGATGTCTGTTGCCCATATAGAGAAGTTAAGATGTAATATGGCCTTCCCAATCAATGGGGAAGATGACTCTCCAGCCCTTATTTGCTGGCTAGATGAGTTTGCAAGCCAGTGTTTAGAGAAAAAGGTTACTCACCTCCTAAGTGTTCTTTGAGATGTGTTCATGTCCATTCCAGTCAGGCGTGTGCACAGTTGCCAGAAAGCTTTCCCTTAGCAGCTCCTGTTGGGTCAGCTGTAGAGCCCCTGGAGCAGCGCCTTCATGGTGCTCAAAATATGATCTTGCCAACCCAGCCCCTCAGTTCCTTCTTAGCATGAGTGACTGTCATTGGAACTTGGTCGCTTGCTTAGCAAGTGCTTCCCTTGGTGTTCTTTCATAGTTAGCTTAGCCTAGTTTAGTTGTAGTTAGTCTTATTTGTTAGTGTATATAGTGAGGTTTGGGAGTGTGAGCTCAAGGCTTTAAACCTTGCAGAACCTATAGCAACCTATGCCAATGAGCGACCCCCACAACTCGTGTCTGAGAGAGGTGCACCAGACAGATGCAAGATCTGAAGGGCTTTCCACCCCAGGATTAAAACAGAGCGAGATTTCCACCATAAGCAGTTGCTCATGGAATCTGCCCTTTGTCCATGGACTGCCAGGATCCCGCACCAAGCGCGTTTGTACTGAGTGCCCCAGCATCAGTACGTGACATAGTGCTGAGGAGGGACTTTAGTCTGCGGGACCCTTGGCACCGGCGCACTCCAACACCTCAGGATGCACAGACAGCCCGGCACTGCTTGCATTCACCAGTGCCATACAAGTGGCATAGAAAAGCTGATGGGGACAGGGAATCTCTTTAGAGAGCTGATATTTTGAATTAAGCATTTAATTCCTCGTGTATCTCCCGAGAGCAGTGGCTGCCTATTCTCAGTTTGCATTAATTCACTAATTGAATCCAGGGCGTGTGCGCATAGACTATCCTGTAAGATGAGGGTCTGTACAAAGCATTTCCTCTGAATGTGTAGTATTCTGTTTTCTCTTTCCTATCAAATCTGACGTACTAATGACTTCCCTCCCTTCTTGTCCTACGCCAGATATTGTAAAAAGATAATTTTCAAAGTAAGAGGGAAGCAAATAAATTAGTGCTCAGAATAACAGAAATGAAGTATTTACAAAATGCATTAACACAGGATTTGCAAAACCATGTCAAACCACTGATTTATTCCTGGTGCCCAATTACCTCCTGCTTCTGAGGATGCCTGTCATCCCCTTGCACGTGCGTATACAGCATCTAGTCACTTGTCATACATGGAAATGGGGCAAAAATCTTTTCTATCTGCTGGCAATCAGCTTATGCCCCTGGAGCATGTGCTTTGACTCTAGTAGCATTTATACATAGATTTGACCACTAATAACATAGTTGTGTTTTGTAGCTTTAACATGGAAAGCCTTTGTTTCTAAGCAGTGCATGGTCTTGTAGTGCATGCTCTGTCTTTCTCTCCAATGCACAGCCTAAGTTTTACAATACATTACTGTTTCTGATGCAAATCTTCAAATCTTTTTCTAGTTGCTGATAGTCCAACTCCTCCACCACCACCACCTCCAGACGAGATGCCCATGTTTGATGATTCGCCGCCTCCTCCTCCCCCACCCCCTGTGGATTATGAGGATGAGGAAGCTGCAGTAGTGCAGTACAGTGATCCATATGCGGATGGAGACCCTGCTTGGGCCCCTAAAAACTATATTGAGAAAGGTAAGAGATCAATCCCATATAGGGTGACCAGACTGCAAGTGTGAAAAATCAGATGAGAGTGGGCAGTAATAGAAGCCTATATAAGAAAAAGACCCCAAAATCGGGACTGTCCCTATTAAATTGGGACATCTGGTCACTCTAAATCCATACGTTGACATGCAATATATAACTGCAATTTAACTTGTAGGCTCTGATGAAAGGAAACCAAAATCTCCCAGCTTAATCCAGACTTGTAACTATTCTTTCCTAACTTCTCAGTGGCTGTGCCCATTGTAACAACTCTAGTCCTTGATATATTCAAGCACTCTGGAATGAAGTGGATAGGTAATCCATCATTACAAGGAATAGCTAGAAATTGGATTTCATTCATCTTGTTCGATAAACAATTAGACCAGCAATGGCTGTGTCAGCCCTACTGGATGTCTATCCAGAAATAACTTCATTGAAAGACCAGTGGGGCCAAAAAGCCTGATTTGTGGGGTTTCACCCTTGTTGTTGTTGAATAAATGAGATAACAAAGATGGCTTATGTTTGACTTTTAACAATAAAATATAGTGGTTTTATTTGAGAAATGCCTTTAGAGTATTTTAAATCCTATTTGCATATGAAACTCCTGAGCTCATTTGTAAGACTGGTAATGTTTGTTTCTGCAAATAACTGACAAGCCAATTTCTTAGCTGTAGGGTCAGTCTATGCTAAGAAAAACATTTTGTGACAACTTCTGCCATCAACAGGCTTCCTGTAACCTGGTGTTTGACGACTTGACTGCCACTCTAGAGAGGGAGAAATGTTTCGCAGTTAGGGAAAATGTGATAGTGACCAATTGGAGTTTGGAGTGTGTATTCTTCCCTGTAACAGTTTAAACTATGTTCCACCTTCATTAGTTGCTAAACTGTTTTCAGCACCAGTTTGTAGACATCTGAGTGATGCCAGCATAGATTCATTTTACTAATGTGTCCAGACTGTAAGTCACTCCCTTCTCCAGATATCTGCCACGTGTACACTCATGGAACTGACTAAGGAGCATGAAACTGATCAGTGGTACCACTGTAATTACTCCCTGTGGAAAGTTTTTTCTTCAGCCTGCCCTCTGCTCCCAACATAAATCCACCTTGCATCCATAAAAACTACATTAGGGTTGAAATGTCAAGCATTCAGCACTTAGGAAATTCCAGAATTAAGGCTGCTTGTGCAACACTAATTTGGCCCTCATGTGCATATGGCTTGTCTTCATTTACATAATCACATAGTTTTTTTCATAGAACCCTGCCTCATTGAATGTAGAGGATGAAATGTGCTCACTGAATCAGCACTTCCATATTTTTATGGTAATCATTCAGTGCCGGGCCGCAGGTATTTGTTGTGCACCATCCAAACCCTGAACTGAATATGAAATTACTTTTCCTCAGTGGCTTCTCTATGGTGCCCACATCTTAGTTCTTGACAAACAGTTAACTATGTCTTCAGCACCCTTGAGATGGTGGTCTTCTCCCCATTTTATACAGGGGGAAATGAGGCACAAAGATTAAAGTGAGACGTGTCCACTAACTTAGGTGCACAGTTTGAAAAGCCTGGGGCCTTATTTTTCAGAGTACGTAGAGTTTTATAGCTCTGTACATGTTCTGAACACGGCTCCCATTGACTTCAGTTGCAGTTGAGTGCTCAGCACTTCCATAAATCGAACACTAGCGTCAAGTTTAAGCACCCATAAAATGAGGAACACAGTGGCCACTTGTCAAAGCTTTGGTTTATGCGACTTGCCTAACATCCCAGAGGAACTCTGTGGCAGAGGCAGTGATGGAAGGAATCTAATTCCCCAGAGCAGCATTCAACAGTCTTAACCACCAGACCTTCCTCTCTCTGATACAGTTCCTTTCCTCATGTGCTCTATATACTTTCCAACTTTCGCAACAGTTGAGGCAGGGGCCCTACAGCCAACAATCTTTCACTAAACAACCCTGATTTATTACCTGACCACAGTTCAGACTGTGCCCTGAAGATCCTATGGAAAAAATATGTGGTCATGTGTTTAAAAACTATCAGTGTAAAGTGGGGGCCAATTTAAGTTTATATCGGGAACCTCAGTTCTGGAATTTCCTGTTTCTTGAGTGACTGCAACCTTAATTTATTTTGGATAAAAAAAAAAAATTGAAAAAAGATTAATCTTTAGAACTAAAGTCACTACCACAGGAGTAATCTGCGCGGTTGGAAACTTTAGATCCACAGCACTGTCATACGCTGCTTACGATAAATGGAAGCTGTTAAATGGCATATGTTCTATTTAGATCTGATTGTTTTTTAGGATTTTCACTAAAAGCTGCACTACATAAACATAGCCAGAATTTAGCGAATAGTTAATTTTATCCTTGGGAAGGTTCTACTCTACAAAACTATATAAATTGTACCTTAATGGATATGTGTTTCAGGTTGCATCTCCTGTGACAAACAGTTTTGTGGCTGCAAGGCAAACAGTTTACTTTTTTTAACACCTCAGTGAACTGGATTCTGTTCCTTTTCATGCATCTCAAACATTTTCTACATTCCAATCAATTAAACCTGTGGAAGCCAAAAGTTTAATTGATGGCCTAATTGGGCCTGTACACCACCTTTAGTGGTAGTGATGTTATGAGGACGATCTACCTTGACTCTCCAGATTTCATGTTGAAGGGGTGGGGTTGGGGACAACTTTACTTGTAAACTGAGCACATTAGATACAGGAATCACTGAGACCAACACTGAAAACCCTGAGATGTCCTTACTAGTCACTTAAAAAATATAAAACCTGCACTTGAAAATGCTGTATATTGTGTACTAGTACATGCCAAACTAATTTGTCTGACTCTTTTCATCCATAGTTGTTGCTATATATGACTACACAAAGGACAAGGATGATGAGCTGTCATTTATGGAAGGTGCAATCATTTATGTGATAAAGAAGAATGATGATGGGTGGTATGAAGGAGTTTGCAATCGAGTGACTGGTCTGTTCCCTGGGAATTATGTTGAATCAATCATGCACTATGCTGATTAGAATCTTTGCTTTTCAAGTTGGGTCTTGTATTCAATCATACCATGATTATTTACAAGAGGTAACTAAAGGTTAAGAATTGTCTTAATACACTTTAAAAAAAAAATGTGCCCGTCTTTTCAGGCCATACTGTTTTAATGGTATGATTGAAGAATGTCCATCTCCATAAGCATAAATCTTTGGAGACAGTTTGTCCTACCTGATGGCAATTTGTAAAACAAGCAACTGTCTTATTACTGGTTATGCTTATTTACTTATGCATTGTTAATTTTATGACCAGCCTAAATATTCTTGGGAAGTAGGGTATAATATTTAATGAACCATGATTCAGATTGTGCCATTACATTTTTCAGTGCAGCATGGTAACTAACATTAAATTAGACTAACATTAAAATCTGGGTGAAAAGTTTACTGTCAGTGCTGGTCATATTACTTTTTGTTAGATTCTTGCTCATTCTTGAACTATAATTGTTTAAAGCATGCATACAAACTTATGTATTGAAATATACTTTTTTAAAAATCCAAGATGCTTCCAATTTGTTGTAATCTTTACCTAGAGTACTCTCTAAAATCTATTACAATGAATTGCTTGAGTCTCTAAGGTGTCCATGTGAATCAAAAATGGGTGGTCTCATGTATGTGTAATTTGTACCAAGTTTTTTTAATGAGTAAACTTGCATTACAACTTTTCCATTCATAAATATATAAGTGGAACCAAAGGTCTTGTCCATTACTTTGTCAGCACTTCTAATTGCTTTGCCAAGTAAGCCAATTTATGATTGTGTTACCACTAGCAATGTACTAAATTAAGTACAAGTGTTGTCAATGTTAAAGATAAGGCTCCATTAGTGGGCAAACAAATATATAAAACCTGAAAATTACCTACTTTTCAAAATTAACTTGTGTAAAGGGTTCAAGTACTACTGAAACTAAGTACTTGAAAAAGGATTCTTAGCTGAGTGTTGGACTCATTGTAATTTAATAATTGATTTCAGTTTTGCTGCAACTGACATTACTGAATACAGCCTGTATGCTGGACCAACAGGAGAAATTTTGTATGTTTGAAGCTGATAATACACCAAGTAGGCAGTCAGAGCTAGCACTCATACAGAGAGGGGGACAGACATTCACAGCCTGTTTATTATTGGAAAATAACAAATGCACTTTTCCTCTCCACTGCATTATGGGAATTTGGGCAAAAAATCAGATGGGATGTTCACACAAACCTGTAGTGCTTGGTTTATCTGAAGCAGAGTATGCAGTATACTCTATGTAGTAAGGATTTGTTTTGGACTTGAAAGTGCTAAAAGACTGGTGGCTGGAAGCTTGATTGGTTGCTGCATTTTTTTCTAATGTAAAATTAGAAATACTGAAACTCCTTCACCTTCCTCCCTAAAATCGTTGTAACTTCCAAATGCTTTCTGCTTTTTTAACTGTTAATCTCACCTTCTGAAAAATTAGCAACCAATAATTTTACCTGTATTTTCTTTATAAATTGGAAAGTCTTCACTTAATTTGTATATAACTTGTTAAAGTTTATGTACAGTCTTTTATAATAAACCATTCTCCTATATAACATTTTGGGTACTTCTGAAGTTTAACACACACAGCTTGGAAAGTAATCAAACCATTTTTTCGCAGTAAACCTTAACATTAAATATTAATGTGAAGTGATATTTGGAACGCATTAATTTTAACTGATTGTATTTATTCTCATTGTGGCCTTGTACATCAAAGTGTAAACAATACTCCCCCAACACACTCACTTATTAAAACACAATTAGACAGAATGAGTACAATTTAACAGATTGATTTTGTGTTTCATAGTTGTATGGCTTCCCTCAAACATCTTCATAAACTTAAAAGTATATTCATTTCAGAAAATATTTAAAAAAATAATTTTTGGTAACCAGCACTAGAAGCAAAGCAAAATGTTTTGAAGTGTAGTTTTGTAGGCACAATCTGGTAAGTAGCTGCCAGAATGAGTGGAAGAAGATGTGTCACTTGTCCCGGGTGAGTACAGTTTCTGTGAGCTGAATGAGGGCATCTCGTTCAGGGGATGGCCGGAGTTTACTAATCTCTTTCATCGCTTCATGGCAGTAGCGTTGGGCGAGGTAGGTTGTTTGCTGTACACCATCACTCTTCCAAAAAAAAAAAAAAAATTATAGTAGCAATTTCCACTGCTGTGTGTAAAACAAAGCAATGCTGTTGGAAGTGAGAGTGTGTCTTAAACCCTCTACTTGCTCTTATCACAGTAGATTGGATATAAATCAGCAAGCAAGAAAGCTTGATTTTAATCTTGTTTTACATTCACACTTCTGTTATTTTCCTGAAGAAAGGTGATTTCATTCATATAATCTGGTACTACTTGCTAACCAGGATACAATATACTTGCTTAAATAGGTCTAACAATCAAATTTATTAGAAATGGGCCAATGATGCACTTTAGGTGATTAATTTTTAAACTCATGACTTGTGTCAAGTTGCATTTGAGTGGAAATTGGGATTCAAATGCCCAAATAGGAATTTGTTTTTCTGTATACTGCACACTTAAGGTAGTTTAACAATGAAAAAATAAAACATTTTATATTTAAAATTTATTTATTAAACAGGAGTATCTGTGGTTAGTGAATTAAACTGAGTACTTCTGGTCATTCATGTCTTATGCTAATGTCCAAATTCTGCAAGTTTAAATTTGACAAAGATGTATTCTTAGTTTCTAATTTTAGACCATTAAACTGGAAATCTTTTCTTTTAGCAGGACCAGATTTAAACTAATAAGCAATACAAGCTCTCTTGCCTGTACCTATTTTTTTGTACCTCTTACACATAGCTACTCTTCAGTACCAGAACTGAGTTCTTAATGCACTAGATCCCAAAGGGTCAGTTTCTAACTATTACATAGGTGTTGCTGCATCCATCTAATCCAGTAACCTGCCTCTCCTGTTCCTCTTAAACTATTTTTCACCTCAGGAGCCAGCAAAGTTTTAATGTGTGCAACAGTATCTTTGATTACATCCTATAGTTCAGTGTGTTCAACCTTTCCATACTATTTTATCCCTTTCATGAGTCTGATCTGTTTTGTGTATGAAGTTTCACCACCTTTAAACTACTTGCTTATAAAGTGAGACCAAAATACAGAAGTTCCCAGCACACTTTACTGAAAAATTGTTTACTTTCTCATTTTGTCTATGAAACTTCAGTTTGTACTGACTTTGATAGTGCCTTATGTAGCATGTTATAAAATTAGGCAAATATCTAATGAGTTAATGAACCCCTGGAAGACCCCCCAGGGGTAGAGGTAGTCCTATATGACAACCACTCAGATGCTAAAAAAAAAGTTTAAGTACAGCTCTGCCATGTAGTGCTAATTCATGCAATGAAGTCTAGATTACCTATAGCTGCTACAAGTAATGTGAAAAATTTAAATATACTTTACTTCATACTAGTCTTACCTGAAGTACATATTGCCGTGCACATTCAACATCACCAGGCAAACTGAATCTCCTCATGATCATAGCATTCATTGCTGGAAACTAAGCATGAAGGAGAAACTTTAAGTATTGACTGTCTTATGAAGTGTTTTCTCTGCATAGCTGCCTGTTGCACTGATGTCAAGGGGGGAGATAAAAATGTACTAGATCCCTCAAGCTAGCCTACTAATACAACCTCTGAAACAGTCTAATGGAGGCATCTACTCTACTCAGGTGTTTTGAGTCACTAACTGACTTTGGGCCTCTTCTCATTTGTACAAGATAACTTACCTGCTTTGAAATAGAAGCTTTAGAGCTTCTCTGATGAAAGGTAATAGAATACAGGGTATTGGGCAGAATTTTCACTTTCACACAGCCCCTAGGAATGAGGTTATTCTCCTGCCTCCTTCACATATTGTTCACTGCAGCTCAGGTTTGTTTTGATGTGTTGGTTTTAAAGAGAGATGCAGTAGGGCTCAATGTAGTACAGAACCTGACTGTCCTTTCAAAATCATTAAGAAGCAAAACCCAACTCTTTGGCCATCATGGGGGCAGGCAGGAGATGTCATGGTAAACCGTGCAATGTAGTGTAAGTTGGATGTGCCCCATTTCTTGGGGAGAGGTAAGATAAAATACAGTCATCCAAACATAAGTTACTTGGCCCATTTGATGTGCATCAGACTTCCCAATGTGCTAAATATGTAATTAGAATTGGACCCCAGTCAGATCCCCACCATTCCTGAAGATGATAGATTTGAATTAAATGGGCAAAGTAAGGGCTGTTTCCTTCCTCTATGTGTATCTAGCTAACAGTTCAATACCAAACCCAATCACTGCCTATACTGCAATAAACCAACTTCAGCTGGTCCCATCAGCTGACTCAGGCAGGGGAGGGGCTATAAAATTGCAATACAGGAAGTTTGGGCTCAGGCAGGCTAATCCAGGCCAGCTGTGGCTGTTTAAGTGCAGTGTAGAGATGTTCAGAAATGCATACTAAACACTCCCTATCACTGTTTACCTTCAGATGACAGCATAGGTACCTATCTTAACACTTAAGCAATAGCTAATAACCTTGGCTTTTCATATAAAATCTGAACATTTATATGTAGGACACTTGTGTTTTCAGCCTCTCACTCCTTAACTACACTTTTATAAGTAAGTCTTGCTCTATCTGCCAGTCTAAAGTGCATTCTGTGTAAATCATTCTCATAAATCCAAATAGCTACTACCCCTTCATCCAGATGCTGTATTTTAGAATACACTATTTCCCAGCATGCAGAAACCTCAGCTTTTTTCCTCATCAGCAGGGGACAGCTAGAATCAAGCAAAAATATAACTTCTGTTATGCATTTGTAAAGGATGTTCAGTTTTCCTTGTGCAGCCTTCAGTATCAATCTGTGTTGACTTGAAAAATTGTGTACTGTAGACCTAGATTTCTCCATGACAATAATGTTCCTCCTGCTTTCAAGCAGTTTAAGGCAGAATCTACAAACAAATGTTAGCGCTCACTGGGTTTTCTATGGATTCCAACTTTCTTACAGTATTATGGCAATTGTAATTACAATTTGCATTTAAGTCATCTCTGCTCTTACGTTATTTATTGGTTAGCTGCGTATGCCTTGACAGTCTTGCACAACTTAAAGCTATTCTTAACATCTGCACATAGCTGCTAACGTCTAAACCTTTGAAAGGAGTGCCTGTATTCTAAAGTCACATCTTAAAAAGAATAGGACTGAAAATGTATGAGAACATTGTTTAACTATTCTGTACAAAAATGGGAAATACCCACTTCTTGCAAATTCTCTTAAGGGAACCAATATCTAGCCTGCAGCTTTCATTTCAATTGTTAAAAAGAACCTGAAAATAGATTATACAGAGCAGAGGCTGATTTAGCATTTATACATTAAGAAATTTCACACTAAATCAACTTTAAATGCATAAAGGCATTGCTCATTTATTTTATAGAAGTTTTCTGTGAACATGGAAAGCCCAAGGCATTTCCAAAGCCATGCCGTGTTTGTAAAAGCATCTTCAAACAAATGCACATAACAAAATGGCAGGAGAAAGAAGCAGATGTATACCTTTTCCCAAAGAAAAATTAACCTTCATTAGGAAAAGCCTTTACAGGTTTTAGACTGGGTTTTTCTTCTTCAAAGGGCTTGTCTTACACAGCCCTGCAGTTCAGACAAGAGGGGTGTGAATTGCACTGCACAGGCACAAACTAAAAGATTCCTAGTTCTCCTTAATATAATCCTGCTGCAGAGTCTGCACTGGACAGTTACAGTGCAGCACTTTATTGCACACAGCTAATTCCTATCCCAGCAATGTCCAAAGTGAGGGGATGTGTTGACAGCCTTGGTGCAAATGGATGTACAACATTTATTGCTCATAGTACAAATAAGTGCGTTCCCAGATCCAGTTTTTAAAACTTATGTAAACAAACACCACCTTACTTAAGTCTGTAGTGGGGCTCAGTACTAGTTTCTTGTAAACAGCAGGAAACTGTCAATGAAGAGGCCTTCCACTGGGCACAAAAGACCTTCCAACATGTTCTGTAGAAAGACGCTTGAAGCATTGACAATTGCCTTCTGTTATCAAGATATAAAGAGGAGAGTGAAAGGGGGAACACTAATACATGGCCTGTAAACACAACCCTGGACTTGTAATCAATGAAAATCCTGAAGTATCAGGTTTTTTTAGATTTTAATATTAGAAACTCAGGTATTCTCTATTCTAGAACAATTCATAAAATGCAAACACTGGAGTTGAACCAAAAGCTGATTGAGAACAGACAGCACAATTTTAAGATGGACGTATGAATAAGAGAATGGGTCCTGTACAACTAAACCATTTTATCTCCTCCAGTTTCTTCCATTACTATACCAGGGCCACAATAAAGAATTACAAAGTTGCTAGTGGCATTTATACCCAGATGATTTGAGAATAGAAACCTACTTAAATGACTAAACACAAGCAGTATTGGGAGACTACTGGGTCATAGGGTTTTCAGCCTCTGTATGCCCATCTACCACAATAACCCTTACTCCTTCAGGAGTTTAAACTTTTTTTTTTTGTTTTTTTTTGGTAGAAGTGTGTGTACCTTGTGACAAGCAGAACCACACAACATTAGTATGTAAACTTCCTCCCCTTTGCCTGATGTCACCTCTCCATGCCATTTCTACCTTAGATTCTAAGCTGCTCAGGGTCAGGCACTACATCTTTAACCACGCTACAGCAGGGGTTCCCACAACAAAATTTTTGGTAGTCCAAAGTGTGGCCACTGACTCTTGCTGGTGGCCGCTCTGACAAGCCTGTCTCTGACTCTGACTCCTGTGGCTCTTCACTGAGAGCCTGCCCCAGGGAAGGTGGGTCAGAAATTCACCAGCCACCTGTGGACTCCCAGGCTCCCCATGCCCCAGTGAGGCAGGAGCAGAGGGGCTGCCTAGGGAGTGCCCTGGCAACTGAACACTGCAGCTGCCTCCACTGACAAGAGCAGTGTCCAGTCCAGTACTGCACACACCAACCCCACATGGCTCCTGAGGCACTGCCCAGAACCCCCAAGGAGGCTGATCCCTGTTGGCAGTGCCAGCACAAACATCAAGGTGTCCTTGGTAACAGCTAGTCAAGAGCAACAGCTGGATGCTGTAGGGAGGGGTTGCTGCCTTGCTTCCCATTCCTCCCCTCCCCCAAATCTCTACCAACGCTCTGAAGGCTGTTGTGGCTGCAAACCAATCCACTGATGGCTGCCTTTGAGAAACACTGTGTGCCAGGTGTACCTACAATGTAATATACAAATGTAAATAAATAAAATACTAAGTTAATAAAACAGGTTCTGGGTTGGACTCATCAGCACTCTACAGATCAACTAAATGCACAAATTCCTGTAACAGTGCTGGGTCAGTCTGCAAGTACCTTCCCTTTTCTGTGCACTTGCTGTTCATTTCTACACTGCATCCTCTTTCTGTACTTCTGCCACTGTTCCTTTTTTCTGTTGTATGTGCCTCTCTTCCCTTTTTCTCTAGAAAATCACCACTAAATAAAGAAAGATCTTAGAGGGTGTGAATGAGTGCTCGTGACTCCTACGGGACTTCCTATTGACACAAGTGAAAAACTAATGGAATGTGGAGGGGTTTGTTCTCAGGGGCCACTAGTCATCAATCCCTTCTTCGTAGCCAGTACCATCCCTGGCTCTCTTGCCATATCATCCTTCCCCTTTGTGCAAGGGTGGACCCATATTAGTCTCTTACTCTGTTTTGTTCTGGGAATGTAAGGAAGGGAAAAAAACCACTTATCTAAGCTTGTTCTAATTCATTTCTCTTCCAGCCCTCGGTAATAACGGTCCACTCTCCAATGGAGGAATGCTGAATGCAGCTCCCGCTGGAGCAGTCAATGCCAGTAAGTGTTTCATTAGGTAAAGAGGAGAGGAGATGCTTCCTAGCTTTGTCCCAAGCGTAGTTTAAATTGACTAGATTTCAAATTGATAGTATCCCTTTAAGCCAGCAATTATTTTTATTTTTGGAGAATGTTCTTTAAATCCTACCTGTTGGCAAGCAAATAAAACAGGACCTGTGGCTAATCCAAGTTTGAGATCCGCTGCTGCTGGTTTCCCCAATTGGTCAGCACAGGATGTAAAATCTAGCACATCATCTATTAGCTGGAAGAAGACAAAACACAAAAACAAATTTGAGCACATTAAAAACAAACTACATGCTCCAACACATTTTAATTTCTGTGTCTAGTTAAAACAAGATTATGATAGAGAATTACGGCAATCCGGTTCGGTTTCCAATGTAGTTTTGAGAAGTGTGCATTTTAGATTTCCCACTAATTCCTTAAAAGCAACAGAATACGCTACCTGAAAAGCTATGCCAACATTTTTTCCATACTGGTATGCAATCTCATGAACTTTTGGATCAGGGCAGCCTAGGATGGAAACCTGAAAGGAAGAGGAAAAGAAAAGGGACACTCTAATTATTCACCTGCAACGTGTTTGATTGTAGATGCAACATAAGCACAGTGAACATCTGGGAGATGAGAAAAAGACACATCTACAGCATTCTTCCCCATCCCCAATTCCCTGTTTATGCACACGCACACAAATATTCAGGCCCCTCAGAAAACACAAAACCCAATAGAACTGCAGTATATAGAGATTATCTTTATTGTGGTTACAAATTATACTGTAAGGAGAGGGAATGCAGCAGGAGATGCATTACACATGTAGGTTAATTGTCTAATGCAGTTCAGCAACACAGAGCCTGAATCTGTTTACATAATTGTTTGGAGGATAGGGTGCAAGTAGGTAGATGGATCTTACAAGCCTCCCCGTAAGAGACCATGGAGTTGGAAGAGTGGTGCCCAAACTAGGACAGATGAGAGAGGGAAGGTCATTTTCATGGGAGCTGTGAACAGTCCAGAAATGAACTATCAATAGAAATGAGCTGATAAACTTCTAGATGAAATTTCCACTGAATTGTTGGGGGGAGCTAGTGGCAAAGGGGACTGGGATGGAAAAGGGCATATAAAACTAGACCAAATCATCACTGGTTCTGAAGATACCATAAGGAATCTTGAGGTTCAAGAACTATTTGAACTGCAGCCATACTATGGTAATGTGGCTCTTTGTCCATGAGTAGCAGGCAGAAAAAAAAATCCCCCACTTAACCATTGGGGAAAATGCATTAACATTTTACTTAAGTACACACACAAGGATGAACTACTCTGAAGACAAGGGTCTAGAGGCCTGGAATCTGTATAATTAAATGAGTGGATGAGGAGTGACATTTGGGAGTTGATGACCATGAGAGCCACAACACTGTTTAAAATAATGTTTTAGAATTTTGTACGTGCACTTGTAGATAGATTGTACACTTTAAAGACAAAATAAAGTTGGTTCCACTTGATACTCAGATTTATTTTAGTTTTCAACAAAACTAGTTGATGGGGGAAAAAAAATCCATCCTGGCTTACTATAGAAACTAAAACTAATGGTATTAAAAGAGGAGAGGAAGCAGTGAAGATTCATTTTGATTTATCGAGTAAAAATGCAATAGAAGAACAGCATGAGAACACAAAGGTATAAGGAACAAAAATGTTTTTTTTCTTAGGTGGGAAAGTTGTAAGGTCATTTAAAAACAGTAGCAGGAGCCTTGATGGGGATTGTGAAGATGGAAAAGAAGCTGAAAAAAGTAATTTCAATAATGTACTCACACTGAAGAATACGTTCAAATCAACATGGTGCACGCATGCATTCACACAAGTAGGGCACAACCAAATTCATGATCCGTTTTGGTCAACTTCATGGTCATAGGATAGTAAAAATCATAAATTTCATGACTTCAGCTATGTAAATCTGAAATGTCAGGGATGTGAGTGTAGGGGTCCTGACACAAAAAGGAGTTCTGTGTGTGCATGCGTGCGGGAGTTACAGTACTGCAACCCTTACTTCTGTGCTGCTGCTGGTGGCAGCGGCGCTACCTTCAGAATTGGGTAGCTGGAGAGCAGTGGCTGCTGGCTGGGATCCTAGCTCTGAAGGAAGAGCCGCTGCCAGCAGCAGCACAAAGTACGAATATCATGGTATGGTATTGCCACCCTTATTTCTACCTGCAGAGCTAGGCCCTTAGTCAACAGCTGCCACTCTCCAGCCACCCAGCTCTGAAGGCAGCTGTGAATTAAGGGTGGCAATACCACAACCCTCCTAAAATAACCTTGAGACACACACCCCTCCCCCCGCAACACCCTTTGGGTCAGGACCCCCCCAACTTGAGAAACACTGGTCTCCCCTGTGAAATCTGTATAGTATAGGGTAAAAGCACACAAAAGACCAAATTTCACGATCCTTGATGTGTTTTTCATGGTTGTGAATTTGGTAGGGCCCTACACATAAGAAATAAAGATGAAAGAACCTCTAACACAGTACTTTCCAAACATAAGAATACTAAACGGACCTAAAAGAATCTGGATACTTCTCATCAGACAACATCTCACATTGCTTCAGTCTATAAAAAGAGGCAAGATGTTAGTAGCATAGTTTTCTTGCTCAAAGTTTGCCTTTAGGCAAAATTCTGGAGACCATCAAAGGATGAACTGAATTGAAAATACAAGGGGGGATTTAAATAGGAATAAGCATCAAACTAGAACCTAACCTTTTGTGCTCCTTTTGAGGATTCTCTCTTCAGAGAGTAAGCTCTTTGGGGCAAGTCTTACATCATCTTATGCCTCTGTACAATGCCTAGCAAATTTTGATTGCTATTGTATTATAAATAAAATACAATCAGTAAGACAAGCTGAATGTATGTGCGACTGTATATTTTTTGTAAAGTTTTTGAGTAGTGTCAGGCTCTTAAGGTAAGTTTACATTGCAATAAAGACCCAGGTCAGCTTATTTAGGCTGGGGCTGTAAATTGCAAATGTTTGGGCTCAAGATGGAGCCTGGGCTCTGAGGCCCTGCAACGGGAAGGGTCCCAGGGCTCGGCCGCCAACCACAGCTCAAACATCTACACTACAAGTTTATAGCCCTGCAGCTGAGGATGTGGCTCTGAGACTCGGTGCTGAGGTTTTTAGATCGCAGTGTAGACATACCCTTAGTTTGCCAATCTAAGTGTGAAATACAGGTATAAATGAAATGTTTAAATGAGTGATAGTAAAATTCACAGTAAATTAGCAAAGAGTGGGGGTGGAGACAAATCACTAGCTGGGGAGCTTAAGGGCCATGCTGAGACTGCAGCTTTTCAATTTATTCCATGATCTAGGTCAGGACACAACTGTGGCTGCAGAGAGATAATTTACTATGGACCAACAGGAGATATGAATAATTTTAGCAGCAGAAATAGAAAGGTTTAGATGCAGAGGAGAGGGCTATGGAATACATTTATGTAAGTGAAGTTTACAAAAGGAAAAAATTATTTTGTCATTGTGAAATTAGAAAATGTCTCGTCTTTTATTCAAGTTACATACATTCAGGTAACAACAAAAAATAAAAACCCAGGGCTTTAGACCTACATAACCTAATAAGTATCCTTCTTACCAGGGCTCTCATCATTTCTATAAAAGAGAAGCACAATATGACTGTTATGGATGTTTTTAAATGAATATGGGGATTTATCAGATATTCTGTAATAGTGTCTGATGCACTTGGTATAGTAGTTCTATTAGCTCTAACCTGTCACTGACAGAGTTTATTTTAATTTGCATGCATAGCTTGAGGTGGTTCCGTATCATCAGTGACATCACATTCTTGAATATGTCAGGAGGAGCAAACACAGTTTAGGCTCCAATTCTGCACTGAATTCTGTGCAGTGGACTCCCGTGAGACATACCCAGTGGAAGTTTAAACTTAATTGAATATGGAATCATTGGCTAGATAGAGAAGTACATAGTCTTCCTTTCATTGTACTCTCTCTGACAAATCCTTATCGCCACACAGAGCTCTGTTGAGGTCAGTGGGGCTTTTTGTGAGTGCAGAAATACGCATGCACAGATCAGCTTGTAAAAACTGAAGTCCTAGATGAAGCAGGAATCTCTGATGCAACTTTTAGTCTTATTTCAATGAAGAAATACTTTTTTTAAAATTCCTATTTTGAAAGTATCTTATGCAGAATGTAAATCTTTACCTGGCTTTGAAATCTAATTACAGCAGGAAAAATAGGCAAGAGAAGGAGAAGCAGCTAAGCTTATTTGGTATCTCAGATTTCTCATGACAGCTGGGAATTCAATTTGTGCTTCATTTGCTGTGAATTCCTGAACAGAAATCCTCCACTCCCATACTGTCTTTGAAAAATGCCTTTCAGTAACTCAGGCTACAGTGACTCGCAGGGCCATCTGCCACTATTTACTGTGGCACGCATATACTACTTTGGCTATAGCTTAAGCACACATCTACCATGTAGTTAATATACACTGGAGATTGAGACCACTTTAGCACCTTGACAGACTGTTTATAAAAGCATATTTAGTTTCTCACTGGCATTTTGGTTCTAATGTAATGTTGCTTCGGAGATACAGATGATAATTAGCTCAGTTACAGGAAAAGACCATCCATATCCTGTTTAGGCACTGTCCCAGAAACACACCAATCATCCTTCCTCTAGATTAATTCTAACTAAAATCCCATTAGAATTAGTTTCTGCCATTATTTTCAGCCAATATTTTATCGTATTTATATGCAACTGGAAACAATGAATGTCTTTTCTTTCCCTTAACACAAGAACTGAATTGGCTTATGCTAGCAGGACTTATCCTAACTGATATTCTTAATCACTAATAATATAGCCTTAGTTTGCCCTTGAGAATGAAGTCATCTTCATTTTGGACACTGAAAAGAACCCACTTTCAAGACTGATAATGATTCTGCTGACCCTTCTTCTGGCTATGAAAGCAGAACTCCTTCTGAACCCATCAGCTCTCCTTAAATAGTCCAAACTGTACCACAAAAATGTGCTCCAGGCACTTTCTGCCACTCATGCTAACAGTACCTTTCTTCCCATCCTTGCTGACCTATGACGAAAGAAACTGAGGGAAAGACTAAAAAATGTCAGTGGTGGAAACCATAATTATGCACAGTACAAGTACCGGAAGGCAACAGTAAAACAAGTTCCCTTTCCTGTCAACTGTACCTCTGCTACACTTCAAAATCTGATGGATGCCCCTCAATCCATCTAATAGTTGGCTTTTATGCAAACTCTCAGAGAGGCCAATAAACAAAAAGAAATGGTTGAATTTGTAATAAGAATCTATCTAATGGGAATGAAAAACCTTGCAAACTCTTTGGAAATAAATTACACTTAGTTAGAAATGAAACCATTACAAGATTTATGTATACCCAAATGTTGTATACCAATGTGACGAGTATTTTCTGTTTTCCTTGAACTGGTCAGATTTGCAGATTCCTCTGACGGATTTTTATGGAAAGTATACAGAGAGTGTTTCAATAAGTTATTATAACATTGGAAATAATGTCATGTTTTACACAATCCACTTTATCTAGGCAATTTTCAACTGTTCTCTATTGCAAGAATGTACCACTGATTTCAGAATAAAACACTTAATAACAGTGTTAGTTCAAAAAAGAATTAATCCATCTCTTATTGCTAAGGTTATGTTCCAGCTACACTTCCCTTTCTGACAACATTATGGCTCTCTTTTTTTTGGAGGGGAGAGGGCAAACATTTTTGTCACTTTTTGCATTTTCTGAACTGGGAATAAACATGTTTTTTTGAATAAGAACTTCTTGTCTGTGCAAGTCAACATTCATTTGTGTAACAAAAGTAACAATTTGGTGGTAAATATGGAGAGTAGGGTATAGCAGGGTCTAACTGTCAGTTTGCTTGGGACTCAGTCCTTGAATTTATGCTTCTGTCATTTTACAATAATGGAAAGAGATATGATTGTTTTGATTGCTCCTAAGCCACACAACTAAAAATACATTCAATTCATAAGACTTATGGAGGAGCAGAAGAGAATGTCTTAGAATGTATTTCCTATTTAGAGCAATGTTAAATAGGAAGAACACTAACTGTTTAATATTTTTGCACTTTTTCATGTAGGGCTCTTCATTACTGTTTACTATGCTACACTACAGCAGACAACAGATGTGAAAGGAAACATTCAAATAATAAGATGAACAGTTCTCGGACATAGATTTTAAAAATGGGCTCGAATTTCTAACAGTTTAAAAATCAGCTCAGGAGTCTGTAGTGGATCTTACTATGAACTGAGTGAGGAAAGAGTGAAAATCTGTGTCTGCATGTAAAACAGAAAGGAAAGAATGAAAACCAATAATGGAGGCTGCACAGCTGAATTGGGATAAAAATCTTAACCAGAGATCCATTAGGACTATGGCAAAATACTAATTGAAGAATCTAGTTTGGAGCATTTCCAAAGAAAATAGCAAGTAATTGGGAATTTAGCTCTGAAGTTACAGTAAGGGATGTTAACTTGAGGAGAGACAGAACGTACATACTGCTTTACAACTGTTTGCGATAAGACTTGCAGTCTTCTTAAAGGTCTTCTCGAGGTAGTGAGCAAATCTCTCATTTTCATTTTCTTTGGAGCCCAACTGAAGGAATTCACCTATAAAAATGCAGGGACAAAGTCCTTATTTTTTAGGTTTATACTACTTTGTCTAAACAATAAAGATACAAACAGAAAAAAACCTTACCACGCACTAAATCTTCAATCACCTGACTTAATACCGATATAATAGTAGTGTTTCCAATTCTTGCTAAAGCAACAGAAGCTGCTGAAAGGATAAAATCACCAGCTAAAACAGCCTGGGGGGGGAAAAAAAAAAGAGAAGATTTTTTTTTTTTTTAAGGTTTAAGATTAGCAGCTGTGTTAGTTTGTATCCGTAAATAAGACAAGGAATACCTTGTAGCACCTTAGAGACTAACCAGTTTATTTCAGCTTAAGCTTTTAAAAGCTTATGCTGAAATAAACTGCTTAGTCTCTAAGGTGCTACAAAGTCTTCCTCGTCTTTTTTGTGTGTGTGTGCATGTGTCTCTTCACATAAAAAAATACCGGGGATAGTCTGACTTCCTGTATATTTTCCAGGTCTAGTCACATTACATCTTTTTCCTCATAAAGTGTACACTCCTGAAAACTGGAAAAAGGAAAAAATAGATACAGTATTTAAATTCCTATTTTACAGTGATCTCTTTTTTTGCTATATATAGGGTTTTTCCTACTTGCATTATCTGAACATCTTTTACCTGTGAGGTAAAGAAATAAGTTTTAATCATTACATACTGTATTGTATGATCACTGTGCTACTGTTATTGTGTAACGTCTATTAGTTCTAAAGTGTCTTAAAAACCTTGGAAGTGTCATTGATCTCTGCAATCACCCAGCACTTCCGGAATAATTTTTTTTCAAACGCTTTATGAAAAAGCTTAGTCATCTTACATATTTCACAAGAGAATGATAACAGCAAAACCTTTCCTATCTTAAGCCATATAACTTAACATTTTAAAGCCTGAAAATTCTAATGCTAGCGTAAAAGATCTTTTGGTTTGTTATTGCAACAGAGGAAACCAATACATGAGGTGCTTAAAGGAGGCATATTTTCAAAGCATTTCAACATGATTTTAGCTACTCTATGAACTGCCATTAGAGTCAATAGGAATCACACGTAAAAATATCTTCCCACTATACGTTGAAAATGTAGGGTTAGAAAGTTTATTCATTTTACCCCCTGTATGTAGGAATTCATACCATGCTCACAATTATGTGATCAGCTCAGTTTGTACCCATTCTTCTAAACATTTCCAGCTTCTAGCATATCCACACTCTGCTGCCAAGGAGACACACACTAAATATTAGCAGCATGACAAATACAAATCTCCACTTTACCAGTACTGTATACAATGACAGAGACTCACCTTTCTCTCCCCCCAGATTTGATTAACAGTCATTTTTCCTCTCCGAGAATTTGCATCATCAATGACATCATCATGAACTAGACTAGCAGTGTGGATCATCTCTGCAATTATGGCCACAGAGCGTTGGCTTGCTTGTACCTCCCTAAAATTATAAAAACCCCACACACCTTTAAGTGTCAATTCAAGAATACTATATGCACTGCAATATGCTCATGAAAAATCTCTATGGAAACTAAGAGAAACTATTATTTTTCAATAGCAGTGTTCTCAAAACATTTTCATGTTCTGAACCTATCATTGACTGCCAACCTTCTGAACTCTGTATAAGCAGACAGGAGAAAAGTTAGATCATTTTAATACAATGGATGCAATTGGTTGGTTACATCTCCACATTTTGTAGCGGTCTGTACATAGGCTTGTTTCTGCAACACTGAAGTTAATGAGAGTTATGCCATTAACGCCAATGAGAGCTGAATCAGGCTCTATGTATCTCTGTATATAGGGCTTCAACATCTTACCTCATTGCTTGAAACCCTCTTTGCTCCAGTATATGTAAGTCAAGATACAGTGTGGTTCTGTCTTCCTGTGTTTGGGCTACTGCTCTTTCCAACTTTGATGTTTCCCGAAAATTTGATTGTGGCTGAATTTACACCAAAGAAAGACTTGGATAATGATATTTGAAGGACCCACAGAATGCAGATACCTGAGAGTTCTGCTAGTCAAAAACATCTGAAAACTTTTAGTATTCCCTGGGCTGGGCTACATTTAGCAAGAGGCATCACCTTTAACATTGATATTTTTCCCTACTGAAATAGAAGCAGATTTCGAGATCATGTAAAAGTGCCCTGTAGAGTATAGTTTGAAAAACCACTACTTTAAGAAAATTACATTAATGGTCCTGGTTTTACTGTAGTATCCTTTCTTGTGTTTATGTTATTTAAAGAACAATTCTACCACCACCACCCTGACTCCGCAGTTCTGATAAATTTAGTAAACTTAAATGGCAGGTTCAAGAAAAATAAAAAGGCAGCCAACATGACTATATAGCTGAGTATAGGCCTGGAACTGAAATTTAAGTAAATTTTGCTGATAATCCATGAGCCAGAATAGATACCAGCTTACTCTTCCATAGCAGTGCAGGGCCAAAAAACCTAAGACTCTGAATGATCAGAAGGAACAGATTTGTTCTACAATGAGTTGCCTTTTTCAGTCCCTTTTTTGACCATATTTTATAAATTTCACTTTACTCTTCCCATGCAGCCCTAGGAATGTCTGTGTAATACAATGGCATACTCTACATGCAAAACATTCAAGAATCAGTTGAGGTCAAAGTCTGCAAGAGGAAAAGACTTTTCAAAAATATGACTGGCGACTTTAGACATTAACTTTCTTTCCCCATCCATACTTGTGGGTGAAACATACATCCAGTAGAACCTCAGAGTTACAAAATGACCAGTCAAGCACACACCTCATCTTGAACCGGAAGTACACAATCAGGCATTAGCAGAGAGCAAAAACAAAAAACCCAAAAGTACAGTACTATGTTAAAGGTTAACTACTTAAAAAAAAATAAAGGGAAAGGAGCATTTTTCTGCATAGTAAAGTTTCAAAGCTGTATTAAGTCAATGTTCAGTTGTAAACTTTTGATAGAATAACCATAACATTTTGTTCAGTTATGAACAATCTCCATTCCCAAGGTGTTCATAACTCTAAGGTTCTACTGTAGGGCTAATTAAGAGTAAAATAACTGCATTAAGGGAATATTATCCAGTTCCAGTGAAATCCTGACTTTTCCAAAGCCTGGTCATGACCCCCAGGATTGCACTGAACTCTCTATTTTAGGTTCTGCAGCGTTTCTCAAATGCAGGGGTCCCCAGAGGCTTTTCTTGTGGCCACAGCCTCTTGGGCTGTGAGTGGGGGAAGGCGGCAAAGTAGGAGCACTTCCCTATCCCTGTTGCTCCTGGATGCACTGCCGTGGTGTTAGTTGATGGGGCCACCAGCAAGGGTTAGGTTCTGCTCATTGGGGCACAATGTGGGAGGACTAGGCAGCCAGTGAGTTTCTCACCTTCCCAGGAGCGGTGGGGCTCAGGCTTGAGGTTCAGCCCTGGGGTGGCAGGCTCTGGCAGAGGGACTTCAGATGCCATCCCCAGGCTCCAGCTGCATGGCAGCAGGCCCCAGGTTCTGGACGCAGCACTTGGGGCTCCAGCCCCACCACTGCCTCCCCCGATCCACCATTCAGGGCTTAATTTGTCCCTATGCTTGCCAGGGCTGAGTAGGACTGCTGTGAAAAATGATACTTGTATGTTCGTTAATATCACTTTTCACAACAGACTTACCAGTTAGCAATACCTCAATTACAATGATTTGAACATGTATATATGCATATTTGTTTGTTTTTCCTATAGCTAATTATGTATTTTATGAAAATGTGTGAGAGTGGCCACCAAAAAATTTGTCCTGAAAACCCCTGGTCTAGATTGAAATAATGAGGCACCAAACTACATGATGCCCAAGGACATCTAGTTCTAAAAAGACTGCACTCTGGAACATAGCAACAAGGATGTCAACCAACTCTGCAGAGGACGGTTTTAAAGGGATACCTCAACAGCTGGACTGCAGACCCTTTACAGCAGAGGTGGGCAAACTACGGCCCGCGGGTCACATGTGGCCCGCCGGCCATTTTTATCCAGCCTGTGAACTTGTTCCTGGGCAGGGGGCGGGGCCGAGCACGGAGTGCTCCAGGCTCCCACGCTCCTGGCCAGGGCCAGGGCCAGGCCCAGCGCGGGGAGCTGTGCGGTCTCAGTGCTCCTGGGCCAGGGGCCATGCGGTGATCCACTCCTAGGTGTGGGGTGGGCGCTGCAGGGCCCCAGCCCTCCTGCCTGGGGGGCCGGCGCAGGAGCGCGGCAGCCGCGGAGCCCCAGCCCTCCCGCCCGGGGGGCCGGCGCAGGAGCGTGGCAGCTGCGGGGCCCCAGCGCTCCTGGCCAGTGGCCGGGCAGGGCGGGGGGAACCAGCCGCGGGGCTTCCATGCTCCCGGCCTGGAGCCAGATCCGGCGCAGCACGCCGCGGGGCCCCAGTGCTCCCGAGCCAGGTGCCGGCCTGGTGCGGGGAGTGGTGGGGCCACGCGCTCCCTGGCCTGGACACAGTCGGGGCCAAGCCGCAGAGCCCAGCACTGGAAGGTAAGCAAGGGGGATTTGCGGGAGGGTCCTGGGGGTAGTGGTGGTTGGCGGGGGGGCTCGGGGGGGGCAGTCTGGGCACAAACAGCAGGGGGGCATAGATATGGGGTGGGGTTCTGGAGGGGTGGTGGTTAGGGTGGGGGTTTGTGGGAGGGGGCAGGGGACAAAGAGCAGGGGGTTCAGGGGGTGGGGTCCCGGGTGGTAGTTAGAGTGGGGGGGTCCTCCGGAGGGCATGATCAGGGGACCAGGAGTGTGTGTGTGGCGGGGGGGGGGGGGGAAGTTGGCAGTTCTGAAGGGGGAAGTTAGAGGGGTGGGAAGTGGGTGGGGGTCGCATAGGGGGCGGGGCCTTCCCTACCTGGCCCTCCGCATAATTTTGAACCCCAATGTGGCCCTTGGGCCAAAAAGTTTGCCCACCCTGCTTTAAAGCCTGCCTTATCTGCACTGTGCTCTACACTTGGCAGTTGAGACCTCCCAGCTCTCCAAAGCTGGTTGACAACTCACTAACATCTGGAGACATGACCAGCAAGCTTAGAAAGCCATATTCTAGATTTTAACAGACTACCGTCTCCAATGACTGTTGAATTGACTTTCTTGCTTCCTCTAAGATTTTGGGTGCCTTCAGAGACTGAGATAATTGGGATTGTATTGCATCATTCATTATGTCAGAATATCACCATGAACACTTATCAGCCAAAGCCACACACTGATTGGCCAATTAAGTCTTTTGGATGATGTCACACCCAGTGATTTAACTCAATGGGTCACAGCTGCTTATTTTTTAAAAAGGTGGAGGAGAAGTAATGAGGGAACATATAGGGGTTTACCTGGGGTATAGAGGGCACAATGAGGGAGCAGAAAAAGCAACATTTTCAAATCATGCCCTTCCTCAGAAGTGCCAACCTGTTCTTCTAGCAAAAGTCTGAAACCTTAAAAATGAGCAAATCATACCAATTTCCAGCAGAACCAGAATAAATTAAACATAAAAAAATCTTGAAATCACGTCAACTAATTACAAAAGGAATTTAACTCTTGTTGCACATGGTTTAAATACATTTAAATTTAATAATCAGCAATGAAACTGGAAGGTGACATCTTGTCAGTCTGCTGACAGGTGCCAAGATATGACCCTATATTTATGCAGAGCACCTCATAGATTTTAGTGGGGAATTCTGCATGCAACACAAATGCAGGATATGGCCTACAGTTTGTGAAAAAAGGAATCACTGCTCAGTATAAGAAGAAAAGCTGGATACTTTCATGGTTGTTTTAAGATAGCTCTAATATGCATTAGAAACATTGTTAGTTCATCACTTTAGTACAGATTTTTTTTTCCATAAAATTATTTTTAGTAAATCATACAACTTACCTTAAAACAACTGTAAAAGTTTCCAGCCTCTTTCATGCATTCAACTGCTCATTGGAATTCCCTTTGTCATAAACTATGTCAGCAGACTGGACTTCCTGCTGAAAAGTAGCAGTAAAATGGTAGCGCTCATTGACACACCAGAACCATTCAATGGTATCAAGATAGCACGATAGTGACAGACATTTCAAAAGCAAGTTTTGAAAGCTGTTTTAAAAGTACAGTTCTTCTCTGAAAAGTGACTTGAAAAATGGCATTTTAGGGTTCACATTTACAGTGTCTCTGATTTCTTATAAAATGTGCCAATTTTACAAGGAACTTAAAAAAAAATAGCTAGTATATCTGAAAACTCAATCTGGGGCATCAAACAAGGTCCTTTCAATCTCACACATCAGTAACAGTAATAAAGGTTCTGCAAGCCAAGTTACTTCCTCTGTGATGCTACTGGAAACCCGGAGAGGAGAACAGTAAATTTTGTTGATGATGCTTAAGAAATAATAGGAATTTAGTCATTCTCTCTTAGCAGCTTCCACTCTGCCATGCTAACAGAAGGAAAAAAAAATTAGTGATTAAGGGCAGCGGATAACGCTGGATACATATAGACTGACTGAGGATGATGGTGCCATTTTTACAAATTTTTCAGAGTAGAACCACACCACCATTTTACATATTATTTAGTAAATATGTGCAACCTTAACTGCCTTTTTTGTGCATATGCATGATGTTAGCCTTTAATTACACAATCATGTATTGTTTGTTAGCAGGCCCTCTGCTTTGTTTTGTGCACCTACCGAACAGACAATAATACAGGTTTGTATAGTGAACTGGTGTTGGGACTGCAGTATCCATGCCCTTTTCTACTAGTACAGTGTGCAGTAGACAAAGGCCTGCTGCAAGAGGCATAATGATGTTGTACAGTATTTCTGTATGGAACTTCTTATTTACAACTTCATAGAGCTTAGCAACACCCTGCCAGGTAGGTAAGTACTGCTATTCTGATTGTAAGGATGGGAAAAACAGCAGTGGGTGGGCTGACACCCAGTCCTATGCATTGACCACACCTCTCAGGATAAGCTTGCACTCCCGTTAGGAATCTGTTGCTGGGGAGGAAGTGTGTACCTTCAGGAGTGTAAACCAGAAGTTGCAAGGATGCAAGAGGGAGTTGGGGAGGCATGGATTAGGGAGCTGTCAAGGCAGCTACCTGATGCAAACAGCTGAACAATAAGCAGTGTACATGATGATTGCGAGGAAGTGAAGATGTGGTCAAGTGTGTGTGTATGTATATACACACACACACACACACTAACAATGAATGGAGTGTAAGAACTCATATAGATTGAACAGTGATAGAGGCGTCAGCTTAGTTTCTCTTGCCCTTCGAGGGGATCTATTTCCCTACTTTGTTTCTAAGAGTCTTGTGTTCACCTCATTTTTCCTCCTTTGATATTTCTGTATCTCTTCCTCCTTCGCTTTTGTTTCACTCTCTCTGAAGCATGGCTTCAGCAGATGCCATGCATATTTCTAGTTACAAACTATAGGTGGTGCATCTGGGAAACCAGCTGAGTGCAGAAGCACAGGTCCAGTCAGGCAAAGGGATAATTCTGTGAGATTCTTCCATTATGTGTTATGAATAACTCCAGGAGGATGTGTGAAAACACAGGATTCACACAATCCTAATTTAAACCCCTTACCAGGGCTCCAGCTCTCACACACAGAGATAAATTTCAACAGTTAAACAACAGACAAAAAGCTGTTGCACAAGGGACCTAAACACTAAGGTTTGTATTTATGGAACTATGATCTTTAAAAGAGAAGAAAAAATCATACCACCACTGAGCAATTCGCATACTTCATCCACTGATCCTGTAGTGAGGACACAAGGGATCCAAAACATTAACTGAGTGTGTAATTTTCCTTGCAGTGGCTTGGATAATGTGAACTTGCTGAAGGAAAAAAAAAAAAGCTAACTTCCTGAGAATTTGGGGACCCGTTTTTTTTAATTGTAAGAAATATGATCATGCCATCAATTCTGCAAGCTGTTCTGTGTGGGTGGATCCCTGCTTCTGCAATGGAACTCCAATAGGATTCTACATGGGCACCGGGCTCCATCCATGCAGAACACATACCAGAATTAGGGCCTAAGATTGTGTAAACTGATGTTCTGCTATTTTAATGGAGACAGAGGGAGTATTTTCCTTTCCACTGCTATTTACACAGCAAACAAGATTTTAATAGTGGAAAATATGTTGGATGCAGAAGATTGTACAGGAGTTAGGACTGGCAGTTGGAGAAGAAGAAAATGAAATGCAGTGTCAGTAACACAACCCCTGGAGGCATAGAGGGGGGCTCAACTGATGGAAAGCAGAGCAAACTGTCTGAAGAACAGTGCCAGGGAAGGGAAAGGATGAAGAACAAAAACCAGTAAAAAGGATCACTGTGAAAGTGGCAAAAAGAGAGAAAAAAAATCCACCTGAAAGTGAGAAGTTACTTTTCTGTAAATATTCTGCTTTTCTGAAGAGATCATTTGGCAGGAGCCACAATCCTACATCTTTGTTTCTTTGCACGAGACTAGCTGAACTCTCTTAGCTCTCAAGAGTTTTTGATTTGAGAGCAGCAGTAGCATGGTGAAGTATAATCAAGGTGCCCTACTAATATTTGTGGTCTATTTCCACCTGCCAGATATAATGCTGCCCTCCAACTGGTCTTTGATTGCACTGAGGGGTGAAGCCCTCCAATTGGTCTTTGATTGCACAGAGGGGTGAAGCTCCTAGAAAGAGAAGTAAAGTAAAAATGATCATTAAGATGCAACAAAAAATGCTTCAAATAGAAAGATAAGATCCATGAGAAAAACATCTCAAATGGGCAAACTCCAAACATGAAGGGGAAGTGGATGGATGAGCGAGACTCACTCATGACATTTTCAGAGAAGCAAAATTATAGATGAATAATGTTCCCTTCTCCATAGGTACCATCTGTGCAGGAGTCTCACTCTTGGATAGTAAAAAGAAATAACTTGCCAAAAGGACATGAAAGCACAGCTGTAAAGAGTGGCAACAACAAAGCTAATGACAATGTGAACAGGAAATACGTTTCTGTAAATTTATCATATAGTATACAATGACTAAGACCTCTCCAAGTTCAGCATCAGATCAGGTATATGGCCTGCTAGAAAGACCTCAGCACTAGAGAAAAGATCCAGGCAAAACTTGCAACTCATAAGCCAATATCATAAAAAACAAAAAAAACTTTAATTTTGGTTTAACCTTCCCTACCCTGACAATGTATCAACATGAAAAACAGAATACTGCAGACTTGCCTAAACGTACATATATACATTATGTAAAGTCATCTAGATTTACCTAGTGAGAAAGGGGGATGCAGAAAGGAAAAAGAAAAGGAAATCCTGGTATTTCATTCCTTTTCCCCTTCCAAAGCATTTCATTTTTCTCAGTACCCAACATTTCATTTCCAAAACAGACAAAACGGAGGCAGTTACTCGGCTTGTCTTGACATAAACAGCTGGAATAGGGCAGGTGAGAGAGGCCTGAAATATCAAAAATGGTTCAGGAAGCACTAACACTGACTGCATGAAAACCAACAAGCAAAAGGTGCCAGACACACCAGTCTCCATGCCAGAGCTTTTACACTGAGAGAACAGGCATCTGCCTCAGCACAAAAAGCACTCCCGTGTGCTGAGAATCATACTCCTGCTGATATGGGGGAAGGGAACGCCTGAAAACTGGTACAGAATGTTTACTGTAGGCATCCTGTCTCACCACAGAGAAGTCTGCCCACGGCTAAAGGAGAACACACACATCCGACCCCACCTATGTTTCTTCAGGACACTGAAGAACTGATAGCAAAGCCCATACCAGATCATCTGAGTGCATCTTCAGATCTGTCAACCCAGTTAAAAAAAAACAAAAAAA
Organism: Dermatemys mawii; assembly: GCA_007922305.1. NCBI lineage: Eukaryota > Metazoa > Chordata > Testudines > Dermatemydidae > Dermatemys > Dermatemys mawii. Next base: position 20,366,867 of record ML677349.1, read on the forward strand.
ATCAGCACCCACTTTGATAAAAGATTTATCAGTTGCTCTATTCTATGTTAGGAACAGAGCATTAAGAACATTGCAATGCCACTATTAGCTGAAGCAAGGGAAAGATTGAAGTTAAACATTTTTAAATTAGTAAAAGTGGAATGGTTACAATAAATCATAATGTTAAGATGAATACAATTGTGTAACTGAGCATAATTATAAGGGTTTAATAATAAAGATAGTTTTGAGCAGTTGCAGCCAGGAATAACAAGGTAGTGATCACAGGGAATCTTAGCCAGTGAAACTAAAAGAGTGGTCTTGGCGCAATTTGGCCAACAGCAAACAGACAGGCTGAGGTGAGATAAAGGTCACTCCAAAAACCTGAAGAGAGGAGTCATCTGTGTAGATGAAGGAAAAATTCAGCAGTTATGTTATTTGGATATGAAATCAACATATTCAATATTAAATATTCTGGGGGAGTTCCATAGAACTGATCCCATGTGTCTCACGTGAAACAAAGGAGATTAGAGGAATATATGGGATCAAGAGTGCTGTTCTGTTGAGTATCCCACTACCAGTAGACGTGGGAAATAGGAAGGTGAAAAATGTTTGATTCGGGCTAATGGAAATAGGGTTTAATGGATTAGGAATAGTAGGTATGAACATTTTGAAGCTACTCCAATGTTCAGTAGATTTTATACACAGGTTATTATGGGCAATGGATTAATTAGTTGATTTAAGAAATGTAAATAGTTACGGTTACATTTAAAATGCTGTTCAATAAAATTGTTATAAATGATAATAAGGGAGAAAAGGTGTCTTTTTACAGAAAGAGCCAAGATGGTTACTTTTTGGTATCAGTGGAATCACTGGATTCTGCTATGGTGATGCAAATTTGGAAGCTGTAAAGCAGACAGAGAAAATTCAGTGGAAAGAACTCAACCAAACTGCTGCCAACAGTAACGTTAGCTGTCTCTATCTTAAAAACCAGACAGTAAAAACACAGAAAACTGGGTAGTCAAGGTCACAATGGGACTTGCAGGGGATGTAATGATGCAAAATTCATGTAAGTGTTTTATCTCATTCGTCCCCGCCAATAGCTGGGGTATTATAAATCCTCATGATTTCCCTTCACCAGCGCAAACAGGGCATGAGTGGATAGCTAAAAGAAAGAACAGACATAATATTTGGAAAAGCAGTTAAAACTGGACAATGGCAGTGTACCTAGCAAATGGGTCTGGAATAATTGCATGCTCTAGCAGCTTCTTGTAAGCCCAAACAGCCCCAACACCACGCCTGCTATAGCTGCGGCACCAGGAAGTATATTCTGGCAAAAGAAACGAAGAACACCGTTGTGATGATCCCTAGCAATGAATAAGGAAGGATGGCCTATTGTCCACCAGCTTAAGGTGATAAATATAAGGGGTGATCATACCTGATGGGGAACTTAATCCAACCTATAAGATGAAAGAGAGAACATCCAAATTTCTGTAGTTTTAAGTGGACAGAAATGTCAATAGGTTTGGGGGCAGGGGGGACACATGTAACTGACAATGTCAATGAGGTAGAACATGTCTGTTACAAACAGTGGCCTTGAAAAAGATAAACCTATGTTATGGTTTAAAGGGGTCTGGATTGAGGATTAAGTAAATATACTCACATTTTGAGGGGGAATCCCTCATGTGCGGTTATGGGATGATATGCCCGTAGGTGGATAAAAGAAGAAAGGGAAACCATACTATTAAAATAGACCCATTACAATACCAACAAGAACAATGCTTTATTATTAATCCACAAGGAGGGTATAAGAGGACAACAATTCAGTTCATAGCTCAGCAGAAGGTCATATCAAAGAATCAGTTAAGCTTGCCAGCACCATGGTATGTATAGACAGAATGAAACAATGGTGTAAAAAAACCATTATAAGTCAAGTTTTGTTTTCCTATTGGTGTGAAGGTAGTAGAAATATAACAGGGAACCATGGAAGTGGAGAATGACATTTCACCATATTATGGGTATCTAAACCTCAGCAAGCTAAAATTGGTCCTTACATAATAAAAGAGGATGTTAGAAGGCAATTAACACTAGATCCCACCTACTTAAAGAAAATAGTAGTAGACTTTACTCCCATGAATATCTCATCCATATAACTATGATGCAACTATGGTGCGTCAAAATACATAAATCTGGTTTATAGCAGGGGTAGGCAAACTTTTTGGCATGAGAGCCACAGCAGGGAATAGAAGTTGTTTGACCCTAAGCACGCTTCTGCATCCAAACTCCCTTCCGGATCCCGCATCCCCTCCCACAACCCAACCCCATCCTGAGCCCCCTCCCACACTTTGAACCCTCCCAGCCCGAAGCCCCCTCCTGCACCCCAAAACCCCCATCCCCAGATGGAGCCCTCACCCCCGCCTACATTCCAACCCCTGCTTGAAACCCCCTCCCGCACACTGAGCCCCTAATTTCTGGCCCCACCTAAGGCTGCACCCCTCCATCCAGAGCCTGAACCCCATCCCACACCCCATCTCCCCTTCCAAACCCCAACCCAGAGCCCCTTCTCACACTCTGAACTTCAAACCCCTCATCCCTGGCCTCACCCCACACCTCCAGCCTTCATCCCCTCCCACACCCCAACCCTCTGCCCCAGCCTGGTGAAAATCAGAGTGTAAGTGAGGGTGGAGGAAAGCAAGCAATGAAGGGAAGGGGGGGTGGAATGAGTGGCAGCAGGGCCCCCACTCACTCCAGAGAAGGAGCACAGCAAGGGTGTTCGGTTTTCTGCAATTGGAAGATTGGCAACCCTGTTAACAGATGAGTTTAGCAGCTGTGATTGGCTCATAAGGGGTGGGTATGCTAATGATGATGATTGAAGAAAGAACCAATCAGAACAGGCTAAAAACTGTAAATAAGGCAGGAAGCTGAAAGGCTTCATTCAGTGTGAGTGGAAGGCGCTGGTGTGAGTGACCATTAGGAGAATCATCAGAAGCTGAAAGATAAAAGCTGAAATCATTGAAGAAAGAACCCCCAAGACAAAGCAGTTGAAGCAGTGGCAACCAAAGCAGAGTGACAGAAGACTGAGAAGTATGACACTCAGATAAGGAACTAGAATATATGAATGTGTATGCCTGAGATAATAAAGCCAGATGTTTGTGTACATACGTACGTAATTTTAAGTTGTAATAAGAACTTCCTGTCAGCATCCTGAATGTGACTGGCCATCACAGGCGGAACGTAACCACTTAAAGCTATTTCCCATTGTATAATATTGCAGTGTTGGGTACTTTAATGTGTATATGTGCCAAGGAAACTTATTTTGCTTTTTTGATGTATGCCTTTTGCAAGAATTTAATGTTTTAGATTTATTGTATGAAGACAGTGTCTGTCAAATAAAGTTTATTTTTCTTTGCAAAGATTGCTGCCTGAGGGTCAATCCTGTGAGCAGCAGGGCTGGTTCCATGTCCTCCCATGGGTCAACACAGGTAATCTATTTTGGAAGTTTTCCAAAGGTCAGAGGGGAAACCCCTGGTAAAACCCTAGCAATTCCTCCAGAATGGGCCATCCCCTTTCAACCACCAAAAACAGACAAATTCAGGATTAAGTTACTGATATAGGCAGGTCATTGTGGGGGGTGCCTTAAGTCTGATTTTGGGGATTACAACTTCTTCTAGCTGCAACTTACCAATAAGTCTTGTTTCACTGAGTACTGCCATGTGAGGGATAGCAGGCCTCAGCTGCTAGGTGATGGCCACAGGTCCCCAGGCAGTGCTCAGACTGTGGCCATCACCTAGCAGCTCACCTGAATCAGTGGAAAAGGGAGCTTGCAAAGCTATAGCTCTCAAAAGGTACCATCCATGAAGTTCCTCACTGGGAGAGATGTCCAGCCTCATCAACTGGCTGGGATGCACTTCTTAAGCTAGAAAGAGGTACAGCAAGTTGTCTAAGCAACTAAGAGAATCCTTGGCTGGCTATTACTACAGACCCTGCCTACTTGCCTGACTCCTGAACCCTGCATTCCTGTCTTCTCCTGCTATCCTTACCGCAGACACTTGGCTGTTCCTGGTTACCTGCCTTATTAAAGATCCTTTCTCCTGCATCCTATTCCTGATCCTGACTCTACCTCCCGCTCTAACCTGTGGCTTGGCACCTGACTGATTCCATTACACCTGACAACCCATGCATAGTCCCTATAAGCAATAGCTATATCAGGAGTGGGGAAACTTTTTGGCCCGAGAGCCACATCGGGGTGGCAAAATTGTATGGTGGGCCAGGTATGTAAGTCTGTGCCACCCCAAACAGCCTGGCCCCACCCCCTATCTGACCCCCTCCCACTTCTCACCCTCTATCCAACCCCATGAGAACCCTCAACTCATCCAACCCTCTGTGCTCCTTGTCCCCTGACTGCCCCTTCCAGAGACCCTCTGCCCCAATCATCCCCCCAGCCAGCACCCCCTTAACTCCACCCAATTCCCCCCACTACACTCTGTCTGCCCCAACCCCTATCCACATCCCCACTCCCTGATAGATCCCCAGGACTCCCATACCTATCCAACCCCCTCATTCCCTGACCACCCTCCCCCCCCCCCCCCGCCAAACCTCTGCCCATCCAACTTCCCCCTGCTCCCTGACTGCCCCCAGGACACTGCCCCTTATCCAATCCCCCCAGCCCCAGCCCCCTTACCATGCTGCTCAGAGCAGCATGTTTGGCAGCCATGAGGCCCGGCTGGAGCTAGACATGCTCCTGCGCTGCCCCACAAGAGTATGCAGCCCTGCCCTCCAGAGGGCATCGGGGAGGGGCCGGGAATAACCTCCCCAGGCAGGAGCTCAGGAGCTGGACAGGACGCTCCTGTGGGCTGGATGTGGCCAACAGGCCGTAGTTTGTCCACTCCTGAGCTACATTGTACTGTATCAAACTTTGAGAATAGTAATTCAATGCTGAGATCCACCACCTCTGTTGAGAAGTTTGTGAACATTCCAAGTTACAAACTTTATTTGGGTCCACAGAAAAGCTGGATGACCAGTCAGATGCAGCACTCTGATAAGCGCTTGTTGAACCCAAACTTTTTAGGGATTTTTTTCCCATCCTTTTCCCAATTTGAGGACAGCAGTGCAGTCCCTAGAGAAGACTGCTGTGACACCTAGGAAGCATACAAAGATGGCATCTACACCAGTCTACAATCAATGACCATCACTGCCAGGCCGCCTGCATGCAGGATTCTGACCAAGGACCTCCAGCAGCATCCTCTCCCTGTTGTCATGCCCCTATCGGACAGTACTTGGATTATGAGGTCGCAGAGTCAGTGTTGCATTGCTGAATCACCTGCACTGTGATTGGATTGTAGCGGGGAAGGTGTGTGCAGTTCCATTCTGACTCTCTTGTCCGTGCAGACCATGTGCCATAAAGAAATTGTTACAAGCAGGATAAACATGGATTAAGTTCAGCACGTCTTCTTCTAGCAAATGCTGTTGACACTTTATGGTTCCTTCACATTTCCAGTTACTTCTGGAAGGGCAATTAGAAACTTTACCTCCAAGGGAAAAAAAAGGAGGCTGATTCTCTGGCTAGCCTGGTACTTCTCCCAGTGTAACATGTGCCAAGCACTGAGGTGGTATTAACCAGGGTGGATAAATTGGATTTTATTTTATTTTTTTTGATAAAATGCTTTTTGAGGGGAAAAAAACAAACACTATCTAAAGATACATTATAGCTCAAAGATATCTTTATCTCATCATGTAATAGGGACTATAAATTCTAATTCTGTAGCATGAGACAATATATTCATGTAATGTTTAAGAAAAGTTTTGTAAATGAGTTCCAAAAATTCATGGATTAAGGTCTCAATCTTATGGTGTTCCACGGGCTTCTCTACAGATTATTTAGGTTAATCTATCTACCCAATGGGACTCAGTGCTCAGTCTAGGACAGGGTTGGGCAAACTTTTTGGCCCAAAAGCCACACTGGGGTTCAAAATTCTGCGGAGGACCGGGTAGGGAACACTGAAATGGACTTGACTAAAGGCTGCGCTGGAACCGAGAAATGATATCTAACAAACAATGCTTCAACCCTCCCCCTTACCCCAGTAAGGGTCTCTGTCCTTTGCTGAATACAGACAGGAGAAATTGTCTGGCAAATAAGTGGAGGGCAGCATTTATAATCGGTAGGGATAATGTGAGATAGCCTGTACAGGGCCTGCATCATGTTCTACCTTAAGGACCAAACCACTTAAAGGAATTACGCCAGTTTTGAGCTAATCCTAATTTCTGGAGTGAGAATCCTGCACAAATGATATCTTTAGAGAAAATAGTTTTTTCTCCTAGTTCTTGTTTATCTTGCTGCATAGAGTGTATGAAAGGTACTAATTGCTTCCAGATGTCATGTTTAAATATAAAATACTATTTCCCTTCCACAATGAACAAGTTTTTATCTATGACAGCAGTTACGAGCTATAGAGATGCTTATAAATAGAATAATAGTTTGAGTGAAACACTGGTTCACTGGGTGGTGTGTGTAGTAATTTATGTTACAAGATGTGACTATGATCAGAAGCTTCACAAATACCAGAACTGGGGATTCTCTTTCCCTTCCATAGCTACAACAGTATATTTCACAATTCTTTTGGAAAAGTGCACCCAAACTATTTATTCAGTTCCAACAACAGAGATCGTTTTGTGAGTATAAAATGTACTTAATACAAAATAAAATTGAAGTTTCATGGGTCACCTTATTGCTTTGATGAAGTCACTAGACAAATTTTGTGAAATTTTAAAGAACGATAGGTCTGAAAAGTCTTACTTAGAGTTTCTATTTGTCCATATCAATATATTTCAAGACCAGGGACTCACCCAGAGTTATTATGGTGAATATTGCACGCCCTTGCCATTAGCACCAGAATCATTGGTCGAAAGGCTTTCCCTTTTCCATCAAAGTAATATTCACACATTTCCCTAAGTTCTGCTGTAGATACAAGTAATTCCTGTAAACAGAACAATGTATTAATTTCAAAGATACATAATCAACCTGGATTACAGGTCAGGAACATGCCTTCAAATCCTCTAAGCTAGTTGTCTGGTTTTTCTTCTTTCAATTCATGTTGAAATTGGTTTTAAGACTATTCCTCATGATAACTTGGGGGAAAAAAATTATTAAGAACATTGAAGTACTCTAGATAGTGGAAATAGTCATTTTTCTGCTTCCGTTAGTTAAGTAATGATTTCCTCCTCCCCTTCATTTTAGATTTAGAGGGGATCACATGACATTACGTTAGCTTTAGAGGGGATCGCATGATCACATTTAGAGGAGATCACAAGGGATACATGTAGACTATCAAGAGAAATCTTCCGTCAATTACTTCATTTAGAACTTTGGTAAACTTTAAGGGAACAAGATGGTTGCATTTAACCGTTTTCAATGTCAAAATCATTGTCCTAAAGCATTCACCAAAACCTCCTACCTTTTTAATATCCTCATACAGATTCTTCAAGTCTTTTTGACCAAGTTTAAAAGGGTCCTTGTATTTTTCATCAGTCACTGTTTCACTACAGCTGCACGTTCGTGAGGTTGTTGTATGATGAAACCTGGCAACAGTATGATCCAAAAGAATTAAGAGTATTAAAATGGCTTTCTTCAGACTTCACACAACAGAAACAATTCTTGAAGGCTCTTGCCTCCCCAAAAATACTTTCAGCCAGCACAGTGAGGAGTTTAGCATGGCTACACATCAGGATTTGTTAAACGTGACACAGATTATAGAGTGATGTGTAAAATGCAGCATTTGAGAAAAAATGTGTTCAGTAAACTAGAGGATTTTTAGCTATGCAATTTTTGTTTTTCTTTCCTTAACAGCCAATTTGCAGGTATAGTTAACACCTACAATTTGGTGTCAACAGAATGACTTTACCATTCAATTTTTTCTTAAAGAAAGCGGTTTCTACTTTGGAGTTAAATATACTCTACACCCTATGTAGCTAGTCACTCTGGCCAAACATGTCTACATCAAATTCAGTCCTCCAGGTAGGACAGAGTCTGAGCAATACAAGAGTCAAAGTCTCTTCCTGAATATGCCAGGTTCGATAGGGAATGAGCCTAATTTCCTTGCAGATCTCAGAAATCCACTGAATTTAAGGGTTATATCCACACACTAAATTTTCTTTATTTCAGCCTCAGGACCTTACCTGAACCTTTTTTCATTGCTGCAAGTTTTTCATGATGGGAGCATTTCGGTCTACCTTCATGCCACATCAACAGAAAATGTAATATGACCTATATTAAATTAGTCTTGTACACACTAGAGTTAATAATCTCATTCTGCAGTCTGTTTTAATAACCAAAGCATTAGCATTTAAAATCCACAACTTCGCCTAAACAATCTACCTAATATAATTACTTCTTTACCTACTTTAGTTGTTACCTAACAATATGGATCTTCAACTTACCGCAAAAACACACTACGGATTTTTGGAAATGACAAAACTGAACTTCTCCCCAGAAAATAATGCATCTGTAGAAAGAAAAGACTACTTTTACTCTAAAATCAAAATCTTTAAAAATTCAGTGGAACCATATGATCATTAAGAAATACTTGTTCATCAATATTTTGTTGCAGTATTTCCTCATGTAGATAGAGAGTTGCAAAACCCAGTGCAAAGGCAGTACTGCAATTGCTTCCTTATACATGATATGGTATGTACATATATATTACCAGTTATCTACTTACTTGATAAGCTGATTCCTGCACAACAGGAATGTTGAACTTACTCACTCCAAGGAAGAACCAGGGAGGCACCTTTTATCTAACTGATATCTGAAAGCTGTACTAGCAAGACCCATTCTCTGCACTCAGAGGAGGCACATTTTCCTTTCAGTGTCATTATCTTGCAGATAGATGGGTTGAGCTGCCAAAGGACAAGTGCTGCTAGCATGATCCATATTGGATCATTTCCAGTAACTGCTACACTAATAATAATAATTAAAAAAAAATGTGCAACCTCTGCTTTCCCCTACAGAGGTTTTAATTCAGCATGCCTCCTACCGTAATCCCTTGCTCACGGGGAGTAAGAAAGAATACTGTACAGGCTCCAAACCCTGACCATCCACCCACCCTTCCTGGAAAAGTTAAAAAATAAAGAAGTCAGGCCTAGAGAAAAAGTAAACATTCAGATCAGCACAATTCCCACTAAAGGTTAAAATATAAATGCCACAGGCCTTGCTGTAAATCCTGCCCCTCCCTAAGATCTTGCTTGGGGAGGCACAAGGACAATTCACTGGCATTTGCAGATTACAGTTGCAGCTACTGGAGTGCCTGCTGTGGCATATCCATGATTTCAGTCTCTTTCATTGGACAACTGATGTCCCATTTCCCTGTAAGTGCCACAAAATATCTGATGGGAAAAGGGAAGTTTTGCTTCCCTAACTCCCCAAATTGCACTTCAGGAACACTGCATGTAGCTAATTACTTAAATGTTTTCCTCAAAATGCAGCACGAGACGCAATGACTACTTGGTAATTTATATGAGAAAACTGAGTCACTGGAGGCATTTTTGCTTATTATTATTATTATTTTTTAAAAAAACCACCTCAGGTTGCCCATACTAATCAATCAATACAACCAGCATTTCTTAGTGCAGGTCAAGCCAACAACCGGACTGACAGACAGACAGACCTAAAACACAACCTTAATTAAAAAAACACAACCCCAACCTATCTCATTTTGACTATAAAAAACATGTAAACTGTATTTTGTTTCTAAACAAACTCAAATGATAGGTGGTAATGAAAACACTGGTTAATTAGCCTAGTTCTCCTAACACAATCATAGGAAAACCATTACAGGGTCTTCCCACTCAACTAAGCAAGTCCCGACCCCATAAAGACTTGAATTTAGCACAGTCTTGTTTCAGGGCATAGTAAGAAGGATCAAGGACCAAGGGAAATGGAAATCCCCCATCCCTTTGCAGGGAAAGGAAAACTGAGGAAAGCTTAATTCAGACTGTGATTGCAGTGGGACTACTCATGCTTAAAGTTTAGTATGTATGTTTGCAAGACTGGGACCTTTGCATTTGTGTCTAATCTCTTAAATTACTTTAAAACAGGCTGGATAAAAATCAATTATTTAAAACAAATTTAAATTAAAAAAAATCTGATTTTTTAAATTGGATTTTTTTGATAAAATGCTTTTTGAGGAAAACTCCTATCTAAAGATAGTTTTAATTAAGATACATTATAGCTCAAAGATATCTCATCATGGAATAGGGATTATAAATTTTAATTCTATAGCATGAGACAATATATTCACGTAATGTTTAAGAAAAATGTTGTAAATGAGTTCCAATAGTTCAAGACACTGCATGCCCAGCTAACAAGGGTAAAAATAGCAGAATACGTCGTGAGGCACCACTAAAGCAGCTAGAATGCAGACATACCTTGAGTCAGTGAGAGAGAGTGTGTATGTATATATATATACACACACACACACTCCCTATGTGATTCTCTACAAACCCAAGCCGTACTTCCCACATCTACACTGCTATTTTTTAGCAGCATAGCATTCCACTTCCAGAGCCTTAACTCCCCACAGAGCCTTTCCCATCTGGAAAGCCTGTGATAACTCCCTGCTGCCGGAGCCTTTCCCTGCTGCTTTCCACTGTGGTGTGTAGCTACATGTACCCTACATGCCTCCGCCAGTAAAGACAAGGCCTTAGATCACAGGTGGGCAAACTTTTTGGGCCAAGGGCCACATCGGGGTTGCAAAATTATATGGAGGGCCAAGTAGAGAAGGCTGTGCCACCCCAAACAGCCTGGCTCCCACCCCCTATCTGACCCCCTCCCACTTTCTGCCCCAACTGCCCCCCTCAGAACCGCCAACCATCCACACAACCCCAATCCTTGTCCCCTGACCACTCCCCCAGCCCTAGCCACGCCCCCTCGATCTAAGCCCCCCAGCTCCTTGTCCCCGACTGCCCCCTCCTGAGACTCCCCGCACTCTAACTGCCCCCCCAGGATCCCACTCCCTACCCAACCCCCCCATCCCATGACTACTCTGACTCCTATCCACACCTCTACCCCCTGACTGACCCCCGTAACTTCCACACCCTATCCAACCCCCGCCCACCTCCCACAGAACTGCCCCCGCTCTCTGACTGCCCCCCAGGACCCTCTGCCCCCTTATCCAATCCCCACATTCCCTGTCGACTAACTGCCCCACCCCCCGGAACCTCCGCCCCATCCAGCCGCCTCCAGCTCCCTGACTGCCCTCCGGGAGCCCCTGCCCCTTATCCAACCCCCTGGTCCCAGCCCCCTTACCATAACTGCTCAGAGCAGTGTGTCCAGCAGCCTCATGGAGTCAGACATGCTGCTTCGCAGGAGTGCGCAATCCCACCCCCCAGAGCACTGCCTGCACAGTAGCGTGATTCCAGGGGACGGGGAGAAGGCAGGGAAGGGGCAGGAGGTAAGTTCTTTGGCTAGGAGCTCAGGGGCCCGGCAAGATGGTCCCAGGGGCCGGATGTAACCCACAGGCTGTAGTTTGCCCACCCCATCTTAGACTCTGGTTACTTCACCAGGACTCCCGCTGAATTACAGATACCAGCAAACAGACCATATACTTCCTCAGTTCTGTGTAAGTCTAATCACACCCTCATATATTCACAAAAGTAATAAAAAACAAATTAAATATGTATTT
>ML677349.1:20383517-20458023 GCA_007922305.1 Dermatemys mawii
TCGCACCCCCGTGCCCCTCATGCCCTCTACACACTCTTTAGCCCGGCGCCTCTCACCCCACCCCGCGGTTCCCATTCATTCCCTGTGACCTCTAGTTGCCCGCAGCCCCGGCTCGCTCACCTCGGCTCCCCCCGCGGCCCGGCCCGCCCAGGGCCCGCGGCCGAGTCGCGGCTCTACGGCCCCCAGCAGGCTCCGGAGGGAGCCGAACGCGGGCGCCCGGGAAGAGAAGCAGCAGCACCGCCGCCACCACACGGCCATGGCGTCTCCCAGCGCCGCTGCTCCGCCTCCCGGCCCCGCCACGACCCGGAAACGTTGCTCAGCCGCCCTGTCCCCCGCGGGCCGGGTCCGGGCAGGGCGCGGCCGGGGCGCAGCCGCCTTCGGGGAGGGCGCGGTGCCGGGGCGGGGACGCGGGGAGGGTGAGGAGCGGGGCAGCCAGGCCCCATCCCCGGCTCTACGAGAAGCCGCCCAGCCTGCGCCCTCGGCCCCCGCAGCCGAGCGGGTCCCCGGAAAAACCTTCTTTCCACGCCCCGGACCGGAGCAGGGAGACGCTCCCGGGGTGGGGGAAAGGAGGGAACGAACCCGTGCCAAGTGCTTCCTTGGCCTGGCGGGATGGACAAGCGCCGCCAACGCAGACGCCTGTTTTGGCCGGGCTTGTGCGCGCCTTCCCGTCCGGGAGCCACCTTCCCCCGGGGCGAGGAACGAGTCACACGCGCTCCCTGCGCGTTGCCCCGTGTTGGGTCCTGCGGCTGAGCCCGGGGGGACGGACCGGCCGTCACGTGTTTAAAATGTTTGTTGAAAATCTTCTCCAGCCCGGGCCATTTCCCGGCACAGCCAGCTCACCTGGGAACCATGTTTGAGAAGTTCTGGGAACCAGTTTCAGAGCAATCGGCAACTTGTAGAATCGGCTGTAGAATAAATGGGGCTAGAGAGATGAGAAAATCTCTCTAGTTTATAAATCAATATACTAGAAGGGACCATTGTCATCTAGTCCGACTTTAATGGGCTGTTTCCCTGACTGAAGGATCTTTACTGCAGAAGAAGAGCCTTGGTCACATTACTACAGTTTTGAACTCCTGGGTCTGTACTGACTGGCAATCATTAAAGCAAAGTTCCAGTATCAGCATGTCCAGGCGCCATGGAGTCCCCTGGTTGCTCACCTGGGTGATGCTGATCTGTCAGGCTGGATGCTGCCTCCTGGATTCCATAGGTGCCCTGGGGAGTTTCAGCCATGTGCATCCTGTCAGCAATAAATCAAACCTTGACCAAGGTTACTGTGAAAGAAAAAGAAAAACAAATGGTTTTAGCATGTGGAGCCTTTCTTCAGAAAGCCTCATAGGTACATTATATATTGCCCAAATATTTTGTTTTTGAGGGACTGTCCTCTTTGTTATAATGCTTATTAAATTTGCCTGTAGCTTTATTGGGAAATAACTGGATTTGGTGGTTAGGGAGAGACAGAGTCAAGTTAATGTACTACTTTAAAAATTACTACCAACATTGGCCACAGAAAACTAGTTAGTCCTTTTATCTTTGTATTAGAGATGTGTTAAACAGTACCAGGGCTGTCCCAGTTGTATACTAATGCAAAATTGGTTGTGTGTACAGGATTGCATGCAATAATATAGTGGAACGCTGAACTGCAGGGGCAACCTACTCAAATCCTAAAATTGTAAAAAAAAAAAACCACAACAAAAGTGCACTTTTGGACAGCCACCTAAAACAGATTTTTCAGTGGTGGTATTTGAATACCATTTCTAGCAACAAATTTCAAGAGTTATAAATATTTTATAAACAATCACTGTATATTTTTTGTGAAAATGTCTATTAGGAAATTTAACACAGGTATATTTAGCAAAAGACAGTTAAATCACAGTAGCAAAAATCCATGAAAAATGTTAGATTTCTTTTAATACTAGTTTGTTGTCATAAAACATGCTATTCCTGCACTTCTGTCTCTATTCGGGATGGGAAGTAGCCCTGAGGAAATATTTGAATTTGGAGTGGACAGGCTATGCTGCAGCAAGAGCCACAGACTGTGGGCCCTGCTAAGGCAGTCTTAAATTTGGCTAACTGGCTACCTGGAGATGACTCTTGCACAGGGGAATTTCCAGATCAGTATTCTGGCTATATGTCACCTATACTTATGGACTCTATAAGGGGCTTCAATTGTGTTGCTTTATTGCATAGGGGACTTTGTGGGGAAAGAGGTTATGACTTAGAGTCACCAGATGTCCCAAAATTATAGGGACATTCCCAATTTTTGGGTCTTTTTCTTATATAGGCTCTTATTACCCCCTACTCCCTGTCCTGATTTTTCATACTTGCTGTCTGGTCACCCTAGTGTGCCTACAGTTGGGGAATTCCTGGCAGCTGAAATTGCCTTTTAGGATATGTCTACACAGCAAAGAAAAACCTATGGCTGGTCCATACCATCACACTCAGGCTTGTGGGGCTCAAGTTATGGGGCTGTTTTATTTCTGAATAGATTTGCAGGCTCATGCTTGAGCCTAAGATCTAGGACCCTGCAGAGTGGGAGGATCCCAGAGGCTGAGCTGCAGTCCAATCCCAGGAGTGTACACAGCAATGTCCCATGAGCCCAAGTCAACTGGCAAGGGCCAGCAATAGGTTCTTCTTTGCTGTATAGACATACCCTTAGTGGCCATCATGACTGTGTGCAATTTGTAGCAGCCCTGATGCTGTTCTAAATTGCATGGGAGGAGGGGAGGCACAAATTGACCACCAGTTGACCCCAGATTTGTTTTGGAGGGCATAAGTAGTATAAACTACTTGTCAGCTTTACACTGTAGACAGATGAGGATCCAGCCCTTACTGTCTAAAATATGGATACATTTTAGTTCTGCTGTTTATTTGGCCATGTGTTTTCTATTTTTATTTTGACTTTAGGGGAAATAATATATCTATAATAATGTGGTTAATTCATAACATTTTTTTACAGCTACACTGCCTGTTGATACTATTGTAGAAAACTCAGTTCGTAAAGTACGAGACTGCATTTTTTCAGTAGCCTACCCTACACCTTTTGTATCCAGAGTTGTTCTTGTAGCAGTTTCAAAGGTTAGATTTATTTATTTCTTAGACTATAGTGTTCCTGTTGTATTCATATGTATCTTTAAAATTAATAGAAAATTTTGAACATAAAATATTTATATCATGCACCTTCATTTTAGTGGTGTCTCTGATTAACTCAAAGAATACTGTGAACAAAATCTCACTGCCATCAGAACTTCAGTAATGTTTAAAACATTTCTGTTTTCTCAGGATGTTCTGGAAGATATTTTGGACCTTGATGTATCTGTCAAAGAAACAGATGATTTTCTCCAGCTTGTCAGTGGTGGGAAAGTATTTTTAGGGTCTATTCCTCTGGCCCATAGGTATGGAGGCCATCAGGTAACAATAATACCTGTTCTTCCACATGATAATATGCATTTATGTGCTGGCCTTTACCGTTTGAATTATATCTTGAGAATCTGTAAAAAAACAAAGTGCTCATTGAGGGCTAGATTGTAATTTTACATTCTGTCTTGTGTAAGGGGCAACAGGCAGAAAAAGGAGGGAATTGTAAATCTTGGTGACAGTTTCCTTCTGTCAGTAAACCCATTGACTTCAATAAATCTTCAACAGTAAATAAACAGTAAGCATGTGCAGGATTATGTTGAAATCTGTTTGTGGGATCAATCCCTTTATGATTACCTGAGCAACTATAGTATTATTTGTATCATGGGTCATGTTAAGAGGTTTGCTAATGATGTCCCAACATGTAAATGATAGCAAGAAGAAAATGACTTAATTTTTAAAATTTCTTTTCTTGTTAGTTTGGTAGCTGGGCAGGTCAGCTGGGTGATGGAAGAGCCCACTTGATTGGTGTTTACATAAACAGGTATAGTATGCTTTATTTTAAAATGATCATATAGCTTTTTCTGTAATATTTGGTTGACATGTGGATATCCCAGTATGTATCGTCATAAATACTAGTGTTGTTTTTGTAGGTATGGTGAAAGATGGGAATTACAGTTGAAAGGTTCAGGAAAGACTCCATATTCAAGGTACAGTACAGTTAATTCACACGGACAGAAGTTTGATGTTTTCTCTACATATTTTAAAACAGAAGACAAAATATTCTCCATCCATCTGTTCTCTGTAGAAATGGTGATGGAAGAGCTGTGCTTCGCTCCTCTGTGCGAGAATTTTTGTGCAGTGAGGCCATGCACTACCTTGGAATTCCAACAAGCAGAGCAGCTAGGTATTACCCATCTTTTCTCTTTTGCAACATTCGTGTTCGGGGAAACTATGAAGTTGAGTTTTGGGAATGGGCTTTTTTGGTATCAGTGAAGTAGAGTAGCTAATCTCTTAGAGATTTTTTCTAAGTGCAGAGTTACAACTAGTGCCAAAATATAACCCTCCATGTTTGGAGATTAGTAAAACTTCGTAATGATGGTAGGTCTGAGAATTTTCATTATGAATTAATTTCCTTTTGCCTCTGAAGTGATTTGATTTGTAAATACATTTTTGTTGATGCTACTATTTGCTATAACTTTTCTCTGTTTTGGGGTGAACAGCTGTGTGTGGATGCAAGGGAGGATGAAAGACAATTGTGTTTTAAAGGGACACCATCAACTTGAAATCTACTCAGTTCCCAAAAATGAGTGAAAATTAATTTGAGAAACGACACCTGCCACTAACTTCCCCTTCCATTGTCTGGTATTACAATCACAATTTCTATTTAATTTTTTTTTGTTTTACTCTTTCCTGTTGCCATATGAAAGACCTGCACATGGAGCAGGGTGAACTAAATGACTCAGATCCTGATCCTATAAATAATATGCTCATACTTTATGCATATGAGTAGTCAGTGGGACTAATCATGCATAAAATAAGCACCTGTGTAAGTCTTTGCAGGATCAGAGCCTAAATCACTATGCATGAAAAAAGGTGAAAATGACAATCTGAAAGTATTATAATATTGTAAGACAACTATTTTGTCTTTCATATCATTCAGTTGCAATAACCTTAGGGTGTTTCTTTTAACGTAGATATAAAAACTGTTTTAAGATGGAAATATGCATTTAGGTTGATAGTGTCCCTTTGAGGTGATCCGATACTTTTCTTAATTATTACAGGATTTATTTAAACTTATGTTGGATATAATTCACTGAACAAAATCTGAGATATAAGCAACAACCAAGTACATTTGTCGTTAGTGACCTCCAGGATTAAAAAAACACCACAAGTGGTCATATTGAAAAAAAAGTTAAAAATCAAATCTGTTTGAGATATAGAAACTCTCAAGATGTCTTGTGATTAAAATTGTGACATTTGTTTTGTGTTCCACATGAGATGGTCGTTTCTGGGGGCTCATGTTTATCAGAGTCCACAGAAAGTAAACATTCTGCAGCCAATGCATTGCACTCAGTTGTCACAATGCAATCTCTTGTGGTTTCTATGGTTGCAGAGTGCCTGCAAATCTCTCTAGCATTAGTTTTAACACATTTGCTCTGCTGGAGTGCGAAGTTTGTAAATGGCATGTTGGAAGCTCTGTTCACAGATTTGAACAAAAGGTCCCAAAGTGTCAGTAATGGATGTAAAACCACAAATCTGTGTGGACATTGTGTGAGCTTATGGCAAGGTTATGTCCTTCCTTTACTGTTGTCTTGTCAAATTGTTCACGTCAGAGATACTATCAAACACTGTTCCTGAACTATGTGCTAATTCCGCAGTGTACAAAATATTCCTTAGCCCACTATACTTAGGCAAGTTGGTAAAGTGTCACTATATAAGGCTGTTCTGTAGACTCTTTCCACCAGATTTGTTTTATAAAGTTTACACATGAAGAAATCCAGCTGATACACATATTCTTCCCAATGGCAAACTGTTGTCTCAACAATTTTAATTAATTCACAAAGTTCTTGCTGAGTCTTGGCAGAAATGTGGGAAAGGGCCATATAACTCAGCCAAGAAGCAACAAAGAGTCCTGTGGCACCTTAAAGACTAACAAAAGTATTATAGCATAAGCTTTCGTGGGCTGGTATCCACTTCGTCGGATGCATGCAGTGCAAGTGTCCTGAGGCAGGTATAAATAAGAAGGCAAGAACCAGGTTAGAGATAACGAGGTTAGTTCAATAAGGCTGAACCACCTTGTTATCTCTAATCAGGGAGGATGAGGTCCTCTTCTAGCAGCTGATCTGGAGAAAGGAGAGTATGTGGGAAAGGGGTGGAGTGCAGGCTCTGGGAGGGGGTGCAGGAGTGTGGTGCTTACCTGGGGCGCCTAGGCAGAGCGGGCCGGGGGACCTCCATGCACTGCTACCCCCAGGCATTGCCCCCGCAGCTTCC
This sequence comes from Dermatemys mawii, assembly GCA_007922305.1. Taxonomy (NCBI): domain Eukaryota; kingdom Metazoa; phylum Chordata; order Testudines; family Dermatemydidae; genus Dermatemys; species Dermatemys mawii. The sequence continues at coordinate 20,389,866 of ML677349.1, forward strand.
TATTGGCCACAGTGGGCAGAAACAGTGCACGTAGACACAGACCCACGCCGCCCAAGGGCCACAGGGAGGGGCTGGCAACCATGTGGAACAAACAGGCAGGAAGCCCCTCAGCTCTGCTGTACTGCCTGTGGTGGTGGCAGGGGGAGCGCCCTGGAGTGTAAGGCGGGGCCATGCGAGAAACCTGACCTCAAACATTGCTGGAGCCAGGCCCTGGGCCAGGAATATTCCTGGTGCCCAGGCACCACGGGCCCATATAATTTTACAACAATATCAGTCAATAGTCAAACTCCCAATCATGCTTAGTGCTGTAGAGCACAAATGAAAAAAAAAACAGTTCTTGACCCTGAGCTCACAATTTAAGATTATGACAAGATGGCAGAGATGAAAGAAATAGAGGATGGGTTGTGGGGTTGGAGGATAAGGTAAAAGTGAACCAAACACATTTTGCTAATAAGCTGTAGCCTCATCTTGTCACCTGCCTATATCCTTTGTAAAGACTCAGTCATACAAGCACACCAGTTATTCATCTTTTCTTTCTTCTTGAAAATGAAATACGATCGTAAAAAGTGACTTGTATTTGGGTATACAACATTTTTGCTGAGACAACCTTCATGGCTTTTTCTCTTCTCTTTCAGCTTAGTTGTAAGTAATGATGATGTGTGGAGAGACCAGTTTTACAATGGAAGTGTTAAAAAAGAAAGAGGTAATCAATGCATTTAAAATATTCTCCAGTGATTTTTTTACATTGTAGTTGGAAAGTGCACTATATTTTTAGAACGGAAATATGTACCAAATCATCTCATTTCTAGAGTCCTTATTTAGATACTCTACTTCCTCCTGAGCAAATCAGCCCCCCAATGTTTCTTAATTTAAAATTCCTGTGGTCAAGGCTGCTGTAGGTGTGGCATACCTGATCTGTGTCTTCTCTTTCAAAATTTGATCACAATAGCCACAACAAAAGAGATAAAGGAGGAATTTTGATAGACCTCCCCTCCAGCAATGTTCTCTTTTTGAAAAATGGTAACCCTAGTTATTGCTACAAAATACTTGCTCTCTAACTAAAGTAGGGAGAGGGCAAAAAAGATGTTAAAGGAAGAAGCTGAAATTGCTTATGATTTTTATGCCTAATAAAAGTGGATGTTTTGAAGGAAAAGGGCATAGGGGCAGGGCGGGAATGGAAATAGAAGCAAGAGGGTGGTCTCAGTATCTTCCCCGGAAAAGGTTTCAAAGAGGCATACACTCCTTTCCCGAGGAGGTTGTGAAGGCTAGGAATATAACAAGGTTTAAAAGAGAACTAGATAAATTCATGGAGATTAAGTTCAGTAATGGCTATTAACAGCCCAGGATGGGTACGGTATGGTGTCCCTAGCCTCTGTTTGTCAGAGGGTGGAGATTACTCGATCATTACCTGTTAGGTTCACTCATTCCGAGGCACTTGACATTGGCCACTGTCGGTAGACAGGATTCCTTTGCTTTAACCCAGTACGGCCATTCTTATGTTCTAATTTGCAATATATTAACAGAAAAATCTGGAACATAGCAATGTCAAAAGAAGACTTTTCTCTTTTCCCCCTTTATTCTTTTCGCATGTTTGTCTTATTTCTCTGCTTTAAGTTAGTTGATTAGGGCCCTGCATAACAATCCTGCCACATTTCTCTGTTTGAATTAGCTTAAGTGACCAGTGATGCTATTTCTGACTTGATGGCTTTTCTTGAACCTTTAATTTATGTGCTTCTAAGCTTATATTTTCAAAAGTGAATAGGGACCCAAAACCAGTAATCACTATTGAAATTTAGATCCTTCATTCCCTCTGTTTCATTTCTTTTCTCTTCCATTTTCCTCTTCGTTGTCTCTTAGGGTATGGTTACACTTACAAGATTATGGCGCTATTGGTTATAGTGGTTCCCTTATACAGTAATATGTATAGCGCTATTGTATGTCCACACTCAGACACGCCAGCGGTATAGCATGGCCACATTTGGGGCACTTAATGCGGCATTAAGAGCAGCGCATTAGGGCAGCTATCCCAGCATTCAGCTGGATGCAACGTGCTTTTTAAACGAGGGAGGTAAGGGGGAACGTGTTGTGTGTATGCAGAGGGAGAGAGCCAGTGATTTTTCCGTTCTTCTGAAAGCCTGTCCGCGAGCCTCCGTTTACAGAGGGCTTTGTTTTCACACAGGCTCCCTCCTTAAACATTTGCATTGCTTATCTGCCGAGTTAAGAGAGAAACTCTAAAGAGGTACTTCCGCATTCCTCCAGCTGAGTTCAAAACAAAGGGAAGAGACGTCAATTGCCTTAAATGGCTCTAGGCATCTCCAGAGATCACTTGTAGCGCAGTGGGTGTCCACATTCTTGCTGTAGCGCTACAGCAGCTGCGCTACAGCCCTTATTCCCCATGCGGAGGTGGATTACCAGGAGCGCTATAACTCCACGGTTATAGCGCTCTACGTGCCTTGCCAGTGTGGACGGGGAGGAGGTTATAGCGCTCGTAGGGGCTTTATAGCGCTATAAAGTGCCAGTGTAACCAAGCCCTTACTCATTTTTCCCTTTTTCTTCTTGGAATTAAATGCACAATTTTCCATATCATATAAGCTCCTGTTTCTTTTTAAATGATTTTATATGTGTCAGTCCTTTTCAAGCAAATTAAACAGTGTTAAAATATTTGTGCAGGAATTTAATGATGTATACCCACTCATTTGGTTTTTAGTTGTGTTATTTATTTTTATATATATAAAAATGCATATATATGTTTGCACATGTGAATATATATACACACACATGCACATTTGTGTATGTATGTATGTGTGTGTGAATATATAATAATTATTTGTTGCTGCATTGATTGTCTTAACTTGCTGATACTCCATTTAAATTTAACATTTATGTTTAAGGTGCAGTAGTCCTGCGTGTTGCCAAATCATGGTTTCGAATAGGTTCCTTGGAAATTTTAGCTCATTCTGGAGAACTGGACTTGCAAAGGTTAGAATGAAATCTTCATAGTACTTATATTAATTCTGATATCAATAAAACCTATTCAAACATATATGTACAGTAGTAATTTAGGAAGATCACTTATTGGACTGATTCACCTAAGTTTCTTATTTACTTATAAGGAAATAAGTACTATTTAATAAAGATTCAAATGCCAGATATTCACGGTAAGGGCTGCATTTAGCTGTCTGGCCTTGACCTTGCACAAATATTCTCATGGGCTTAAATTTACACACGAGTAGTCCCATTAACTAAGCAATTGTATACATTTTTGTAGGATCGGGGCTTCAATTTGTAAAAGTTTTCAGAGGTCTGTGTGTACTACTGTAATATAAATATGAAATATAATAATAACAGAAGTATGTTCTGCAATATATATTTTCTAGCAGCACGCAGGATTAAAAAGGGAATAATTTATGAGGGTAACAAAGTATTGAAGAACTATTATAGGCTTTTTAACAATACTATAGTTTCCTCATCATTAAAATATGTTGTCCCTTAAGCACTTTTGTTGCTCAGTTTGAGAGAACTGTTCTGTGATCTTTATTCAAGTAAGATTCCTCGGTCTTCCTCCTTTGAATCTACAGACTGCTTGCTAATCACCTACAGCAGGGACTCATGCAGGTAGTGCTCAAAGAAGAAATAACAGTTACTTACCATAGTAAGCAGTTGTTATTGATGATTGCCTGCCTGGATCCATGTTGCCTGCCCTCTGTCCCCTTTATTTTGAAATCTTGCAGCAGATTTTTGATTTGCAGAGGGAACTGAATAGTACTTGAGTCTGTGCTATATAGCATTTTAGTTTATATGTGTGCAGCCCCAGTTGACAATTTCAGAGAGATTTCCAAGCCTAAGGCATTTAGGACCCACATGTCACTTGCTGTCAGGACCCATATAGGCAGTTCATGAAGAACGTATTATACTGTGGTAAATAGCTGTTTTTTATAAGGATTTAGAATTCTGCCATAAAAATCTTGTGTGTGGAGAAACCTGGCTCAGAACTTTGCCTGGTAGTGATTTTTAATTATAACCAAATCAGTTTGTTAGAAAATGTTGTTATACAGGCATGTAAACAAATATTGTACTCTAATCAGAGAATTTAATACTTGGAGTTGTTTTAACATAATGTGACTGCTTCTAAACCTGTTGTGTGTGTGAAGTATTACGTTTTATTGCTAACAGATTCTATTAGGGTCTTATCCATTGCAGTTAATGAGTGTTTCTTTAATGACTTTGATCAGCCCTTCAGTGTGGAAAATAAGAATGATTAGTCATCTGTTTGACACATTAGTCTTAAAAATACTGGTTTTGCTTAAAGAACTCTTGTTTTTTGTTTGTTTTTTCAGGACACTGCTAGACTTCGTTATACAAGAACATTTCCCATCAATAAACATGAATGATTCAAATAGATATTTAGTGAGTATAAGAGAGACTTTCACTTTGCATGATATTGTCAACAAAATATCATTTGTATTAACAACATCAAAATAAATTAAAAATGTTGCAAATATCACTGAAGTGGGCTTGCAGTTTTTAGTCAAACAGATGTTTGCAAATATTCTTTGTCAATATTCTCACAGTTCTCCCTTCAGCTTCAATATGAAGATTGTCTTTTCCTGCCCTGTTACTTTACCTAAACATATTTATTATGGTAATATCCCATTCTCCATTAATGTTTCTTCCTCTTATGCCCTTGATATACTAACCATAGACTAGTGATGGAGTGCAGGATTATGCTCTATCCTAAATAAATGCATTACTATAACACTTTTGTTTCGACGTTATTGCTATTGCAGCTGAATGTGTGTATTGTCACACACCTCTGGGCGTTTTTCAATAAGATCATCATGCTGGCACTCACTGAGAGTGCCACGTAAAAGTTCTGACAGGCATAGAAAATATATGCCCAAGTATTAAAAAGAAAACAGAGTATAATGTGCCAACTGTTGTTTAAAAATAAATTGTATATTTGATGATATCTACTGTTTATCTGTATTTATTAATGAAAGAGTTTGAAGTGAAAAATGTGTTTGATTTCAGGACTTTTTCTGTAGAGTGGTACTGGAGACTGCAAATCTGATTGCATTGTGGATGTCAGTGGGCTTTGCTCATGGTAAGTTATGATAGCTCAGTTAAATTATTGGTGTGGTAATTGTAAAATATTAAGGTCTATTATAAGTCCCTTTCCCTGTAATAAACTCAGTCTTTTGGTTTTGGTATTTGTTTTGTTTAAATTTCCCTAAAATGTATCAGTGTTCATTAAAAAATAAAAAGTTAAGAACGGTGCAAAAAAAGTAACTTCACAGTTTTTTGGGTAATTATCAGGGTTAATATTGGGGGACAGGAGGACAGACAATAGCAACAAGTAGAGAAAAGTAAGAGTGTTGAAAGTTAAAATAGTTTAATGCTGTGGTTTATTTCATTAATTGTGTATTAACATTATTTAGGTATATGCACGTTTGTTCATGCGTCCGTGTGTGTATCTTCCAGTACATTGCCTTACTTTAACAGACAGCCCCACGCTTACACTTAGATGCATTTATGTTAATAATAAATTAATCTATCTAATAAAATGTATTTGATTTTCTTAAGATAATTAATATTTTCATGTGGTTGAAGGTTCAAAATTCAGTTGAAAATTGGTAAAAACCAAAATAAACCCCAAAAAAACAATACAAAAAGGCTTTTGTAAAACCTGGGGATTTTTTGGTAGAGATCAGTAAAAAACAAAAACGAAGGTCCTTTAGATATACTCAATAATGGCTTTTGCTTTGTCATGTTTAATTCTTCTCTTTTTGTCCTTTATTTCAAACTTCTTGGCGTTTTTGGCTACAACACCCTTGTTGCTGTTCAGAACTTTTGCAAGTTTTCTCTGACAGATCCAAGAGATATTTTGGTTTTCGAAGTGCGGGTAGATTAGGACGAAGCAAAAGACTGGCATAATGCATGGGCTTCACAAAAAATTCTTTAAGAAGGGTTTCTGGTTGGGGCAAAGAACACAGCTGGATGAATATTACTAATCTGGGTCAGTCTACTGGATTTTTTTAAAGTGAACACTTTAGATGATATGATACGATGGTTGTTTGTGAAAGGCATTTGCACTGACATAGCACTAGTGTATGTAATAGTCTTTTGTAATATATGCAGAGACCACATATTAGTGTCATATAATTGGCATGAGTTTGTGATGCCTTCATTAGATCCTATCTTACATGGTCAGATAGTACAATGGCGGGGCCATATCAGTACCTAAATTCACTGATATATTAATTTATTGGTACAGCATCATGGGAATACCTGTCTATTTGAAAAACCACTGTACTATCAATATGCTATGAAACTTTTTTTCAGAATTATACCCCAGAAGTAGAATCGGCATGATATTGCTATTATACCATGCACACAACTCAAAAGGAAAGGAAAATAATGGATCAAACGTGCAAGAGATAGTCATAGTTCCACAATGTTGCCACTGAAAGTAAAAGGAGACAGTACCATCTAGGCATAGAAACCAGATGAGCTATCATAGAGCCATCAGATGTTTTCAGTTTTGATATATAAAATGCCTGCAAGGTTAGGAACAAGGGACTGAACTTAAAATCCAGAATCTCATCTGCTGGGCCCAACTTTAGATATTGTAATTTACATCCACCATATTCTAGGTTTTTCAACAAATTTTCTGCTTTTGATAAATGAGCGGTGTCTAGACTAAACAACTTTATTGCTTTGATAGTTGTATTTTTGTTGTTGATTAATTCTAGGTGTGTGCAATACAGATAACTTCAGTTTGTTATCCATAACAATAGATTATGGTCCATTTGGTTTTATGGAGTCCTATGATCCAAGTGAGTATAGCACATATATTTAAATATACCATTTTTTAGACATGAAATTCCTTCTTATTGTATTAAGTTATATAATTTTTCTTTGCTCATAAGGTTCTTAACATTATTAGCACATGGATTCTGCATATGTGTACTGCATGTACATTGGTCAGAGAATAAGTTTTGTGCATCTACTTGCATTTTAGATCAGAGAGCACTTTTATCGTGTATTACACAAGTTATATTTTAAACTGTACACTAAAAAACTTGCAGATAATATATGTTATTACTAAACCCATTTCCATGAAGAATCGCTCATACTGACATTCATCAGATTCCCAGGTGCAAAAGCAGAAATCCATAAAACTCTGTCAAAATTGAATACAGCTAACAGTAGCCAAAAGTAAAATCTACATATGAATTCCTATATGTCATCTTTTATCATTGTGACTGTAAAGTCAAAACTGTTAACATGAGAGGGGAGGGAGTCAAATCTGCCCAGTTATGACACTCTACTGTAAATCTTTAATTGAAAGCATGAATTACAGTACTCTCTCCATCTATAATAAATAGATATAGGTCCAGAAGATGGTGTTCAGATGTACATTGCATTTAGGCTAGGGTTTGGAAGTCAAATCATGGCTGGGGGTCAGGCTCAATGGTGTTGAAATCTCACTATCTATTTTCATAAGATTTCAGGATCAAATGATGAAAATCTCCTGAAATCTGATCTTGTACACCTTGGGCGTATCTTAGCTGGGACCTTAAAAGAGGCTCTTCTAATTTGAATTCTTTCCCTGAAACCAAACAATGGAGTGGATGTAGATCTGGGGATTCAGATTTGGACATGTCTCAGCTCCCAAAATTCACAGTTGTGTAGGTGGGCTGGGGAGGAGAGTGGGGTTACATTTGAAGTAGTGTTTTGGGCCCACCTCTAATAACAATGAATCAAACAAAGTAGAATTCTTATTTGACACCAACTCTGAGATGCTGTTCATAATCACAGTCTTTGTTTTCTTCTGAGTGCAGGGGTTGATCCCTGTCGGGATTTAAGCCCCTGAGTATTGGGCAGTGTGCCTAACAGCCCAAGTCTGTAGGCTCGCCCTTACTTCAGGGCAGCCCAGCCCAGTGGCCACAACCCAACAGAGCCGCCCTGAGGTGTCAGGGCAACATGGCCTAGCGGCCAGAGTTCAATAGAGTGCCCCTGGTCTCGGGTAATACGGCCTAGCGGCCAGAGTCTAATAAGGTGCGCAGTCCACCTAGGGGTGTGGCGGCCTAGGTAGGAGGTTCCGGGGCCCACCTAATTCCACCGGGCCCCGACCCAGGGCCCTAACAGTGGCTCAGCGGTTTGCCACTGACTCAGCGGAGGGGTCCCACCGAAACACGCTGAGTTTGCCCAGGTAGGAGATACCACTCTACCACCCTCCCTGGGTCACTTCCTCCCAGGTCTGCTGTAGGTGTCTCCCAGGTGTCTTGGGCTCCTCCAATATCCGTCCAGTCAGTCGCCTCCTCCGGTTGCCCCTGTTGCTCGGCTCCAGGCAGGCTTGGGAAAGCTTAGGATCCTGGCAACTCCAGGGGCTGAGGCTGGTCCGCTGCAGGAGCCTCCCAGACACGTCCTTCTCCCTCGGCTGCCCGCCTAGAATGAGCTGAACTCCCTCCTTTTATACTGCTAGGGTACCTGGAGCATGCCAGTACCACAGGGGCGGGACTTCCGCTGCCAGTGCTGCTGGCTTAACCCCTTCCTCACTAGTGCGGGGTTGGTTAGCCCTGTCACAATCCCTATTAGTATTGCTCCCGGTAGCAGCTTCCTCAGAGAGTGCAAAGACAGATCCAGGGCGACAGCCTTTTGCCCCTATAGACACCGACCAGCAGAGCTGTCCCTCTTCTGGACAAGAAGTGCGTGCTGCATCCTTTCTGAGGCTGATGCTGTGGCTATGCTTACCCTTTGCTCCTGGATGCATTGTGTCTTTCATGAAGGCTGTGCATTTGCCTCTTTGCCACTCCTTAAAGTGTATTTCTTGTTCTGGAACATTTTAGCCCTAAATATTTCAGAAGCAAATATATAATTATACATATTTTGAAATAATTTTTATGTTCAGATAATTAGGGTCACTAGGCTACTTAAAAATATATATGCATCTCATTTACTTAGATTATATCATAAAAATGTTGTTTGGAAGTTCAGAATCCCTAGGCATCTAAGCATATGATATTTAATATTAGTATTACTTATATTTATAGAATATTGAAAAATATTATTCTGAGTGGAAAAAAAAGTGACTGTTTAAATATCTGAATTTATTCTGTGCCTAAAAGTAGGAAAACAACACTTGTGCCCATCTGGGAACTTCTGCTCTAAGAATGTATTCCTTACTCTGACAAATATTAGATCTTGGGCTAATTCAGTGTAAATAAATATTCTTGTGTTTGGAGTACTCTGGCTTAATATTTAGTGCTTGCAAGACTTCTTTTAGTTTACTGGGTAAATATGAAAAATTAGCCTAGTTAAAATATTTAACTTTGGTTGTTTATTCTAGTTAATCTGTTGTAGAAATGTAATGCTTTGTTTCAAACAGATTTTGTTCCAAACACATCTGATGATGAAAGGAGGTATAAAATAGGAAACCAACCAAATGTTGGGATGTTTAATCTGAACAAGCTGTTACAAGCTCTAAAACCTGTATTGGATCGCAGACAAGAGCAGCTGTAAGTTATCCTTAAAAATATCTTCACACTTAAAAGAACTAGAGAGAGATGCTATAATGGCCATCTATGTAGGAGAAAACTGGGCTATCTTTTTAGGAAGTTTGATTTCTAAACAGAAAGTATTTTCTGGATATGTTATGGGCCAAACAAGACTGTTTGTTTTTAAAACAAATAGAAAAAATATCAAAATGGGATAAGAGGGAAGTTTTTCATAAATAGGTACAAGCCAGAGGAAGGTTTCACACTTGAATGTAAAGCTGAATTGTGTCTTTGGTATTACTGTTGGTCAATAGGATTTGATATTTCCTTACTTTTATAGTGCTTTCCAGATTCTGGAGGGATATTCTGAGCATTATTATACCCGGTATGTACTTCCATAACTTGATTTTAAAGAAGCATATACTGTAGAATATGTTTTCAGAACAATTTCTTTGCCTTCATAATTTGTTACTACTTTCAGTTTTACAGAACTATTTAGAGCAAAACTGGGTCTCCTTGGGGAGAGTGAGGATGATAATTATTTGATTGCATTTCTCCTAAAAGTGAGTTTATTATTGGTCATTCTTTTTGGGATATTCAAACTGATGTCTAATATTTTAAAAACACTGATAGAAGTCAATTTAATTTCATTAGCTCATGGAAGATACAAAGGCAGATTTTACAATGGCATTTCGGCAGCTCAGCGAGATTACTCAAGACCAGCTAAAAGAGCTCGATATTCCTCAGGTATTAATTAATACATGATATTTTAGGAACATTTTACCGTACTTTGAGCTCACTTAGGCAAGTATGGGATGAATAAGTGAGTAATTAAGGGTACATAGTGAAAATTGCATGTGTCAAATTTTCAGTCACAGGCATAACATGGACAGTCACAGAAATATATCTACACACAACTTTATTTGCATGAATGCCTGCATACATCAGGTATGTCTTCTGAGCACCTGCAGCCATATTAGATGAAAGGATTGCTAAGAGAATGCCATCTCCTAACATGTTTTGTTGCTTTTTAAGTGTATGTGTTTAAATAGCAGAAATAATAATGGGGAGAAAAACACCCTTGTGCCTTTAATCAGCACTACTACCAAAAATCTGGTTAAAGGCACAAGGGTGTGAGCTCACCTGAAGTGGACACTGTTTGAAGAAGAAATATAAAGTTTGCAGATGCAGCAGGATCCTTGTCTGTAAAGGCTGTAAAACGTAAACTTTGAAGATCCCATATGTGTTTTATGAAGAACTGCTTTTAGCTATCTCTATACTAACTGGCCCATGCATGTGACCAATGCTTCCTTGGGCCCTGATTGAAGGCTATATAGGGCTGCCTGGCTGAACCAGCCCAGTTCCTTCTCAACCTCCTGGGCCTAACACAGAGCATTAGTGTGCCTTACTTTTGAAGTTTCTGAGCCTGATTACCCTTCTTTAGTTTATTGTCTTTTCTTCAGTTATTTTATTTACTTTGTATTTAAGGGGACTTTCCCTTGGTCCCTTTCCCCTTTGGGAAGGGGAAATTTCCCATGTTAAATTCCTTTGCCCTGCAGCACATCAGGATTTCCAGGCTTCAAGCAGTTTCTCTCTTACCGGGAGGCCATTTTATTCAGTGACTGGCATTCCCGTTGTCTCTGTTGTTCGGGGGTGTCTCATATCCCACATAAGTGCTCCATCTGCTCAACTTTGAAGGGTAGGGCAAGAAAACCCTGAGAGCGAAACTGAAACTCTTAATAGTGGAGCATTCCATCCAATTGGCCTCAGCTCCAGGTCAGGAGATACCTCGATGTCAGTCATTTAATTAACATAGTGCCCCATCAACATTGACATGTTCAGATGCATTTACCTGAGGTAGATCCACAGAGAAGACCCATAATAAACAAAGTCATTCTCCACAGAAAGAGTTCACTTCAAAAAAACCTCCGTCTCCACAGAGCAAGACTGCTGTGAAGACCTTGCCTCCTACCTTGGGTATGGCTGAGGCTCCAGATGCTCTCGGAATCAATCCTGTGCCTTGGGCGCCAGGTTTAGCAGAAGAAAAGCATGCCTCATCAAAGCATTCCACACCTCGGAGAACGGCACCCGCAACTTCTTTGGTAAAGTCTACATCTAAGTTGGCCACTAAAATGGCATCATGTCTCTTATCCAGCCTCTGCACGCCCCAAGGCATCTTCATCAGTACCATCTATTTCAACCAGAGTGGGCTTGCCAGAACAGCATATACCCTCAGTACCAACAATGGAATGGCACCTCACTCTTCAAACCAACCCAGTATAATAGGAGTTCAGATTCTCAAGGGGTCTGTTTGTTTCAGAGAGGCTGGAGTCTCCCTTATTGGTCAATACCAGGAGGTTATCAGGATCAAGAAAAGGACAGTCACTGAGATGGAACCTTTCTGCAGTACCACTTGACTCGCCAACATCTTCAGAGAGTACCAGTGTACCCCCTCTTGAAGAGGATTTTTCCTCCAATTTGAATATTTTGATCCAGAGATTTCCATCCTGACACTTCTGACGAGAGAGGGGAGGTGCATCAAAGATCGGCCCATGTATCCCAGACCTTGTTCAAACACAAGTGATTGCCACCCCCGTCAGGGCTCATTCCCCACTCTGGCACTTCAAGTGCGGAAGGTGGGGGCCTGCAAGGACTCTAAAAATTAATACTAGCCACTCCAGGCTTGTATTAAACTCCCAAGGTGTTACAGCTTTTCTCTAATCTTGGGTTGGTAGATACTGCCACCACCCAAGTGCAGAACCCCTTTGAGAGACCAGGAAGGCTCACATGGGAATTACTTCCTGTGGGGTACCCTCAAGCCCTTTCATACCTCCCTCCGGGGAAGAGCTGAGAAAGACAGAAAAAAAGAAAATTAGTTGTTGCCAACAGCTAATTAAATAACATGCACAAACTTCTTAAAACAAAAAAAGGTATTTTTTTTTAAAAAAAAAAGGAAGGAAAATACATCTGGGAACTCAGCTATTGCTAGATTTTAAAAGCGCAGTTTCAAGGATTAAGCACCTAGAATAGTTTTTTTGAAGTCCAGCTTAAATGTTATAAGCAAAACAAAAGCATCGGGGTTAGCACAGAGGAATCCACAAGCCATAAAGAAATAAAGGGATAAACCTAATCGTGTCTTCCTGGACATTTCCTGGTCTACTTGCATATCTGGGGGTTCAAATGAGTAGTTTCTAGGTGCGATACTGATGATTTTTCATACCTGGCCCCAAGCTTTTTACGGCATCGCTGCTCTGTCCCCTTTTCTGGGGTGAACAAATGCAGATAGACAGAGGGGAAGTTTTTTCTCAATTTTAAAAAGTTCTAGCATTCCCATTGGCTCTTTTGGTCAGGTGCCCACTCACTTTCTTTTACCTATGCATAGCAGTGAGACTTTTTAACCATTTACAAGTAAAGCATGTAGAAAACAGCTACTAAAAGGGATTTTATAGTGAACTGGCTGGCTGGGTGTCCATAAAAGGGATACCCCCCTCATTTATCATACCCTCCCCCCTCATTTATCACAACCCCCTATGTTTTTGGTCCTTCTCAGTGGCCTGCTGGGATCCATCAGCAGTTTTACCATACCCCAGTCTCTCTCTCAGGAAATACAGGGAAGAAGATCCTGTACTCTAGCTTCTCCTCCTCTCTTACCTCAGGCACCTTTGAGGAACAGGAGGCCCGGGCAGATAAAGAGGTCATTCCCCAAACAAACATTTCTGCATCTTCCCCAGATGAAGCTGTTATATCTCCCCCACCGACTGTGGTTGATGACTTCAGACACGTCTAAGAGTTAATGAAGTGCATTGCAGATTCCCTCCAGATCAGGGAGTCATAACATAAGCTCTTAGAAGTCATCCAATGGACTCCCTCTACCAGAGTTGCCCTGCCTATTAATGATGCTCAGTTGGATCCTGCCAAATCCATCCTGGAGTCCCCTGCAGTGATTCTGCTGAAATGCAAATGAGCTGATAAGAAAATATTACATCCCGGCTAAGGACTCTGAATTTCTATTCACCGATCCAACACTAAAGTCCTTGGTTGTGGAGGCAGTAAATGAACATGGCAGACAATGTTATGTGAAGGCCCTGCCATATGATAAGGACCAAAAATGCTTTGATCTATTCAGCAAAAAGATCTATTCATCCATGACTCTTCAGTTTAGGATTGCGAACTATCAAACTCTCATGAGATTATAACTCAAATTATGCCAAATTCACCACTTTATTGAGCATCTGCTGGATGATCAACATGACCAGTTTCAGGCTATTGTTAATGAAGGTCATCTGTTAGCTAGAACATCACTACAGGCCTCTTTGGATGCAGCCAACACTGCTGTTCAATCCATCTCTGTGGCAGTAGTCATGCAGAGGGCTTCCTGACTCTAGCTATCTGGATTCCCAAGAGAGGTCCGAATCATGGTTGAAGACCTTCTCTTTGATGGCCTCAAACTATTTGCTGAGTCCACTGATGATTCACTATGTACTCTTAGGATTTCAGAACCACGTTAAGATCCTTCGGGATTTACATGCCTACAAACAAATGAAAATGTATTAGCGCCCAAACTACGCAAAGATCCCTTCCCACTTTATTCTCAGGTTTTCAGAAATCATATCAACCACACAGGAAAAAGTCAAGGTTCTAGAGAAGAGATCACCTGCTCCTTCTGTGCCCGCTACTGAATCATCCTTATTACAGTAACTTATCTTCCAGGGATATAGAACTAGTTACGTTAGCAGATGACCTCAGCTTGCACTTCTCTCAGGACTACAAATGGGAGTTGGATCCTCAGATTCTTGATCAAATTTTTTGGACTTGGGAAGTTCAAAAATGGACCCTTTGCCACTGTGACCAACGAGAAATGCAAACACTTTTGCTCAAGGTGGGGATTGGGTCCTCTCTTTTGGAGATGCCTTCCTCATTTCACGAACAAAAGGCATTCCATATGGGTGTTTCCCCAATACCTTTGATTCTGAAGGCAATCAACAAGATCAAGCACAACAGAGCCATAATAATCTCACCATGGCCCAGAAGATATGGTATCCTTTCCTGATTCACCTAACCATCTGTCAGATGATCAGCCTTCCATCCATTCCTCCTTTTTCCCCAAAAATCCCCATAAGATTTACAATAGTCAAAATAGTAATCTGAGGTAATATATAATATTGACACGGTTTTTGATAGTTCTGGAGGTAGCTATGGCTTTCATAGAAATCAATGTAATATAATTAAATTTCATTTTAGTTTAATTAGATGAATTAATGTTTGTACAGAACTTTGAATTTGTAACACAGCAGAGGAGCTAAGTATTATCAAATATTAAATGAAAGTTGAAGTGTTGAAAACAATGTAGATTGTTTTGAGTTCAGTATCGTTTACACAAAACCTGCTTTTTATAGTGAGGAGGAGGATGGAGTTTGTGAAACAATCATTACTTTAGAGTTGCCTGTTCTATTTTAGTCCTTTCACCATCTGTTTCCATGGCAGCAAAGCATTCAGGAATCTGGTATATTTCAAACACAAAATGCAGGAAATTCCACTTTCAGAACCACAGCTACAGACTTAAAAATTCAAAAGGCTCTGAGATATTTAGTGTGTTAACCCCAGCCCATCTCCACAAACTGGTAGTAAACAAAACTCTAGTCTAGGTCCACAAATTAGCACCCACCTTAACCTAACATGGGCCCACCAATAGGTACTAAGCCTGGACCCTACTTTGGGATCATTGGCCCATCTTAATCTAGTCTTGTTCCCACTTGCCTGCATCAACCTTAACCCTAGCCAGGGCCCATTGGGGTTTACCTAACTCTGACTTCAATGTAGCAGGCTGCACCCAGCCTGGACCTTCTAGCCAGTGTTCACTCTGAGCCTAGCACAGGCCATGGTGCTGGCGCCAAACCTAATGTTAGCTAGGGCTTATCAGGTCATGTTCACACTTTGCTCAGTGGACACATTAAGGCTATCTCCAGCGTGGCCCCCAGATAACCTCAGTCCCTGAGTTTATTTAGGCCATCTAACTGGCCTTGAGACCTAATGCTAGCTGGCTATGGACCATTGCCATCCCTAATTTGAACCTGGGCCCACTGTGGCCCCATCTCTCAACTGGTCCTTCTCCAGTCCCAACATGGACCTAGGACTAACCCTGATCACAACTTAAGAACATGGGAACTCATCTTTGTCCTTGTTCCCTGCCCAGCCCACAGTCCTATCCCATCCCACTTACAACTCAACTGAGCCTAACCTCCAGGCCTAAATAACAAAATAAAACAGGTTAAAAACAATCTAACAACTGTAAGATGAGGTAGAAAAATATACAGACTGCATTTACTGCTGTCCTCAACAGTGGAGGATTAACTAAAATGTTAACTCTGTGGAGGATGCTTAGCAAGTAATAATTTAATAACCAATAAAAAGTAGACGGAACTCATGGAAATCTAAAAGGAAACACATCTCTTTACAAAGGATTACTGCGGCTATTCATAGTATTTTTTCTTTGTAGTGAGCACACATCATCTTGTCCAGAAAACTCATAGACCCTCTTTAACTTTTGACCTTTTTGCTCCTCTTCTGAATCCAGCTCAGGACAGGCTAGCAGATACACAAATGCATCTTTGTAGGAGGCAAAATGCTCTTGTGCATGAGGCTGAGAGTGAAAATCAGGAGAGAGGGATTCTGTTCCCAGCTCACAGACATTTAGATGATCTTAGCCAAAGTCTCTGCTTTTCAGTTTCCTCATCTGTAATATGAGGATACCTGCCTCAGTGGGTTGCTCTGAGGTTTCATTTGTTAATATTTGAAAAGCTCTTTGACAGCCTCAGATGGCAAATGCTGTAGATGTGCAAAGTACTGTTATTTTGGAGAGACTCATGTATACCGAAGGGATGACTGAGAAGAAAAGTGTGTATATGTAAGCGCAAAGAATAGCTTTGTCAGCTAGAGAGTAAGAGACAAAATCTCTCCCTGGCTCTTAGCTGATGGAATCTTCCCAAAAATGCAGTGGAGTCACTCCTGAGGCTACAGTAGCAGCTTTGGGCTGCAGTTGTGTTCTTGGTTACTGCATCTTCTCTTCTGTCAGGGGTCAGGCTGGTGAATCAGTTTAGTTGTGTCTGTCTCTCTGAGATATTTATATGGCCCCCATTACCATAGTGTCTGAGCACCTCACAGTCTGTAATATGTTTATCCTCACACCCCCTACTTGTACAGTAGGGGAGTGCTATAATCCCCATTTAACTGAGGCATAGACAGGTTAAATGTCTGCCCACAGCAACCCAGGAAACCTTTGGCAGCAGTTCCTAGGCCAACACCCTAATGCTGGATGATTATTCCTTTCCTTGTGTACTAATCACACCTCTTCACCAGGCTGAGGGCCTTCTGCAGCCCTTATTTGGGCTGTTGCTGTTTGAGTAGCTGAACAAACTGTTTCAAGCATGTCAATTTAGGCTCGTCTAGGATAAAGCATTGTGTTCAAGGTGGAAGATAATTTAATGCAGGAGTTCTGATCCTCCAAACCTGGTTTGAAATACCAGATGTAATTTTATGCTGTTTAAAAGATTCAAACTTTTGAAAAGAAGGAATTTACATAAAAAGTAAACATATCTGCAGTTTTTCTATGCAAGAATGCTTTGCCAGTGGTAAGGTATGTTCTTAAAAACCAGCAGACCACTCGCATGTTTCCCTCCAGATGTGCACACAAACCAATATAAACACATGCCCAAACCCAGCAGGAATATTGCAAGAACAGCAACTTAACACCATTGTATTCTCAACTAGGGATATCTCTTCTCCCACTAAAAGCCATTTATCCTCTCATCCACATGTAGGAATACTGGACTTTCACATTCTCCTCCTATCCACAAGCTGGTTGCTCAAGCCAATCTTCCTATCCAGTCACTTTCCCTGACTCCTTTGTTTTTCTTTCTTTTCATTTCCCTTTCTTTGTTTCACTCTGTTTCCTTCTCTCATGTACTGTAGTGTATCTCTTCCTTCATGCATGTCTGTGCCTGTTTCCTCTTAGTCTGTTTCTGTAATGTTTATCCATTTTTGCTAGCTTTTTGTCCCACACAGACAATGCAAAGCAACTGTAAACACAGTTTAACCAGTTTGTGAAACCTGATTTATGGCTGCTTTGCATCCCTGAAGTGGCTCTCCTGAGTCTTTTTCATCTTGCTCCTTTATCTGACTTCTTATCTCCTTCCTTTCCTTCCCTGTTTCCTCTTTTCTTTGTCTACCACCTCTTTCTCCATACATTTTCCTTCCCTCTCACAAATATTTGTAAATAGCTGTGTCTTTTCTGTAAAAGAAGTGATTTATACAGAGGCCTCGCTTGAGGCACACAAAGCTCAGACAGAGGTAGCACAAATATCCTTGTAGCATCTCTCTGGGTTAGCATGAAACACAAAGCAAGCACACTAAAGAAAAGTTAAGGGCCAAGCACTGTGGCTTCTTCCTGCCCTGTTTCTGTCCTAGAATATTTTATAAATCTGTTCACTTTGTTTGTTGCTTGTAAGTAACAACCTGCAGTGTATCTATCATTAACAGTATGTTTTCATTTAGGAATTCTGGGCTCTGCAGGACCTTGCTAAACACAAGTTCTTTTCAGACTGGGTTACTATATATCTCTTGAGATTAGGACGGTAAGATAAATAGTCTCAAATTAAAAATAACAAAAGTGTGTTTTCCAGTGGAATTTAGGTGGGGTAAACATAATCTTATCCTGGTCTGGGTCAGATATTGCATGGTCTTTAGCCAATCCTATATATTGCTCCGGGACACACTTTTATGTACCATTTCTCCCTATGTGCATGGAGATATCAGTAGCTGCCCTGATAATTGCATTGCTGAAATGTGTATTTATTCTGTCTTATTACAATCTGGTCTGTTCTGAAACATGACTTTGTAAAAATGACGTTAAGAGAGTTCAGCATTTAGTGTCCCTTAGTGACCCCATAGTATATTTACTCACTTTATAATTATGTTTGGTTTTGAAACTGACAACCCAGCAAACTCAGTCTGGGATTTGAAAGTCAAGCTGTGTTCTCTCGCTAGTAATCTATATGCATCTGGTCAGGTGCTCTTCTCACATACACTTATGCAACCCTGTTGCCTTGGACTTGGGGGACTGCACAGATGTGACTCAACGTGTAACTGAAAGACAGTGGATTTCATAGGTGTCTGCTTCACAGTTGGAACCAGCTAAAATTCTGTAGTTTTATAAGCCAAAAAAAGAACCTCGTTTGCTCTTACATAGTTGTGTTGGCTCTGCAGGGCTGATAGTGGTAAAACATGAGAAATCAAACATTTTTAAACTCAAGACAATTCTCATTCTCTTTAAAGATACAATTCTCAGGGAGTAAATGTACATGAGCAAATCTGCTGAGAAAGAAAATGCCATTTTTACATAGCTACTTCTCATAGTATAATCGCACTTAGGGAGTTAATCCTGCTTCCATTGAAAGCAATGGCAAAGCTCCTATTAACTTCAGGGGAAGGAGAACAAAATATTTAAAAAAGTAAGTAAACCCCGTAAATGCATGGCAAAATTATGTGCCTGATTTGCACATACATTTGTCATAGCTGCAGCTACAAATCTGAGATATTGGTAGATGTCCAGTGAAATTTGGCATTTGTGCCAGTGTATAAGTATTTACTTTTTGCATTTGATCATATGCTGTTTAGGAAATTAGGTCAACAGTGTCAAATGGAATTCATTTAGAATATATTCAGTACAGGAATTAAACTCAGCCACTTCGCACTGGATGCATTATCTTTTGAGAAACCTTGAGGAAGTATATGTATTTCAGGAGTCTAAACAAGTGTAGATTGAATACTTTATGAATGATGTCCTGGGAAAATGTTAGGAGAGGGATAAAAGGGAAGGTAGATATGCCAGTTATGTTTGTTAAATTCTTGCTATTTAACTAATGGAATTATTGATTTTTTTTCTATTTACAGTAGGATAGGAAACTGTAATGAAAGGGAAAAGAGGGAAGTGTGGTATCAACAAGAGAAGTTAAAGTGCACAAAATTCATGTAATTTTTTTTTTTTTTTGGTTTTCCACATATAGTAACATGGGTGATTCAGACAGGACAAGAAGAAAAAGAATGACAGGTAAGTAAATCAAGTGACGAATTTAGAACTTTTCAGGCAATTGGCAATCATTAGGTAACAGTTTATTCACAGAAGTATGCTATCCGTGCGCTGCGTATTCCATTAAATAATTACTGTGGTTGTGACATGTCACTGGTCTGAAGAAAGTATCAGAATACTGGGAATAGAAATACATACATTTGCTTTCTTGAGTCTGTGATTGTTAGGGTACTGTGCAAGGTACAGGTGTTTTTGTCTGAGGGGAGAGACTATGTAATTGTATTTGTTTCATTTTCCAAACAAAATCCACAAACAACTCAAAAGAACTATCACAGTTGTAAGTGGTTCCTAGCTGCACAAAACATGTTTCTGCTGTACATTTGGAGTAATTCTGTTACACTTCAATAGAATTACTTCAGATGTACACCAGTGTAATTGAGATCAGAATCTGGCTAAATGTATGCTCACAGTAGTACAGTCAGACCCTGCAATACCGCGACGATCGCGATCCAAAAGAAATCGATCGTGATAAATGCGGGGTCGCGGTATTGTGGGGTTCTGCTGCATCAAAGCAGCACCCGCTGCTGACATTGGGAGCCAGCCGCACCCCGCGCTATAAACGGATTCGCGCTATAGCGGGGTGCAGTATTCCGGTGTCCGACTGTATATATACATACTTCAATTGAACAAATGATCTTGAAGTTCATGGCTTAAAATGAAGCTTTATTCCTTCAGCAGTTACTGTTTTCACTCTTTCTATATAGCATTTACTTTAATTAAATTAAAATGATCCACACATCCTCTTCAGACTTTTTTCTTGTGTAAATTATCACAGTTTCAGTTACTTTAAATTAAAGTCTTTCTTCATAATTACTTAGAATGTGAACAACTAATCTCCTCCTGTTCCTGTGGCAGTTTAATCTAGGTGAAAGATATTCATGAACAAACACTATTAATTGATGTTTCTAATCTTTCAAAGGTCAAGATACATCACATTGTTCTGCATTTCATTATTTGATTAAAGCCCAATATACTTCTCTATGAATGCTTATGTAGAACTTGTGAAGTACCATTTATTTTTCTGCACCATTTTTTCTATTGAGCAGGTATTAAAATGCACTACCAAACCTGTTGCCATTTTCATACAAAAAAGCTCTGAACATGTTGCAACAAAAAAATTCTCTTTTTTTAAAACTTGCTTTTATCCCTTTCCCCTAACAGTCTCCATAAAATGAAGTAAAAATTAGAAATGCTCACAGCTGGCTTTTGGGACCATGGATGTTTTATTCACATGTGTAATTGCATTTGCAGCAGGTAGCCGTAGTCTTTTATAAGATATTGATCAGGTACTTCTTTCAGAAGCTTCCATTGATTCCAGTGAAACACAGAAGGAGATTAGATTGTGGTTTATCAGTCAGATTTATAAAACTAGGTGTGGCACAAATTCCCACTACTGCTGAGGTGTTGACCATGATTATTTTGACCTTCGTATTTTGGATCCCCATTTTCTAGCTGAAGTTTTATCCATTTTAAGGGATAGTTCTTATTTTACATGTGCTTTTAGAAGATTAAAGTTAAATAGCAGTCAATAATGTTGCAGAAAGTTTTTATTATAATTATTTGTGTTGCAGTAAGAGCTAGAAGTCCCAGTTATGGATCAGGACTACAGTTGGTCAGAAGTTCTCCAACAGAACTGTTTTTCCATTGGAGAATCAAGATTTGTTTAAATGTTTTGTAGAGACAGTTCAGTTTCAGCCAAAGTTCAATGTAACTCAGGCAGGACTGTGATGGAACCTGCCTGATACCCCATCAGTCTGACCACACATCGCTTTGACAGCCTGCCTGGTGGGCTGAATGGAAGCCAAAACATTATGTGTATGTCTACGTAGCAATTAAACACCCGTGGCTGGCCTGGGTCTCTTGGCTCTGGCTCACAGGCCTCAGGCTGTGGTACTAAAAATTTCCCATGAGGTAGAAGGGTCTCAGAGCCTTGGCTCCAGCCTTAGTCTGAATGTTTTCATAGCAATTGTTAGCCCCACAAGCCTGAGTCAGCTGACCCCGGCCAGCCACGGTCATGCCACTGGTCTTTTATTCATGTATAGACATATCCTGTAAGCCCCAGGAGTGCTGGCTCCGAACTCTGAGGCTTTCAGCTAATACCTAGGCCAGTGATATTCAGACTGTGGCTCGCGAACAGCAAGTGGCTTTTAAATGTGACTCCTGCGGCTCTATGCACCACATGATATTAAAATATTGTGTGATTTAATTATTAACCAATCTGGATAGGTTTAATATGTTACTAATAAAGAAATATGGGTTGCTTTTATATGGTATGTATTCAACTTTTTATAACTGAATTCAACTGGATTTTCCTTTGATTTCAGCTGTCAATCCTAGATATGTACTTAGGAATTGGATGGCAGAATCAGCAGTAAGAAAAGCTAAAATGAATGACTTTTCAGAGGTAAAACTGTCTACTTACTTACTAATTACATTTATGGAGCTAATGAAATTAGTGTTGTTTCATAACACTTTTGAGCAGTACTGCCCTCCAGTAGTAGTAGTAGTAATAAGCAGTTAGAGGAGTAATTCCCTGAGTGAGTGCAAGCCTAGTATGTTTTGCCCAAGGCAATCTACAAAACAAGTTTGTGTGGAATGGCTTCTCAATTTTAATTGTTTCTAGGTTCATCTCCTACAGGAAGTTTTACAGCATCCCTTTCAGAGGCAAGCAGCAGCAGAGAAAGCTGGCTATTCACTACGTCCACCTTCTTGGGCCAAAGACCTTAAAGTCAGCTGTTCATCCTGATGAAGAACAGCTGAAACAAGAGAAAATGAATGGGGTCAGAGCCCAAGTCTTCAAACCAGTGTGGGGAAGTAGGCACTACTACCCTTTCTCTTATGGTAGGAGTGGTTCCTTCCGATCTGCTCGGTGAAATTTTGACCAGGTTTGTCAAGAGAAATGGAACTCTGCATGGATCTATCAGCAGGTAATTTGCTGGCATTTCTAGCTCTGACCCACATACCCATTTATGCATTCATTTGTGTCCTAGAGAAAATAGAGTTTAGTCAGGCTACCTCATTAACTTCCCCGAATCCATCCTCTTAGTGCTGTGTTTTGATTACTTGCTTCTTGATAAGTTTAAAATTTGCCTGACATAGTTTTAATAATAATATATCCCTAGTCTGTCGTAGTACTTGGGATTCTTCATGGGATTCTTCAACACTTGTCCTTGTTGAACCTCATCAGATTTCTTTTGACCCAATCCTCTCATTTGTCTAGGTACCTTTAAGGTCAGAAGGGACCATTATGATCATCTAGTCTGACCTCCTCAACAATGCAGGCCACAGAATCTCACCCAACCACTCCTGTAGTAAACTCCTAACCAATGTCTGAGTTACTGAAGTCCTCAAATCATGGTTTAAAGACTTCAAGGCATAGAGAATTCTCCAGCAAGTGAATCATGTCCTCTGCTGCAGAGGAAGGCAAAAAAAACCCAGTGCCTCTGCCAATCTGCCCTGGAGGAAAGTTCCTTCCTGACCCCAAATATGGTGATCAGCTAAAACCTGAGGATGTGACCAAGACTCACCAGCAAGACACCCAAGAAATAATTATCTGTAGTAACTTAGATTCCACCCCATCTAGCATCCCATCACAGGCCATTGGGCATATTTACCATTAATAGTCAAAGATCAGTTAATTAACAAAATTAGGCTATCCTATCATACCATCTCTTCCATAAACTCATCAAGCTTAGTCTTGAAGCCAGATAGGTGTTTTGCCCCGACTGTTCCCCTTGGAAGGCTGTTTCAGAACTTCACTCCTCTGATGGTTAGAAACCTTCATCTAATTTACAGTCTAAACTTCCTGTTGGCCAGGTTATATCCATTTGTTCTTGTGTCCACATTGGTACTGAGCTTAAATTCCTCTCTGTCCCTGGTATTTATCCCTCCTCCTTTTGGTTAGGCTAAACAAGCCAAGCTCTTTGAGTCTCCTTTCATAACACAGATTTTCCATTCCTGGGATCATCCTAGTAGCCCTTCTCTGTACCTATTCCTTCTTAAACAGGGGAGACCAGAACTGCACACAGTACTGCAGATGAGGTCTCACCAGTGCCTTGTATAACGGTACTATCACCTCCTTATCTCTACTGGAAATACCTCACCTAATGCATCCCCAGATCGCATTAGCTTTTTTTCACGTCCATATTGCATTGGCGGCTCATAATCATTCTGTGGTCTACCAATACTCCAAGGTTCTCCTCCTCTGTTACTTCCAATTGATGTGGCCCTAGCTTATAACTAATATTCTTGATCCTCCTTCTAGCAATTATTATAAGTACTCCTCCTAGCTCCACCCTTCAGGTATTTTGGAGAGTGAGCTGAGTCATACCTGTTGAGCTTTACTTCACCCCTATCTTTTATCTGCTGTTGGTCAGTTCAGTCTGTGTCCTTCATTTTGATGCTAATAGAGAATCATTGTGGCTGCCATTTTTTTTTTAGTTCTAAACTGTCATTAATCAATACTTATCTAAAGCCTTAATCCTAAAACTAACTAATGTTTTATGCAAGCTAAAGCCTTATGATACTGCCACCATCATTATTATGCTAATTTGGAGAGGTGATTTTTTACAATGTTTTTAAACCCCTCTCTAGCTGTTTTTCTGCATGTTCCTGTTCTGAGTGCTGCAGGCTTTTATACAGGATCAGAACAGCTAAAAGAAAAACCTCTTGTATCAACTGTTTACCACCTTTTCCAGATCATTTATGAATACACCTCTACCCTGATATAACATGGTCCTTGGGAGCCAAAAAATCGTACCGCGTTACAGGTGAAACTGCATTATATCAAACTTGCTTTGGCGTCAAATATTTGTTATTAATAGTCAGCAAATCATTTTTGTTAGAACTAACATGGTGTATGCAGTAAATAAATCTGTTCTACAATGGTTAAATTGTATCTCCTTTCTTTAATTACAACAATTATTTTATAAGCTTACTTAAAAGATACAGTGTATTAACACCACAGGTGCTAAAAACTGCTAAGTGCAACCATGTGAGCTAGGTTTCATCATACATCAATCATTTGGTCTGCGTGTAATGCTCAGGAAAATGCAAAATCCACATAAAATATCAGAAAGTGCTTTTAATTGTACATCCTTACAAATTGTTGTAAAAAAAGATTTGGGTATTTTAGCAAAGAGGAGCATTGGTCACTTAGCCAACTATGTCATATGTAGATTGTTAACTATTAAATACACTGGAGTTTGAAAACATTTTGGAGATGGGAGTTTTTACTTATAGAAAAGGGTAAAATGAAGCTAAAAAAGATAAAATAATAAAGTCTTTTGGTGTACAAGATGCTTTCTTATTTAAGATGCACCTCAACATTTTTTTAAATTAAAAAAAAATTGTTATACTTTGTTGCTTCACGCTACTGCGAGCCTTCTTCGCCAGGTCAAGTATGGATTTTAACTGAAATATTTGCAATCTATCCACATCCTGACTTTCTAGCCACTTAAGACCACTCTCTAACCCTATAACCGCATCAGCAGCTTTGGACAGTGGCTCCGAGGATTCTTCATCTCTATCCTCAAGGCTAGACACATTTTCTGAGGCACCAGGTTGTTGAGGAGCAACATTATGAATTATATCTACATCTGTAAGTCATTCGTAGGTTGGACACATAGCATCCACCTGCATCCACTCTTGAACATCAGCTGTCCCAGTTTGAACCATAAGTTCTCTGTAGACTCATTCTGCCTCCATGGCCTCTTCTTCCGTAAAACCTTCAAAGTTGTTCTCATCTTTGTCTTCTTCCTCATCTTGGTTGTCGTCACTTTCAGTGACAAGTACATTTGAGATCACAATGCCAACATTTCTCTATCATTGACAGAGTGATTCCTAGCCAGGCTGTCTCACATCAGGGTTGCAGAATTGCATGGAGGGCCGGATAGGGAAGGCTGTGCCTCCCCAAACAGCCTGGCCTGCCCCCTATGCAACCTCCTCCCACTTCTTGGCCCCTGACAGTCCCCCTCAGACCCCTCCAACCCCCCTGTTCCTTGTCCCTAACCGCCCCCTCCCAGGACCCCCCAACCCTAACCACCTCCCTAGCACCCCACCCCCTAGCCAATGCCCCCCAGCTCTCTGTCCTCTGACTGCCCCCTCAGAATCCCTGATCCATCCAACCCCCGCCAGCTCCTTGTCCCCTCACCACCTCCTCCAACTCCCCCTGCTTCTTGTCCCCTGACCTTGTCCCTCACCATGCACCCCCGCCGCCCCTAACCACCACCCCCAGGACCGCATCCCCTATATAAGCCCCCCGCCTGCTCCTTGTCCCTTGACTGCCCCCTCCTGAGACCCCCCCCCAACTGCCCCAACCCAACCCCCCCCGAACCTCCATCCCATCCAACTGCCCCCCTGTCCCCTGACTGCCCCAACCTCTGTCCACAGCCTTGCCCCCTGACAGGGCCCCTGACCCCCCCCACATTTATCCAACCCCACCACACTCCCTGCCTTCCCCCTGGGACTCCCTGCCCCTTTTTCAACCCCCCCAGCCCCTTACCATGCTGCTCAAAGCAGCATATCTGTTTGGAGCCAGACACGCTGCCCTGCTGGAGCGCACAGCCCCGTCCCCCCAGAGTACTGCCTGGGTGGCTTCAGGGGAGGGGGAAAGGCGGGAGAGGAGCCGGGGATAGCCTCCCCAGCCGGGACCTCAGGGGGCCAGGCAGGACGGTCTCGCTGGCCAGATGTGGCTCACGGGCTGTAGTTTACCCACCACTGATCTATCCTAATACTTTTAGTATCAGTTTTTGACTGTTAATCATGATGTGCCGCTTGCCCATCTTGCAGGGATGCACACAATCCTCAAAGTTGTTTACACTTACTCTCCTTGGATCAATCCCAGAGGGTGTCATGGGCAGCTACATCTCTTCCCTAGGAGTTCACTCATTGGTTCTAGCAGACCCACCTCTCTCATTCCACATATACTCCAGACTGGCAGTCGTCGATACAACTTTGTGATAGCTGTTGGCAAAGGTTGAATTTTAATGGCAATCACTTTACATTAGAGCACTCAGCAAGATCATGAGACGCTATGAGTTGCAATACCTTCCTTCTGTTGGGGATACTGCACTCTTTATCTCTCTTACCAAATACAGACACTGCTGTTTGCAAACATTCCTAGTTGAGAGAAACGAATCTGCATGAAGTGTTCCTGGCTGAAGCTCAACCCTAGTAAGGCAGAAGTCATGCTGGTAGGAAGAGGAAGAATTCTGAAGTATTGGCAAGAGTTACAATCTCATTCTATAGTCAGACTCCCAGTTGTTAAGCTGTTGCACTGTCTTCAGACCCTGTTATTCGCGTTGTTTCTTATGAATACCCACATAGCAGCAGTGATCAAAAATACCTTCTTCAATTTTTACCTAGCTATGACAAGATACAAGGCTGTCCGTGATGACTAATACATTAATTTCTGGGTTATGTCTCTGCCACATGAGCTATATATCTTGCATCACTGTAGTGTTGAAGTACCTGAAAGCCACATGGAATCTACAAGTGTCTTGGCAGTCCGCATCAGGTGTGGACCATCTGGAATCAGATGGGGAACTCAGGGTGTAGAGCACTGTGCAATGCTCTACACCCTGAGTTCCCCATCTGATTCCAGATGTTTCATTGCCATAAATTGTTGCATTTTAATCACCAACGTTGTGCCAGGTGTTTTACTCTTCAAAGCTCTTCACCTGGCCCATGCCTGTTTTTTCAGAAGTTCTCTTCCTCCACTTTCCACCATCATAGATGTGATTGAGGGGTGAGTGGGGAGGTAGAAATACTGTAATCGATAGTCATCAGGGTGACATGAAGGTACAATTTGGGTGTTTTTAACGGGAGACTCTAAGGTATAGAATTCTCCTTTACCCCTTTCTGCTTCTAAGGCCCAATAGAAGATTGATTTTTCTAAGCAGGCTTTCTGTCACTGATGGAATAGCAAAACATCCCAGCAACATTATTCTTGGAAGACAATGGCCAAGACCTGATACCATTTGAATTGGTGGATTATAATGGGGAGGAATGTTAGTTTTCTTTTCAGACCAAAATATCCTTAATAATGTATATAGCACCTAGATAAAATGGTGACAGGTTTATTAGAATTGCAGATTAGCTATGTAAAGAAGGATTAGAAATTTTTTAAAAATCCTTTAAAAATGTTTTCATTTAAAAAATTCTGAATTCTAATGCTTATTGTTGGAAGATCAGATGCTTTCATTCTAATTTACATCATCAGTCTGGTACCTCATTAGTACATTATTAAAACAGCAACTCTGGTCATGAAAGAGAGATTTTGAAACAGTTAAAGTTCATAAATTCATTAAAGATATAAACCTACCTGAATATAAAACAAATGGCTAAACACCCAGGGCATTATAACTAATCCCTGGAGTTTTTCTTTAAATTTGCCTTTGTATTTAAGAAAATTCACCTTTCACTTTTAGAACATCAGTTGTTGAATGTTTGCAATCACAATTACAAATGTGAAGTGTGTTGTATTTAAAAATTACTTGTGCTATAATAGATTGAGCGAGGAGATGAGGAAATAGGGGGATAGTCTGAGCATTGCTCTGAGAACAGTGGACACCAGAAAAGCTGTGCAATAGTCTGTCTGTCTTCATGTGTTCAGAGAAGCACCAACTTACTGTGAAATATTAACTACTTCAGCAATATGCTGTATTATGCTTTATTTTGATAAGTTTTATAGTTTTTAAATGAATAAAAAACATTTGATATAAAAATCAGATATCAGACAGGTGTGGTGTTTTTTTTGAGCATGCACACAACTTATTCTCCATCCCTCCCTAATTACGCTCCATAAAATGGCACACTACTGTCAGGTACTTCAGAGGCAGACACAGGCTGGGGAATCCCCCTTCAGGAAGTGTTTCTGTAGTAAAGTTAATACAGCAGGATATCTTGCAGACTCGTTGTGGTGTTGGTGGACTTCTTAGCCAACCACCCAAGTATAAAACCTGGAGAGCATTCCATGTGATTGCAGGGAGTCTGGCACTGTGATGTGGATAGCTGAATACCCCTTTCTCTGTGGGCACAAGAAGATCAGTTGTTATATATTGGTGTCTCTGTAGCCTTCATTAGTTCAGATCTTTGATTCACTGAACCCTTTCCTAGTGTAATTCCAGATTCTACACTAAGAATGAATTGGCTCCAATTTGTTTTCCTGTTTTTCAAGCACTGAAAATGCCAAAGAGTACTAATTATAGAGTCTTACAAGATAAGTTTCATAAGAGGGAGAAGAAGAAAACAGGAAGAGCCTATAAGATACCAACGGTGAGGTCTTACAATATTTTAAGTTGAATGAAATACCAGATGCCAGTAAAGATCCATATTCATTAACCTTTACACTGTTTGTGCAGACATAAAATAGAAGCGATTTTTATTTGGGAAATAATCATGAATGCACCTTAATGACCAAGAGAGAATTATGATGAAGCACAGATGAGGACACTTGTTTAGAAAGAGACAAATTCATATACAGGTACAAGATCATTTGAAAGTCTTTATGAGAGGAATGTTTTTCGATTTACTTTAAGACAAAAATTCTTAACCAAAGGGGAAAATGACAAATTGTTATCTTAAAAGGATTTAGTCTAAAATTACACAGATAAATGAAGTTTATAAACAACAGCTGTGATTGCTGACCAAAGTAATTTTAGTTTTATAGTGGGACATTTGAATTTAAACCATTTCAGTACATGTCAATTGGAAAATTGTTGATGGCAAGGCACGGGTGTGCAAGGGTGCGAATGAGGGGCTGCCAAAAGCCTTATCCACATTGCATCCTAGACAGAGCTGGTTGAAAATTTTTAAATTTTTTTTGTCCAAATTATAAAATTGAAAAATGTTTTTGACCAAACTGAAAACTTAAGGTGAAAAACATTATTTTGTTGAAATTTTCCATATTTTTAATTAAAACCCAGAATTGAAAACAAAAAATGGTCAATATAGAAAAAAATGAAAAAATTCCCATGAAAAATTGGCCTTTTTCAACCAGCTCTAATCCTGCCATGGAGGCGCAGTACCTTCACTCTCAAGTGACGGCACTCATCTAGGCTAGTACTGCTGTCACCAACCTTAGCTATCCATAGAGGAGTGAGGAACAGAGAGCAATGGTCCCCATCTCTCACCTCAGCAAGAGGTGTGGCTCAGTAAAAAGAGAGTGCACAGTACCCCATCTCAAGTTGTGGTAGAGCTATCACCACCAGTATGCACTTCTCTGGATCTCCCAGGAGGAATTCTGGGTAAGGCAGAATTCCTCCAGGGGCTCCTGTTCCAGCACAACCCTTCCAGGACACCCTCCCCTCCCCTCCCCCCCGCCCAATGAGAGCTATGGTTTAAAGTCGGTCTGTCCCATAGATTTCACGATGTGTTGCCCCTTTTCTTCTGTAGGGCTTTCATCAGATCAGACATGAGATCTGGCTGTCCACTTCCACCTTCAGATGGACACAGTCCCATTGGCTTTGGTTCTTCTGTCCGTTCAGTGTTCACTTGCCTTTTTGGAGGAAGTGGCACAGCTTTCTTTGTCACGGGTAGCGGCTTATTGACGACAGAGGCCGGGGGAGGAGGAGGAGGGGGTGGTAGCAGGTCTTCACTGCTGCTGCTACAGGTGGGTGGTGGAGGGGGCACAAAATCGGGAGGATCTTCACAGAATTCAGGTGGCGGTGGTGGCAAATCATCTGCCATTTCAGGTGGTGGTGCTGGAAAAGTGAAAGGATCTGATGTGAAAACTGCGCTTCCGCGTCTGGGTTGGACAGGTAGAAGAGGTGTAGAGCTCACAGCTGAAGATCGCCTTTGAGGCGGTGGTGGCGGCTTTATTGAGGCCCGTTTATTCTGGCATGTCTGTGGCTGGCTGGTTGGCTGCACTGAACGGCAGCCATTGACATCTTTTGGTTTCTTATCCTTTAATAAATAAAATAATAGTTGTGGTGATTGGTGGTATAGTAAGAACATTTTATGAACTAATGTTGCAAAGTTGTTGTGGTGTTACAAGCTGATTTTACTATTTCTCACTGTCATAGACTTAACTCCTTGTTTCCACAGAATACAGAACTCAGGTGGTCTAATCAGGACTCCCCATCCTAGGAAGAGTTAACTGAAACAGGAGGAGTCAGCCATCCACCTCCCCAAATGGCAAAACCAACATACCCTTTTTTACCCTTTAGCACAACCTTAATGCTCTAGTTCTTTGAAGGGACAGAGAGTGGGTGAGGCAAAATTTAGCTGTAGTGCCCCAACAGAAACCTCTGGTTTGTACCTTTGTTATCTCAGTGTGTTTCTGGGCCTCCACGCTGGCAGGAGGTATGCTCTGGAGAATCTGTCCATTTGCTTGAGCAGTACCTGTTATGTCTCAAAAAGAGGAAGGAAAACACAGGTATTGAATGTGCAGCATTAACCAGAAATCAAGCAATGAAAAATAGGAATTAACAAAAAATTTGTTCATTTTCCACCAGGGTACAAAGAGCTAGAATTCTCAGACAGTAATTGAACTGTCATGGATTTACTGCATCAAAAAGGACTATGCAGTTACAACATTGCGTTTTACTTGTTTTCCACTTTTTCATTCGGTTCTGATTGACTTGCTATGAGAAACAAACAAGTTAAACCATATAGTCAAATCAAAGACCATACAAATTTTACTCTTTAGTACAACTAGCAATCCTAAAGGAAACAGTATTGCAAAGATTATCAGAGTGGAATTATCAGTGTGTCAAAAAGTGATGGAGGCATGAGGGTCTCTGGATTTAACTGGTGGAAAGGGGCTAAGTTAGCATGGCATAGAACTAAGGAAGAAGGTCTTTGGGCTTCAGGTTAAACCAGGGTGGCATGTGGGTAGAGTTAAGGATGGTATTTTCTGATCTTTCATTGGTTAAATTCTTAATTACAATGTAACATTTTGCTAACGCTTTTAGTAGTGTTCAGTTTGATAATTTAACTGTACAACAATACATTTTTTCTCAGATTTTTTTTAAAGAGTCTGCTTAAGTTTAGAGACAAAAGTATAATCCTTCTATATGGATAGTATGGATGGAGTCATCCCTTTTCATTAGTTGTCATTAGCTGTCAATTAATTGCAGTTAATTCACACCACTAACTCAAAATAAATTAATTGCAATTAAAAAAAATCACGCTTATAACCGTAAAATCTTTATGGATTACAGTTTCAGCTGAAGAAATAAGGTATGATCTACAATTTCCATATCCTGTGCTTACATTACGAGAAACATCAGTCACTGCGATTGCTGCAGCAGATTCTCTAACAATGTAAGGCACAGAAAACTGACTGGAAAATAAGGGCGTGATTCTCGGAGGAGCTCCCATTGCATCTCTAAATCTTCTAGAAAGTCTACATGATACTTTGACAATGGTTCTCAACCAAGGGTCGGGGGCCCCTTGGGGGGCCGCAGGCAGGTTTTTAGGGCGTCCGCCAAGCAAGGCCAGTATTAGTCTAGCTGGGGCCCAGGAGAGAAAGCCAAAGTCCTGCTATGTGGGACTGAAGGCCAGGGCCTGAGTCCTGCCACCTGGGGCTTAAGCCAAAGCCTGAGCAACTTAGCTTCACAGGGACCTCTGTGGTGTAGGGGCCCAGGCAATTGCCCTGCTTTTATATGCAGAAAAACAGTTGTTGTGGGAAAGGTGGGCCGTGGAGTTTCTATAGCATGTTGGTGGGGGGCCTCAGAAGGAAAAAGG
Source organism: Dermatemys mawii (assembly GCA_007922305.1). Lineage (NCBI taxonomy): Eukaryota > Metazoa > Chordata > Testudines > Dermatemydidae > Dermatemys > Dermatemys mawii. Next base: position 20,422,200 of record ML677349.1, read on the forward strand.
TTGAGAGTCCCTGCTCTATGATAATTATTTCTGCATCAGAAAGCACTGAACTGTGATTTCTTTCCTAACTGAAACCATGTAACTAGCTGGCCATAATTTATCTAACAGCCAATTTAAGACCTAGTCCCCCAAGGCAGTTAAATGTGTGTCCCTTTAACCACAGGACTAGTCAGTGAGACTACATGCGCTCAAGTGCTTCTTGGATCAGAGTTTTAATGAGTATTGGATATCCTGCAATACATGTCTGAGCACAGATGTTTTTAGTCCTGCCATGTGAAAATAAAATGGCTGCACTTGTCCATTTAGCAAATAGGTGCTATGAATGTGATGTGCAAAGTTCCAAGTATTAACAGTAAATGACTTGATTAGAAGATTTACAGATCACACAACTTTAACAAACAGAGAAGCAAGACCAAACTCTGCTGTGCCACTGACTTCACTAAAGCTACACATGATGCAAGTCAGGACAGAACTTGGCCTGTGGTCGTTGCTTTTTATGTATTCATTGAAATAAATCTACTTAATTCCAAGTGCCATGCTGATTATGGGCACTATGGTCAATAGTTGTTAGAAATTCAACCAGGAGCTTCCATAAGTTGATGCAATCAGTCATGTGGGCCATTAGGTACAAGTCAGTAGGTGCAAGCACTCTGCAGAGAAATTCATGAACCAGCTGGGATCCATAATCCAGCTGCTTAGCTGGGGAACACATTTTCCCTACTTGGTGTGCGTAGTCTTTACGTGAATGGCTCTGAAGAATAATTCACAAACAGTGAGAGCTTTTGGATCAGTCTTGTCAAAAATGTTTTAATCCCCAGACCTGCTGAACCTAGAAGGGGAGAGGGGGATAGATGTGGGGCACTGTATCCTGGCCCTCTCCACACAGTGAACCTATCTGACAAAATGATCTAATCAGGAAGTCAGGGAATAGCTAAACTGAAACCCCTGCCAATACCTCCTGGCATTAATGGCTCTGTTTCTGTTTTCCAAATGGCACAGGACTTAAGGGCACCATTTGGCACTTGATCCCCAACTCGCTCTACACAAGGACAGCCAGCCAAAGCATTCTCTGTGACACCAGTGAAAATCCAGAGGGATTCCATGCTGCTTTCTCTCTAATTTTCCAATGTTCAAACAAAATTATCAACAGTTTTTTTAAACTGGCAATTTTTTGTCCAAAATAGAAAACAAAATGTCCTGTATAGCAACAGGCCTCTTACACAGTTACACCTAGGGAACAGCAGCAGCCTTGGTCTTTTGAACATCCTTATGTACTGGCAAAACTATACACTGTGTTCAACCATATGAAGATTAGTGTAGCAAGACAGAAATGAAAACAACATATTGCATGAGATTACTTTGGCACAAAGGATCCTTAAAAAACCACAGACTCTACAGTCTGGGTGTTTGCAGATACCACAAATGTTGGCCACAACGTTCCAATCATCGTACATGCTACAGCTGAGATGTGAGAACAGGAAGCTCCACCTGCCATCTGAGCAATGCTTCAGCTGTTATTGAGGCTGATTAAACAAAACCCTCTCGTGTTAATGCAGGATTGTAGACTGCAGCTATTAATTCCAGCCAATAGTGTTAACGGCAGTTTGAGAAAATATTCAGCCCCATTTTAGAATGTCAGCCAGCAGCTGCTCATTTTTAGACATTCCATATGATAAAAAGGAGCCAGGGGCGGGAGTAAGTTCTGGCCACATCAAATTAGCTGTATTTCAGGTGGGCCTAGTGTGATAGATGCTAGCAGAGTGTATGTATGTCCCAATAACCTGCCTGCACTAGAATGCTAATAACCCTCAAAAGATAAGTATACAGTGATATTAGTGAATAAGATCTTTCAACAGGTATATGAGCATTTAATATGAGCCATTCTTTCAGATTACTAGGCGGTGGAATTGTTGGCTTGTTGTACTGCTTCTGTTCTAGATTTGAACATGTTATAATGCATGACATTAATCTGTATCACCACTAGGTCATTTGTATTTTGATTGTGTTCCACTGTGTGTGTTTGTATATATAATTTGCACACACACATCCATACAAATATAAAAAAACCCTCCCATGATTTAAAATCCTGAGTACCCCTGGCTCCCACTGAAGTAATTATTTAAAGTGATCAAAGCTTGTCCCCCTCACACACCCAGGTTCCATGTATGGTCTAGAACAGTGTTTTTTTCAAACTTATTTTCTGGTGACCCAGTTGAAGAAAACTGTTGATGCCTGCAAGCCGGTGGAGCTGGGAATGAGCGGTTTGGGGTGAGGGAGGGGTTTGGGACTGGGGCCAAAAGTTGGGGTGCAGGAGTGAGGGCTGCAGAGTGGGGCCAGGAATGAGGGGTTCAAGGTGTGGGAAGAGGCACTCAAGGCTCTGGGCTGGGGGTGCAGGCTCTGGGGTAAGGCCAGGGATGAAGGGTTTGGGGTGCAGGAAGGGGCACCGGGTTGGAGGAGGGGTCAAGACTGGGGCAGGGGATTGGGGCACGGGCTTACTTCATGCGGCTCCCAGTCAGCGGCACAGCGGGGTGCTAAGGAAGGCTTTCTGCCTGCCCTGGTCCCATGGACCACGCTGTGCCCTGGAAGCAGCCAGTAGCTGGTCTGTCTTCTAGGTGTAGAGGCACAAGAAGCCCTCGCATGCCTCTCACATGGAGCAGCTGGCAGGGAGTTCCCCTTGACTTTGGAACTCAGTCCCTTTGCTGGTCCTCAGGAACCTGGACTTTTCCAGGCACGCTGCTTCCCCAGTTGGGGCGAGGGGAGGTAAGGCCTGGGGAAGGTATCTGGAGAGTGCTGGAGTGGAATGATTGTATTTATTTGTTTAGTGTTATGATGGGGAAATGTGGAAGGTGACGATGATGGTGGGGTGGCGACAGTTTGTTTAATTTGATTTTAACTAATTTTAAAGGCACTGTGTATCTTAACTATTTAGAGAGGGCCCAGAACACTTTGTAACACACAAAATATATTTCAAATGTGTGAAGTAAAAGTAGCAGTGCAGGTTACTATTATTGTCATACCCTGTTATGACTCTTCAGCAAACTTCTTCAGGGTGTGTCCCCCACCTTTGGGCTCACCTCTGTCAATGAGATCCCCAGGAGTCACAAGTGGGGCTTGTTTTGAGGTTGTTTTTTTTTCGTTTGGTTTGGGTATTTTTGGGAAAATTAAAAGCACACAAATGGGGGTGGAGAGTGGGAAGCCCGGGAGTGAGGGTGGTCGGGTGCTGCCACTAAGAGGTGGCAGGTCTGCATGTGTGAGAGTTGCAGAATGAATCCCCCCACCCTTCCGCCACACACACCCTGCAGCAGTAGTTCCTGGTCCATGGGACAGCTGGGCTCAATACTCCCCACTTGAGGCATTGTGACCTGGCCCCCAGTACACAGGGTCCCTTCCTCTCTGACAGCAGGGCAGCCAGGTCAAATCTGCATGGCACTGTGACCTCATCCTTGGTGTATGGCATCGCAATGTCCAACCTGGGAAGCTGAGCCCAGCCAGCTCCCCAAGACAGGAGCTACTTCAACTGGAACATCTTCTGTCTTTCTTGCATTTTCTCCTCCCCCAGACACACTTTTAATTTCTTGTGACTCTTTGTACCCTTCCATGATTCCCTGAGGGCCCGCCACACACACACACACACACACAGTTTGGGAAACACTGCTCTACAGTAATAAATGGGAAACAGAAAAGCAACAGATCTACTGTATGTAAAGTTAGAAATTACCCCCATGCTCCACCCCCTCATGACTGTGCTGTAGTGAAGATTCTGGGGCCTCTTGTTCCCCATTGTGATGGAAATAGTGTTTTCTTCCTTATCTCATTCTCATTTTTAGACAGAGTGGGTCACCGCTGTCCTGATCACTTTTTGGAGTGACAAAAGCATCACGCTCAGAAAAGCCTACTGGAGCAAACATTCCAAGAGTGACAGTGTAGAGATGATGAATTCGTCTTTCTCTGAATGAGAGACTACAGGATCCTGGACATTTAGTCAAGATGAGGCACAGTGAAGGGGAACCCATATATGGAAGCCATCAAAAAAGCATTCTATTAAATGTGCCAGGAACACATGGTAGCTCTATTCTGCTCTGGGTGACTTATGTTCAAAAATGTGAATTTATTTCCTGTAGCAGTATCCCATAGCTATGGGTTACAATTTTGGGCCAGAATAAAAAGTCTTATTACTTAACTTATAGAACAGAAAATCCTCAGCACTCTTGCCTAAGGTTTAATCACGTCAAACAGTGTAGATACCTTTCAAGGATGATCCTGCAGTGACAGCTGGTTTCACAGTTGCCAGGTTTGCCCATCCAGAGGCCAAGCTGGCCCTCTGTACTGCACATCTGTAGTTATCATACAGTGTCTTGCCATACTGGGGGAGAAAAGCACACCTTTAATCCTGGAGCAGAGTCAACGCAACTTCCTGCATGTCCAAACATGTCTGCTGTTTGCTGCATTTTTTGAACGCTTTCCCAAATAGTGAGACTGAATTTGTACTGGGACATGCCAAGGAGACTCTCTGCACCTGTGTAGAGTCTACTGATCCCTGCACCCGATTGATTTCAATGGGATTCTGCCCTAAGACCCACTCAATGCAAGATAAGTGCTTAAAATAATATTATAGCACTGTGTTAGTCAAAGCACTTTGTAATGGGGCAGGGGGGAAGCCTGGGGGATGTCTATTTGGTATCATCCCACAGCAAGAAACAGTGGCAGTTACACAAGCTAGGATCAAGCCACTGTCGTGAACCTTGATGCCAGCCAATTAGTTGAGGGAGTTGGGGGGGAGGGGAGGGGAGAGAGAAGAAAATTGTCTTCATTCTCACCTTGGCAATTCTGATTCCTGTTACCCACTGCTCTAGAGTCCATTGGTCATCACAGCATAAGTACTTGATATATTGTGACTCCTTCTGAATTTGGGGATGCTGGAATGAATAATTCTTGCAGTTAGAAACCTACATACATCAGGCAAAATGTTATCAAGTCAAAGCTCCATATGGCAATTGCAATGGGAACACTGCCTTTCTAGAGCATGTTAACATGAAGATGACAATTATCAGTGCGTGAAAAATGACATCACAAACTGCAGCACATAAGGATTAACACTTGTAGCATTTGCTTATATCAAATGTAACAAGTTGTAAGAGAGTTCTGCAACGTAAATACCTGAGTTTTAGAAAGATAAAATGTGACCTACAGGTCACTAAAAAGTCTAGAAATGTCATGGTTCAGGGCCTAGCGCTCAATGCATAAACAGAGGAAGTCGTTGCAATCTGTAACACATCCAGCCTGAAAATGCAACATGATTATCATTTCTAAAGAGCATATTCACTTTGGATAAGCACAGACCTTCAGCTGAAACAGATTTTTGTCTTTAGACTCATTGTCTTCCTGTGAGTCTAGCTCTAGCACTGTTCCTTTATGTTTCTGTTCTATACCTCTTTATCCTTTGTACCTCTCACCAACACTAGTGGAAAATTCCATCCTTTTGTAGCTATAGGATTATACATAATGCAACACCACTAAAAGTAACCATTTTTTCCAGGGCACTTAAATCCTTTGATTCTTTGAAGTGGTTCTGGAACCCTTACTGCTACTGCTCAACAATGACATATCCCTACAGTTCAGCCTGATACAAATGTCAGTCAGACTGCTTGCTTGAAAATTGCACCTACAGATTTTAGATTTTGAAGGAACTAGCCCTCACTGCTACAGTAGAGTAGGATGTAAACCTGAGCAGCTCTGAAACTCTGGGGCAGGAAATTTCTGCTACCATCTATTGGTGAACAAGGAGAAGAGATAGGTTGAGCAGACCTTATTTGCATGTTTGCTATCCGTTCTCCCAGTGTAAACTTTGGTTGTTTTGATTAAAATTAATAAAAGTCATGGATGTAGAGGGAAAATTAAATGTTATGCTATTGTGTGACAAAAGGGCATAAAACTGTACTTAATATGCCCTGAGAGGAGTTGTCATAACCCAAACTATTGCACAGCTGGGTAATACAGCTAGACACATGGAGTTCCTACATTGTGAGAAGTAAATCTCTTTTGGCCAGGACTGTGCTCAAGGGTCCTTTGTCACTGAACCTCTTCCATAGTGCAATGATAGAACTGAGTTAACTCTGGTAAGGAACTATGTCTGTCACCTACACAGCACCTCTAGAGCAGCAGTCACCATCGCTAGGTTTGGAGTCCAAAGACCTGAATCCTGATAAGATACGACACAGAAGTAGTACTAAGGCAGTATGTCCTCCTTGGGGCCAGAGATGAGCCTGCCTGTCTGTACTCCCACAATCCCGGACTAATCAGAGACCAAAAAGACCCCAAATCCATGAGTGGGTGGGGTACATGGGGTGCACCAGTGAGAAAGTGAGGTGTTAAAGGGACATATGCCCATCAGCTGTTCACATCAGTAGGTGGGGAAACTGAGGCAAAGGATTACTGCCAGAGACTGTGTGGGTGAGTGTTTTAACTACTGCTCATATTAATGTATGAATAATTTATGTTGGTGTGTTTTCCCAAATTAATGCTGTATTCCTTTCCCCCAATAACATTTTCTTTGTTTTGTACACAAAGTTGATGCATGTCAGAGGGGAAGTGTTGCCGATTAAGGGTGCACAAAGGCAATATTTAGTTTTCATAGGTTTCTGGGTAAAGATTCAAGCTTGTGGTAGTATTGGTTAATTCTAGGAGGAACCCCTAGATATTTGAACCTGGCCATTTTTGCTGCTGACAACTGCTGACAGTGGGTTACAAGGGCATTATCACTGGCTTATTTCACTGCTTTTGTCCAAGTGCACTGTTGGTTATCCTGGGAAACTCCAGTATAGAATATCCCCCAGATCCAATTCAGTTTCCTGGTGTGAAGAACATCTCCAGACCAGAGCCCTCTAGTACAGGGGGCTAGAATGGACTTATGGATAATTTCAACTCTTGATGCTCCTTTCACAAGATGCCAGAGAATTTGTGGTCTGCCTTGTAATATTCTGTTCTGACCAGCAGATGGCATCAAATACTTTTCAATGGTTTTATAGCACTGGCGGATGACGGATGCTATCAAATGGCTGGGCACACTGCACATATACTGAGAAAGAAGGTCCTCTCTTCCCACCAAAATGAACAGCAGTTCGACAATCCTGTGAGTCTCCCTCAGTTTTTCAAACACCACTTTTAACACCCCTTGTAAGAACTTCCTGAAAGGAAATTTGTGATTAACTCAAATAACTTGGACAAATACTGGGAGAAGCTTGCTCCCTGGAATCAACAATGCTGAAAAGGAAGTAGCATGACTTTGCCAGCTAACCTCTGCCATAGTTTAGGGGGGGAATGAAGAGCCATACTGTTCAAGAGAACTGAGAGGGACTCAACCTCAAGTATGCCTCACAGTGTTACCCAGCACACAACACACACACCTCCAGGCACAGCGCACATTGTGTTCAGGAAAGCTCACTGCAATGATCAGATGGCAAAGCAAAAACATCTTTCTCCTCTGAAGAGGTTTATTTCCCCTTTCCTTGAAAACATCCAGCAAATCCAGGGAATTATAAAGGACAATTCAAAAAGCAGCTCCTCAGATGTTATGGCTCCAATGAAAAGTGATAACATCCAAGCAAACTCCAAAAAAGGAGAAAGGGAATTCAAGCTTTACGTTAAAAGCCACAGAAACCCACTCTGCTAATATAGGGCCTGAGAAAATAATCTATAACAGATTGTATTACCTTTCAATGCACTATATTTCTATAGCATAGATCTCACAGTGCTTAATAAATGTGGGAAGGTAGTATTATCACCATTTTACACATGGGGAAATTGAAGCACATATTGGCTAAGGACCTGATTTTCAGAAGTGTTGAAATTCCACATGAAATCAGAGGGCTGCAAGTTTTCAGCCCCTCTGAAAATTAGGCCTTTGAGGACCTTGCCAAAGGTCACCCAGAAAACCAGTAAAAGGGTCAGGAATAGAACCCAGGCCCTGACCCTTAGTTCTCCATGCCACCTCTCTGGCTTCTTTCCAGGTGTAACAGTGTGTCCCTCCCAAGCATTATATGAATAAAGAATAAGGAAACACTTGAATATAAGACCTTTCTTTTCCAAGAGGCCCAACAAAACCCAAAAACATTGTGCATAGATTAATTTAAAGTATAAAATAAACTTATGCGTTAAAGAACACAAGATAGAACACGCTGAAAGCCTACAGTGAAATAGGAACTGAAAGATGTGCTTTCTATGGCTTGTGTCTAATGACTAAAGTGTGTGTGTGTGTGTGTGTGTGTGTGTGTGTGTGTGAGAGAGAGAGAGAGAGAGAGAGAGAGAGAGACACAATATCTCAATAACATGTTATCTTTCTTCACCTTCTTCCAGCCATGAAAATGAAAAGTAAGCTATAGATATTCAGGTATCTCATTGACTTCCTTACCCAAAAATGTGTAGAGCAATGGTTCTCAAACCAGGGGTTGCGACCCCGCCTTGGGGTCGCCAGCTGCTTCCACGGGGATCATGAGCTCCTGCCGCCGCTGAAAAGCCGCCGAATGGATTACTTCCGCATACTGAGCGTTCGCCGAAAGTGAAAGCGGTCATTCGGAAGCACTCGGCATATCCGCCAAAAAGCCGCTGAATGCGGAAGTAATCCATTCGGCAGCTTTTCAGCGGAGAAACAAGGGTCCACCGTCTGCACTAAGTACACAAAAATGGGTCGTGGCTGTCCAAAGTTTGAGAACCGCCGGTGTACAGCTAGTTACTTACCCAAAGCTTCTGGGAGGTGTTACTATCTGCAAAACTGAGCACTGATCCACAAACTGATGGCTTTGGAGTTAGGCCAAAAATGCCAGAAGTGGCTACTGATTTGGGGTACCTTCGTGTTTTTTAGATGCCCATATTGAGATCCCGTGAGGAGTGGGTTTCAGAAATGCTGAGCATCTGCTACAATTGAAAATGGGAGTGGTGGGTGCTCAACACTTTGGAAAATCAACTCCAAAGTATCAAGTTGGACACCCAGAAAACTGAGGTAAAAGTGTGGCTAATTGCTTCTAAATTCAGTTACATCCTGGCTCCACATATTCCCTGCAACCAGAATACCAGCCTGGAGGCTTGCCTCATTTACCTAAAATGTGCAGAGAATCTGCTTATCTAAAACGACTGCATTGCCATACGGTAATTCTATTTCTGACCTACACTTCCCTAGGGACTGAAGCAATACCTTTGGTTTAGCTATTTTTTAAAAAATCGATGGTTACTGTTAACTGAAGAGAATACCTTTTCAGAGAAAAGAAAAAGCATTTATTATATCCCTTCCCTGCCTCTGTGTCTCTATTGTTTAGGCACCAATCCTGCAAAAACTTACCCACTTCCTTAGACTGTGAGCTCTTCAGTGCAGGGACCTGTTTCCCTACATCCCTGGAACAGCTTATTTAAAAATAAATACTCTTTTTACATTTGCTTTCTTCAGGTTACTGGTGGAGACCTGATTTTAAATTTAAATACTCACCTGAAATGTTAATTCTAAAGGATTAAGTTGTTTTAGATGAAAAGGCAAAAATGCTCTCTTGTTCTGTATCCTTCTTGTGCCTTTCTATGACTCTCTCATATCATCTTCTCTCTCAAATGCATTCACTTCTCACTTTTTTACATTTTTAAAAGGGTGTCCTACAGAGTGTATATTTTATAGGCATCTGTAAGGGGATATGTTAGATTTGGGAGAGGAGAGAACCAGCAGTGGGCCAAACTAAGAACCAAATTATCTGCTGGAGTAAGAAAAAAGCTACTTGAGCAGAGAGTTTGGCCCTAAAATTCTTGGGAACTTTAGAGATCTGAGACACATGTGGCAGACTCCAGAGGATACCAAGAAAGCTTAACTAGATGGGCTACAAGGGAAAATGTACCCAGCTGCAGAAATGGAGGATGCCCTTGTCTCAGTTTATCTCCAGGAAACCATTTTGTTTCATCCTAGATTAATTCAGCATTATGCACCATTACTTTCAGATTACTCAAGCAAAACCAGCACCAATAAACCATAATTAAATTCACTCAGTCTCAGACACATCAGATTGACTAAACCAGTCAATTTGCATATAGATTACCTTGCTATTTGTCTGCTTTGAAGGATTTTTCATCACAGCATGAGATGAACGGCTCAAGGATTTGTGAATACCCTCACACACACATACACCAGAAACACTCTAATCTATAATGTTCAAGATTTCTATTAAATACAATGGAAAATTTCAAGAAGATGAACTGACCCTTCTTGCCAAGGTGGGTTCCTCTGGCTTTGGAACAGTTTCAGCTAGGGCTGTTTATTAATCACAGTTAACTCAAAAATTAACTGTGATTTAAAAAAGTAATAGTGATTAATCGCACTGTTAAACAATAGAATACCAACTGTAATTTATTAAATATTTTGGATGTTTTTCTACATTTTCAAATATATTGATTTTTATTACAGTACAGAATATGAAGTGTACAGTGCTTACTTTATATTATTTTTATTACAAATATTTTCACTATAAAAATGATAAAAAGAAATAGTATTTTTCAGTTCATCTCATACAAGTACTGTAGTGCAATCTCTTTATCATGAAAATGTAACTAACAAATGTAGGGGTTTTTTTGTTACATAACTGCACTCAAAAACAAAACAGTGTAAAACTGTAGAGCCTACGAGTCCACTCAGTCCTACTTCTTTTTCCGCCAATTGCTTAGACAAACAAGTTTGTTTACATTCATGGAAGATACTGCTGCCTACTTCTTATTTACAATGTCACCTGAAAGTGAGAACAGGTGAGCATGGCACTTTTGCAGCTGGCTTTGCAAGGTATTTATGTGCCAGACATGCTAAACATTTGTATGCCCCTTCGGCCACCATTCCAGAGAACATGCTTCAATGCTGATAATGCTAATTAAAAAACTAATTCATTAATGAAATTTGTGACTCAACTTTTTTGGGGGAAAATTGTGTGTTCCGTATTCTATTTTACTCGCATTCTGCCATATATTTCATGTTATAGCAGTCTTGGATGATTACCCAGCACATGTTCGTTTTAAGAACACTTTCACATAAATTTGACAAAACACAAAGAAGGTACCAATGTAAAAATAGCTGTAGCACTCAACCCAAGGTTTAAGACTCTGAAGTGCCATCCAAAATTTGAAAGGGGTGAGCCATGTGTGAAGCATGCTTTCAGAAGTCTTACTAGTGCAACACTCAGATGCGGAAACTACAGAACTGGAACCACCCAAAAAGACAATCAATCTTCTGCTGGTGGCATCCGACTCAGACGATGAAAATGAATACACACTGGTCCACTCGGCTATGGATCGTTATAGAGCAGAACTGTCATCAGCATGGACACACGTCCTCTGGAATGGTGGTTGAAGCATGAAGGGACATATGAATCTTTAGCGCATCTGGCACATAAATATCTCACTCTACAGGTTACAACAGTACCATGCGAACGTCTGTTCTCACTTGCAGATAACATTGTAAAGAGAAGCGAGCAGCTTTATCACCTGGAAATTGTAATCAAACTTGTTTGTCTGAGTGATTGGCTGAAATAGGACCGAGCGGACTTGAACGCTCTGAAGTTTTACATAGTTTTAATTTGAATGCAGTTATTTTTTTGTACATAAGTCTACATTTGTAAGTTCAACTTTCATGATAAAGAGCTTGTATTACAGTCCTTGTATGAGGTGAATTGAAAAATACTATTTCTTTTGTTTTTTACAGTGCAAATATTTGTGATCAATAATAAATATAAAGTGAGCACTGTACACTTTGTTTTATGTGTTGTAATTGGAATAATATTTGAAAATGTAGAAAACATCCAAAGATATTTAAATAATTGGTATTCTATTGTTTAACAGGGTGATTAATTGCAATTAATCATGATTAATTTTTTTTAATCGCTTGACAGCCTTAGTTTCAACCTAACAGTACAAAATGAATGATGATGATATACAGGCTGTTCCTAAGGCAATCCCCAGATAAAGCAATAGGAGAGCCATATTTCAGGGACAGCAGCTTTATATTGTATAGGTGCTATCCTACATGGTGCTGTACACTCCCAGCTTGTGCATTCACTACTGGGTGAGAGGTAACTTCTTCCAGTGGTTGCTGAAAATGGACTTCCTGGAGAAGTATGAGCAGAAGATTTTTCTTCCTCTTCATTTCTGAGTAGCCAGAGCTGTCAATAAAAGTGGGTGGTTTGGAAAGCTGTGCTCCCAGTGCTCTGCATGGCAGTATGAGAGGTAACCCTGTTTACAGGTTTAAATGAAATGTTTCTTTCCAGCTGGCAGTGTATCCCTTTTCTTGTCTCTATTGGCGATCAGGAGAGCTTCCTTGGATCGTACCATTAGTGTCTTGTCATATGCATGGGTGGCCAGAGGCTGTTTTATTATTGTTGGATTCTTTGGAGAGGGACCCTGCCTTTGATATAAAAGGAGAGCCAAGAATTAGAACTAAAATGTGCAATGCCGCCATTTGGCCTCAAAAGGGAAAAGGTCCGATGTTAAGGTAAAGGGTGGTGCTCTTCAAATTTTGGCCTGTGTTAAGTAATAATTAGTTGAGCAAGATGGAATTATCTGCATGCTTACATGTGCACCTCCTCCAAAGGTTCGCTTCCTTCTGAGGTTTTATTTTTAAGTAGGTTGTGTTGTTTTTCTTGTGTGTAACTTTTCCTTTATGGAACAGAGGCCTGATGGGATACCTGGTTCACATATAAAAAGCCTGTTCCAATGGTTAGTCTCATTTTATTGAGAGTTATGACCCACTATAGGCCATGTGGGTAAGAGGAGAAAAAAATCTTTCAAGCTTTATGGGTCCACAAATGCCTGAGGATACATGCTGACTCTATCCATAACCCTGGGCAGAGCCCTTTCCCTATCCTGCACTATCTTCCTAGGTTCCAAGAGACATCAGTTCCAGTTTACTGCTCAGGAATTGATAGAGGCAGCTAAATGTGACTTCAGCTTTCTGGTAGATGCTGATTAGCCACCTGGGCTCCTTTTAGTTAGACAAGCCCAGCTGAGCCTGTCTCTGTCTAATAATAGTGGGCATTAGGAACTAGCTATTTGTTCCATCGCCTCAGACTCTTTCTGAATCATCCTAATAGGAAACTTCTGAATAAGCTAAACAAAATGTTCTCTCTTTCACTAGAAGACACTGAGAAGTGCTCTTGAGAAACCTCTAAGATATTGGCCAACTAGCTTTTACCTTCATTATTTCCTGAGGTACCTTGATGGTTCAAATGGAAAAAAAAAAATATCAGCGAAAAGGAATAGCTTCCTCTGTGCTCAGAGCTAAAGCATGTTTAATGGAAAAAGTCAGGAAGCTGCATTCATAACTCATCCCAGTTTTATCAGAAAAGATTCTCCAAACATAAGAGGTTATAACTAAAAAGGCACATCCTCCTTTGATAGAATTTCCACCCTCCCTTTCCAGAAACACTTGACAATCCTACACATACACACAGGAAGATGGTAAGAAACTCTGTTCCTTGCCTTAATCGTCTCTTGAAAACCCTTCCATCCCTACAGACACATGAGATCATAAAATAAAAAGAAAGCAATATACTTCATCACATTGCTATTGCGGGGGAGGATCTCTGGAATCAGGTACTAGTTCTATTGCTTGGATTGAGTTATCTGGCTAGATGGCTCAATGATATTTTGGGGGGTCTGTTTTTTGGGGGAGAGGGGAGGGTATATGTATGTGCTTTCTTCAAAACTAACATTCATGTTGTTTTATATAGCTTTATCACAGGCTGTTCTGTTAACCATTCACCTTCTTTGCACGAACAATGGGCCCTTTCAATATAAGAACATAAGAATGGCCATACTGGGTCAGACCAAAGGTCCAGCCAGCCCAGTATCCTGTCTACTGACAGTGGTCAATGCCAGGTGCCCCGGAGTGAGTGAACCTAACAGGTAACGATCAAGTGATCTCTTTCCTGCCATCATCACCCCCCTCTGACAAACAAAGGCTAGGGACACGATTTGAAGTATGTGTGAGCATAAACTTAAAAGGTGTAGATGTGAAACCAATATGGTATCCTATTCCATATCTTAGTCTTACTAAAATGGGGTCTGGAGGAATCAATTATCCAAAAAATAGTCTCTTTTCACTTACAGGTTAATGCCACTGTCTGTCATCATTACACCTGAATGTATGCACAAGACTATTCCTTTCCATTAATTCATCTTGGACACTTGGTCACAGAAGAAAAGATATCTCATGCCGCGATTAGTCAGTGATGACTCTCTAAGATGGTTTGTTCTCCTTTGGCAACTCAGTACAAGTTGCCCCTGCAGGATAATCTCACCTAGAACACTTGTACATGAATACTAAACCAAACTAGGAGATGAGCAATTAACCAGTATAACAGCTCTACTCCCATCTTCACACTTTGATATGTCACCAGCATCCACTCAATCTAAAAACAGCCCAACGGTCAACCACAATTCTAGATGCTCTTAGAAGTGTTACACTTCCGTTCACAGCAGGAGTATATGGAGGCTCGCACTACAGAGAACACACGTCTTTAGACCTGTCCCTAGGTCATACAGACAGTGAGAGATAAGAAAGAGCTACATGCAACAGGACCAGAATTCATGATATCTCTGGTTTTGATTTGGCTTGCAGCTGTGGTGGGAGTGTGACAGCAGTGTAGTGCTCGCCACGTAGGGCAAATGAATGAAGTTATCCAGAACATACCAGTGTTGTTGCTTTCTTTCCCACAATCCCCTGCACTCAAACTACCACCATCTTCAGCCATCCTCAGCCCCATCATACGGGTAATGGCTGAAAGTAAAAGAGGAAGGATGTGGTAGAACTTGATTCTACTTGCCACTATTTCCCCCCAGATAACAACTTGTTAAAATTTGCAGATCATCTACATTTAGGGCTCTTTCAACAACTGCAATCGCCAGTTTCAAGAATGCCACAATAAAGTGTAAAACTGTTCCAGTCAGGAGCCTACCAGATGTCCCAGCCCCCGAAAACATATTAGAATAAAAATGAAGATCAATAATGGTAACATAGACCACATTTCTCCTTACCCAAAATAGTGCTGTTTGGATATGACGCTTATTTTGTTACATTGCTAGTACACTTTAACGGCCCTACTGCAAACATTTTTAAGTAAAAGATATTTCAAACTCAAATTTATGATGCATAAACCCATTCCTCTCAGGCTTTCACTGTTGCTTCTCCCCCTCCACCACCATCACAGTAAGTGATACAGAGGCACAAGATGTTAACTTCATACATCCAAGGTATTTTACTTTAATAAATACTTTAGTGCAACAGTGATAATTTGTAGCATAAATTGTTTTTTTTCACAAATGGTAGCAGGTCACAAAGTTCCCACAGTGATGCAAATAATTAAAAACATTGCTGAGCACTCTAAAAATCATTTTCCTGATGGTCTTCATTTTCACCTACTTGCAAAGCGAATAAAATGTTTAGAAAGCACATACACAAGCCAAATACTAATTTTGATCTCTTTCACCAATTTTGAATGCTATACAGATGCACAGTGGTAGTTAAATATGCTCACAACAGCTTTGAAGTCTTTTACAGAGAACCAACTTCAACTTATTTTAAAAACAGATTGAACTATTTCTCTTTTCTCCATTAAGTGTGCACGTGTTCTCCAAATAATAAATAAATAATAATAATACCTAGCTCTTATATAGCACTTTTCAGTGTTCAGCGGCTCTCAACCCGCAGCCCAATTAGCACACAGCTGCAGCCCAGCTTAGCCCTGTTTGCCTGGGGTCCCAGGCTCTCAGCTGCCCAGCATGGAGGTATCTGAGCTGCCCCGCTGCCTGCGTGGAGGGATCTGGCTGGGCTGTCCCACCACCCAGCATGGCGGGAATGGGGTCCAGGTTGGGATTGCTGGCCTGCCCCACGTGGCGGGAGTCCAGGGTCGGAGCTGCCGGTGGCCCCATGGGGTCGGGAGTCTGGGACTACCAGAGGGCCCCATGGGGACTGGGGCAGCTGCTCTGCCTGTGAGCTCCGGGGTCCAGGGTAGCTGGCCTGTCCCACGAGCTCTGGAGCAGCTGCCCTGCCCTGCCCTGAGAGCTTCAGGGTCTGGGGCAGCTGGGCTGCCCTGTGAGCTCTGGGGTCCAAGGCAGCCGCCCCACCCCGTGAGCTTTGGGGTCTGTGGCAGCCACCCAACTCTGCATGGTAGAACCCACAGGATTCCCAGCTGCCCTGCTGGGTGAGGTCCAGCCAGGCTGCCCTGCTGTCCAGTGCAGTGGGGTCGGGGCTGCTGGCCCGCCCCATGTTGGGGCTGCTGGCAAACCCTTCAGGGTCGGGGATCTGGGGATCCTTGCTGGGCCTGCAAGCTCCAAGGTCCAGAGCTGCTGGTCTGCCCTGAATGGCAGAGGTCAGCGCCATGGGGTCCAGGGCAGCTGCGTGGCATGGGTCCAAGACCAGCAGCCAGTCTGCCCCACCTGTGAGAGGTCCGGGACAGCCGACTGGCCACCCGAGCTCTGGGGTCTGGATGCTGGACTTCCGGCTTGCCCCGTCTGGCAGGATCTGTGGCAGCCACCCGGCCTCTAGTGGTCCAACGCAGCTGTGTGGCTGGGACCAGGATTAGCCTGTGGGGTTGGCCACTGCGGCCCAGGTAGCATATTGTGGGCACTGTTCCCTCTAAGCTGTGCACATGTGCACGCACACACAGATCCTAAACCCCACACACATGCCGAAGCACCGCATGCACAAAAATTCGCACAGAAGAAATTTTTTGTGCACACAGCCTGTCCAAAATTATTGGGAACATTGATTGTGGGCCATATATGCAGCCCATAATGTTATCAGTGGAGAACCACTGCATTAGTTATCTCAAAGTGCTTTCCAAAGGAGACAAATATAATTATACCCATTTTACAGATGGGGAAAGTGAGGGACAGAGAGGAAGTGACTTTGGCAAAGTGGTTTGTAGAGAACTGCATTATCTAAATTGCTGAACTGTATTAATCCTTTAAATCTGCAAACAGAAAATCAGTCTGATTCATACAAATTATTTGTACTTGGACCATGTGTAAATGAAACTGGCAAACACTTGAAATTGGAGAGACACTTCTTTTTTGGATAAATCCATTAAAATTCAGCCATAACCAGAAGAGAAAAATTAAAAATGGCACTTTGCTGTGTATCTGCTTCTTACTGTCTTTCAAGTTGGCTAAACATTGTTTGGTAGCAGCTCTTGTTAGCACCATAGGCCTATAAGAACTGTATAAGAGGAATCCATATCTCCTGCCATGTCGGTGTTGCAAGATATGTTCCAATTTCTGAATCTCTATTATTTTAGCTAGTAATCTAGACCCAATTAAGGAAATCTAGGGCTCTAGATGCATCATGCCACAAGGCATCCCACAGTTCTGGCCCTGCGCCATGAGCTCACCCCTCCACTTGGAGTACAGTGGCAATGTGGCATCCCCTTCCCTCACTGAGAGGAACAGGCAGTGGCCTTTGGTCCCTTGTCTCCCCACATGGAGTAGCAGTAAAAGGAGACCCAATACTTTCTCCAGCAGCTGGACTGTAGCTACGTGTGTGGGCCAGGCTCACCATTTGCTTCTCCTCCTGCCACACCGAACTGTGCTTTAAAGCATGACACCCGATGGGCCTAATCCTGCGAGACGTTGAGCATCATCTTAAGCATCTCCCAATTCAGCAAGGTACTCAATGTGACTACTCATGTACTTACAGTTAAGTAATTCCTAAATGTACGTTGCTGAATAGGGCCAAAGTGACTAGCAATTGAGGGTGTGCAGTAATGTTGCCGGAGGCACCCTGTACCTTAAAGGATCAGGCCCTTACCATATCTGTATATGACAGCAGTTAGAGCACAGATTAGCATAACAGATTTCTCTTGTACATACCTTTAAGACAAAGCAGTAATCCGTAGGTGCCTTGTATTTCAGTTTGTACTGAGTACCATAATAAATATTCAAATTCTCAAACTGTATGAAGCAAGCCAAATCCCGGGATGTCTAAAAAATGGAAACCAAACATTCGGTTGTTACAGAGAATTAAGCTATGATGCCAGACACATTAAAGGACCTTTTTTCAAACCACTTTGATGCTAAATCTTGTTTTAATGGTTGTGGATTTTATCAAAGCGGAGAGAATGACAAGTGTCTGAGTTGTTCTTAAACTGTAGTGACCATTAAGACAAACAAAAAAAGGTCAATACACCTTTAGAATCACAATGAAACATTTTACTACATTCCCTATAAATCTGAGTTTTGCTGTTTTAATCCTTATTTCCAAGTCAGTGAACTGTTCTCCTTACTGAAGAGAGTGGTGACTAATAGGAAAAAAACTTTAATTGATTAAAATAGACCTAAGTCCTGCAATAATGCTCCTGCAGTTCTAGAGGGAATCAGGGTTAGGGTCAAAATAGTTTTTATTCTAAGCCACTGCTTTTCCCTTGGAACATACAGTCAATGTGTGTAAATTTACATGTAAGTAAACAACACATTTCATCTGCTCCTGCTTCAAAACTGCCTTAAAAAGACAATTCCGGCCCCCTCCCACCTCATCTCCCCACACTGGTATCTTTCTGTCTACCACCGTAGATTACCTATTATTTGTTCGTATTGTGTTGCTGTGGCAACAAGGTGTCTGCTGGCACACTTTGCTGTGTTGAGAATTTCTGGGTACAATGCATAACCTTCATATTCTTTATACATGTTAATGCAAAAATGGTTCTATTGCTGTATCTTTCTGAATATG
Source organism: Dermatemys mawii (assembly GCA_007922305.1). Lineage (NCBI taxonomy): Eukaryota > Metazoa > Chordata > Testudines > Dermatemydidae > Dermatemys > Dermatemys mawii. The sequence continues at coordinate 20,440,930 of ML677349.1, forward strand.
CCCATATACTTAGTAAATGGATGTACACTGGACACCTCAAAAAGCTTCTCTCCTTGTGAGTCAAGGTCATATTTTAGTGTAACGTGCTTGCTTGTTGTTACACTCTCATTAAGATATCTTCTTGGGCTCATTTTATTCACACTGGTAGTGCATTTATGAACACGCCATTTAGTGGCAGCTCCATCAAAATACCTGAGAAGAGGGGACAGAAGCATGAATTCTGCTCTCTGGAATGCCTTGTTATTAATTATAAGCATCTTCCTATTCAGTCTCGAATCTGAAGTTCCTTCTGAAGTCTTTGTGAGTTTTGCCATTGACTGCAATGGGGCTAGGATTTCACACTGAGTCATTCAAATCAATGAAATTTACGGGCAACCTCTATGCCAAGCCTTCAGTGGGAATGACAAGGGAGTTCTTGCTTTTCTTAGGAACCAATTCATGGCTGAGTCCAATCCAGATACAATTATTTAAAGGGAAACATTCATCACAGATAAGTAGAAGAAGTGACAAATTATCATGTAGGAGATAAGTCATTCTTTGTAAGTATTTTTGTAAAGCCATACTTTTATTCCTATTCCATGACCAGACAAAACAAGGCATCAACTGCATAATTTAAAGAAAAAAGTTTACACAAGTAACTTGTGTGTTTGGTGCTGCTAACTTCTTGGACTTTCCATTAATATCAGTCTATGGGACAGAGAATGATACTTAGGTGAACTAACAGTTTGACGCACTGGCTGGTGTGGAAATAGTGACATGATTGCAGTCAAGGATATTTTCTCAAAGTTTTAGGGCCTGACTTTCACCCACAGAACAAGCAGAGTTCTAAATATTTGGGTATGCAAAATTAACTGCATGTTTGTTTTCATGGGCCTAGATATATTTTGAATGGTCAATATAAAGTGCTCGTTTTATTTTTTTAAACACAGCCCAAGGTATGTCAGATTTTCATTTTGCTAGAAAGAATTAGACCAATTTCATAGTCTGCCATTCTTGGAGTGAGAGTATTTCACTAATCTGCATTATGACTGGAGAAAATTCTTCCAGTCACAGTTCTAGTCTGGATAGGTGGGAGATTCACTGAGGAATGGAAAGCCCAGATGACCACTGCCTTAGAAGTCAGACACAGCCATTCTATAAAGTGCAATACAAGCAGGGTAATCATCTAATTGATGCTGAATTTTGCCTAGATTTGAGTCTCAGTCTGTTTCTGCACTTGGATCAGCAGAGTAGTAGCATGGCGCACCTCTGCCACCCACTGGCAGTCTTGTCTCTTATTTCTTAAGTTGATTACTATTTCTTTCATTGTGATTTATTCAGGGAACGATGAAAAATTAAGTCCCGTTGACTTGGTGTACATCATTAGCTCTGGGTACGGGGAGACTCAGTCACTGGCACAAGTGTTTTCATCCAAAGCAAATCTGAAGCATTAAGAGCCATAAGCAGCAGCACTTGTCAGACTATAAAACTGCCAACAGCTCCCAGTACACAAAAGTCAATACCAAGGATGTTACTCTAGAAATGAGTGGCAATCAGCCCCCTTCTGCAGTGCACTTCAGACTCTTTCAATATCTGGTAATGGTAAATGTCACTGTATTAGAGTGTGTCAACTTGAACGCCTCTGTCTCACCTCTTGCTTTACAGATGGCAGCCTTAAAAAGCTGAGAAGGCAGAACATATTCTCTAGGCAAAGATCTCTTCAGGAAAACATTTGGCATATAATAGCACAGACTTCAGAGCACTTCCTTGCAATGGCTGTTGGCATAGCAAGTTGGTTACAAACACTGACTATAAAAGCTGGACTAGAGCTTTCAACTGAGTCTTGCTATAAACAATGTCAGGTTTTCTGTACTTTCATTTTGCTATAGAGAGTGAGACTGTTTGCAAATTTCTTAAATTCCCTCCCACAAGAACCAGATATGAAGTAAAGGCGTTATCTGTAGCAAAGTGCCAGCTGACAGGCATTGGGGTTTTCCCCCCATTGACTTCAAGAGGGGCAATATTTCACCCAATGTTTTTACCTAACTGTAGAAACAAAAATGGGGAGGAACTGTACAGGATTTCTGTGACTACTTCCTAATATTTGCACAACTGTTGCAATCAAAGGAAAAATCCGTCGCAGATGCACCAGCCATTGCTCTCAAAATGTCACTTCAGGAGCTCTTCACTTTCACCTACATGAATTGCTTTACTGCTAAAATGATTCCTTTGATTTCCTGACCTTGGTCTTTCCCTTGGGGACATAATAAATTCCAGAAGCTCGTAGAAGAAAATAGCGCCTTTTCCAGGACTTTTTTCCATCTTCCTTCAAATAAAGGGCCCCTTCAAGTTCTGGCACAACGACAGACGTCCCACAGAAGCTTTCCTGTGTAGCAAGAATTGGATTACACAAAATAAATGGACTTGAGTGCCCATATTAATAAACAACAGCAAACTGTTCACTTAAAAACAAATGTTTTCCGCAACAGTGAATGTATAAAGACGGGGAGCCCAGGTATGGAACAGAGAGTCAAACAAGTAAATGTGAGTTTTCCATGTTAAAGTGCTCGTGTGGGACTTGGGCATTCTTTTTAGACATGTGCTCTGGGAACCTATCCTCACAGCAGGGGGCCCACGCCCAGCTAGCTCATTGCCTTCACTTAAGCCCCAGACTAAACATTTATGGGTTACGTAGTGGATAGAGACTTCCCCCTTTAGGCTCTTTGCACAGTAGGGGACTTCTATTTCTGGCCACCCCTAGTCCTGGACCAGAAACAGATATTACTCAGTGAAGAATTTGCAATAACCTACTAAAGACTTTAACCAGAGAAAGCATTTTCCACTGAGGAAGATCGAATAAAATGCTTGGCACCATTACTCTCACATGCTCGGGTGTTTGACTATCGCAACATCTCTAGGTTGTGTAGGGAAATACTTAGTACCCTAAAAACTGCTTCTAAAGGCACCAAGAACTTCAAAATAAAATAAAAAATTGAGCGATTTCTATCAATACTTATTTTAAGCACATATCAGCATTCACAAACTATGTGAACAAATACATGTTATTGTTGGCCATGAAAGAGCTCCTGCTACGAGGCGTAAAACACTCAGGGTAATCTCTAATGTCAACATACTTTATTTTCTCACTTAGAAGTTACTATGGACAGCTCTCTGCTTGCTGATATTTGGTGGCTTTGTTACCATGCACTAATTCAAAAGTTGGAATACACAGGCATCTGAGTGCAGATTATCCTCTTCCTGCACTTGCATCAAAGCCAAAATGCTCACCCAAAATGAAAGTTTTTTGTTTCATTCCCTTAGTTCTGTGATCATCGTTTGTTTGTTATAAGTCTAGATTTCTCTTTCTCATCACAGTAGACTGGCGTACTAAACATTCAACAAGAAGGATCAGAAGATAAGCAGGCTTAAACTGGAATCAAATCCAAAGGCTGCTTGTATAAGCTGGCTGCAGAGCTAACAACAGTAACTGTAGCAATCTGCATAGAACTTGGGAGGAGGAACTCGGGCTGCAGGATGGAAGAGTCTGGAAGAGGAATCAGGAAGTTAGTTTGTATGCGTGTGGCTTGAGTGCTTGAGGCAGCATCTCTGTGAATAGTTCTCTTTATAAAGAGACAGTTTAGTTTTACAGCCATGGAGTCTTTTCATTGTACAACCCAGCATGCAGTACATGAAACAAAAACTCGTGTGTGGTGGAGTGGAGGGGGGAATGTACCTACTTTAACTAGAAAGAAAAGCAACTAATAATTTCATTATTGATCAGATCCCTAATTGGAATCTTGCAAACAATACATTTCTGCAACAATGTCAGAGCTAAGATGAACCTTGATGGCAGGTGCCTCTTCAGAGGACTGTGAAAATGCCATGCTCCTCATCTCCTGCCATCTTTGTTCAGGCCCTGTCCTGTTAACACTGAAACAGGTGCTTCACTTAACTGAAATCAGGAGGATTACTTACTGTAGAAGAAAGCTAAACACACGTGTAAATATTTGTAAGACTGGCACCTAACAGAAGAAAGGAATTATCTGCACTGGGTTTTATAATAAAAACATAACACGAAGTAGAGTCTATGCTTTCAATAGTGAGCTGCAGATGAAGCTGAATAGCTTTCTACACAGCCTGAAACACAAAGCTGAAAATAACAAACACAGAACTTCCTGTTACACATTACCAAACAAAGGACTAAGCACTGCTGCTAAGAGCAGATGTAGTCTGTGGCACTCTGCTGCATCAGCACTTGCCCCATCACTTCAACAAGCTGCCTTACCTCCAGTAGAAACTCTTTGTTTTTCTCATTCATTTCCTTGCCTTCATTTTTTCCTTTGTTTGCCAGGTAGAAATTCTGGTTAAAATACAAGAGGTTGATGTTGAACAGAAAAGACAAAGAATATAAATGAACGGGTCCCATCATTATTCAGCCTTTCTATATTGTGCACTGAGCTAGATGGTATGAGAGGCAGGTATCAAAGTACCGCTCTTCAAATCTCATTACAGGAAACCTTCACTAAAGCTGCTTATTGGAGTTTATACGTCAGTTTCTCAATCTAAAATTAATTTTGCCCATATACTTACACCCCACTCCAACCCCTTATTTGAATAAAAAATGTGGCTCATTTCTTGATTTTGTTTGGCTGCTTTTCTGGGTCAGTGGGTTTGATTTTATTTTTTCAGTTTGAACGTCATCCTAGATTCCTAGACATGGGTGTTACAGCGCATAATTGAGGGTTATGCGGCAGATTAGTATATGATGAAGAAAAATGTAGTGCCAAGAACTGAATGCAATAATTTTCTAGCAATCAATTTTTATGGTGTGCATTGCTTCAGAAATTGAACTGTGCATGTGCTACAGTTCTTTATTATTTAACAACAAGTGTTAGGACACAGTAGATTTTACAGAGTTCCTTATTTCTGCATTTCTATGTTGCATTATTTCACCATGCAAGAAAAGTGCTTTTCGTCCAAGGAGTCATTTGAAGGTCAAAGGGTTCTTTTGCAAGCTTGTTGACAGACGCTGTACAGCATCACACTCATTCCTTGAGACTTCGGCCAAACCTTTGAAACAATGCCTCCACCACAGTGGGCACAAGTATCTCACCGAGTATCGCACCCATTCAGAAGCCTATATGCCTACCTGCACCTCCAGACAATGTCGCGGTACTGTCTAAAGGGGTACAAGTTGTAAACACAAGTAGCTGGACCAACATTTAACTGTAGATTCAAAACTGTACCTGCAGTTGTGAAGGTCAGGATCATGCTCCAGTAAAAACCAAGGCCCAAATCTGTTGGCAGCTTCTAAACCTAAAGGCCTGTTGGCCTGGGACCAAAGTAGGGAAATAACTCGATGTCTGTAGATAGTCTCTTTGGCTTTGGTTGAATTATGAATAAGGTTAATTGTTTGCTTTATGGCCCCTATCCTGCAAACAAAACCTGTTTCATCCAGGAAGAATTCTGCCACATTTTTTGAAAGCTGACTACCTAAAATTACTCTCCTAAATCCAACAGAAAGAGTGTGATTTTTTTCTCTTCTCCCCGCAGAAACCACCAGCAGTTCCCATTGACTTCAGTGAGACTCCTGTGTCCTCAATAATTCTGAAACTCAGATGACATATTTACATGCAGACTTTTCCTAAAAACCAACAAGGCCAAAATGTGTCATGGATCAGCAATGTCTTTTTTCTCTTTTGGTGCCATCTGCCAGTTAAAGGAGGAACATATTGTGGTTATACCAGACAACGTAACGTGTGCAAGCAGTTAATTGGAAACTACTGCCACCAGGCAGCACAGTGACCGGTTGAGGAACCCAGCTTGACCATGTAACCACATCTTCCTCCTCAAGCAATTTTTTGCACAGCAGCTCTGTGGGAGAGCAGAGCTTGTTCAAGACGGTTTATTTTTTCAGGGAAACCCCAGGAGCAACACTTCTTTAAAAAAGCAATTTTAAAATGCACAGCAACAAACAGGCCAGCCTAAAAGCACCATCAGCCATACTTTGCTCAACGCTCCAGCCATGGCCACAGCAATGATGGAACAAAAAAAACCAAAAGACATTTGAACATTCAAAACTGGGCTATTTTCTGCTAGAAACAAAATGGAGCTCAGACTCAGGATTCCCAGCAGTAACAAAGACTAGACTGGCTACTAGCTGCCTAAGCACATGGCTTATCTGTAGTTCATAGTCCAGGACTAGATTAAAGGTAAAGACATGGGTCTAGAGCAGTGGTGGGCAACCTGCGCCCCACAGGCTGCACATGGCCTGTCAGGGTAATCTGCTGGCGGGCCGCCAAACAGCTTGTTTACATTTGTATGACTGCCCAGAGCTCCCAGTGGCCACAGTTCGCTGGTTCCTGGTCTGGAAGCTGCGGAAAGAGGTGTGAGCCACAGGGACATGCTGGCCGCCACTTCCCACAGCTCCCATTGTCCGGGAACAACAAACCGCAGCCACTGGGAGCTGCAGGCAGCTGTGCAAATGTAAACAAACTGTCTGGCGGCCCGCCAGCAGCTTACCCTGATGAGCCACGTGCAGCCTGTGGGGCACAGGTTGTCCACCACTGGTCTAGGACGACAACTCCTGGAATCTCACGATGACACTGGAATCTCTGCTTTCATTTGGAAAGATATGTATTTCTAGCCCTCTTGGTTGTAAAAAAAGACAGACTTGAAAACATATCCCGAGCATAGCGGGTACAGTGATGCCTGTCTGAGTCTGCAGATAGCCTGAAACAACAGCTCTGATGACGTGAAGGACCATATTCACCTCAGTGCAGTTGCTAATCAGACACCTCCTGCTCTGAGCAGAGAACTCTGCGGTGCTGTGCAATCGTGGCTCTGGTGTTGGCAGGAGCCCCAGCACACAAAGGGGGAAGCTTTGAAAAGCACTTAGGGAACACAGCAGAACCAGTCCCATGATGACTTTTCTTGGCTGGGTAGGGTTCCCCTTCAGGAAGGATGGACTGAGGTCCGCACTAAGTTAGATTGTTGGGTAAATTGAAGCTTCCTCCTCCTCTGGACCAACATGGATCTGTAGGATAACCCCACTAACCCAGCAAATGGCTCTAGTGTGGGGGCCTTTGTCACTATCAGCTCAGCAAGGAAGGGGCCATAGGAAGCCCCGATGTGTGGTTAGGGCCCTGGATTGTCTCAATCTGGTCCTGTTATAGCCACCAAATGCGCAGATTTGGAATAACTACAGATGGCCTTAATGAGACAACAAAGGCCCTCTGACTAGGCATGATTTACATTAGAGCATCTGGCATTTATTTAGGAAAAACAGACCATCCTGTGCCTACAGTCAGTGGCAGAGAGAGGATTTCAGTAATGACAACCAGGTGGCATCATGAATAAGGCTGCTTTTTGTCAGTGCAGGAGGGTTTTACCACCCAATCCTATGCTATACAGATGTATCATTTCATCTTTCCCTTGCCAACATGCGTTTCATTTATTATGCCTCTTGTATGCCCCTCTGTTCCTGAATTCTCACAGTATCTGACCTTTACTATCCTTCAGTGGATTAGGCCCAGGGGAGGAGTCTGCATACTGCACTTGCTGTATCTGTATTGCTGTGTGGTCTACCATTGATGAGAATGCCATTCATCATGTGCTAGGGGACCACATGTGTCCACAAGAGGTCATTCCAAGTCCAATAGTCAAAGGTGATATTAAAAGACAAACTGTTTCTTTTCTGCAAAGACCCTGGAGAGAAGTATCAGGCCATTAATGTGAATGCTACCTGGATTTGCTGGAGAGCTCGCTCCATACACACACATACCTCCCAAGCATGAATATTTCTATTGTTTGCAAAGGAGGATGTGTCTGTTTGTGGTAGGAAACTGCGGCTCCTTAACAGATGGAGTGATTCTCTGGGAATACAACACAAGAACAACAACTTTGAAAGTAGAATTAGAAGCAAATGAATCATTTATTTGAATGGCTGCTTGTTTGTTTAAGGATCTTTGCTTCTCAAGAGGAAGATTATCAGATTCTTGGGCCTAACTTTCTGGGATGTATTCTCACTGTGCCCATAGAGAGCTCAAGAACAGAGGATGCCAGGGAGCCAAGTGGGGCTCCCTGATTCTATTTGCCTGGCTTTGGAGCTATCTGATGCTGAAGGGTGGGGCGGGGGGAGTATTAACATGTGCTGCCAGTGTATCATCCCTAAGGGACGTTGTGCCAGTGAAAAATGGGGGGTGTCCAGAGCTTCACTGTACCAGGTCCTCTCCCTCTCTCCCCATGCTGGGCAGTGAAGTGACAGAGTTAGCGGCTACACTAGCTCCGCCTTCTTCACACCAGCGGGAAAATTCTCCTACACAGTGGAAATTCTCAAAGGGTTCTTTGAACAGTTTAGGTCCACCATGTGCTTTGTATTTAAAGTCTTCAAAGTCACAGGGGCTGTGCAGAACATGCCAAGTTAGGGATATTATGCATTCTATGGCAGTGCTGGGGGTGGGAGGAGGAAACTGCACTACCATCATTTTCTCTCTAATTTATAAGCATTATGAGCTTCAGCTACCTAGAAGACGATGCTGAATAGTGTCATGCACACTGATAGTGCTATGGAAACAGACTGAACTTTGAATATGGCAGAAACAATATCCCTGGCTCTTGTGCTCTAATTCCCTGAAGTCTGTGTGCCAGTTTCTTGGTATTTGTAACTAAGTAGATTTTATTATAAGCAATAATCTTTCTATAGGCCCTGGTCTACACTGTGGGAAGGGGGAGGAGAGGAAGAATCGATCTAAGATATGCAACTTCAGCTATGAGAATAGCGTAGCTGAAGTCGATGTACTTAGATTAATTTACTGTGTCGTCTTCACAGAGATGAGTCGACTGCTGCCGCTCCTCCGTCAACTCTGATTGTGCCTCTCACAGCGGTGGAGTATCAGAGTTGACAGGAGAGTGCTCAGGGATTGATTTATTGCATCTAGTCTAGATGCAATAAATCGACCCTCGATAGATCAGTTGCTACCCGCCGATCCAGCGGATAGTGTAGACATACCCTAGGGCTTTTCGTCCACTCTTCACCTACCACAGAAACACAACTACATCTAGAGTATATTTTGGCAGCTACTTATCAATACAAAGCAACAAACAGGTTGCAGGGATGTCTTTCTTGTTATTATAATATATATATTTTTGCTTACACTATGTTAAAAGAGAATTACAGTTGCAAAGTGAAGCTTTCAAAAGTCAGGAAATGCCACTGCTAAGGTTGCCCAAATGACTTAGTTCAGGCCCCTTGTGCAGGTGTACAGTTATTGATTACACACTACAGTATATTTCCAGAGGATCCCTGCAGCCATCAGTGCACAGAATGGATGGGGTGCAGTAGTTCAATGAAAGGATCAATGCCTCATTAACTCCCCATCATCCAAACTGTCACCTGAACGAAACAAGGATTCTCTGGCTCACTGCATGAGTTTCCTGGGGGAGGAAGAAAAAAAAATAAAAGAATGTGGTCATAATTAATGTACATAAGGGGGCAGAGTTACGGTATACAGGTAACATTAACTTTGCCCTCCCCCCACAACTTTCAGATTCTGCTTTTTGAAGCCTTTGTGTTCATGTAACAGTTATTTTTGATATAACAGCCCAGTACTCCCCTCTCCATCAAAGAAAGATAAAAGAAATAAATTCTGGCATGTAGAATGCTGTATCCTGCACAAGATGCGCACTCAGTGAAGCAAGGCCACCTCAGTCTATACATCGTTGAACATGGTAGGGAATGAGGCAAGGTTCCAAAAGCTCAATGCTCCCAGAAATTCTTCTGCACACATCTGCACATGGACTGTCAAATTGCCCTCCACCCTCATAGCCACGCAAATGCAGAGCCAAGAGAGCGATGAGACCCCCACCAGCTGACATCAGAAATTACCTATGTGCAGTGCCAACAGAAAGTTAAACCAACATTGTTGGCTTTAAAAAAAATGCAAGGGAGAACACAAAGATAGCCTTTAAACCATTACAAAATCAAGCAAATCAAAATGGATTTCCCCCAGTCCACAAAATGGTGCATGTCTAACCTAGGGATTAGTTCTATTCCAAACGAGAAGTCTGTACCAAATCAGGGATATTAGAGCTGTTAAAAAAAAGAAAAAAAGAAAAAAAAGGCTGCAACATTATTTTTAACATTAACAAAAGTGGCTTTTGGTTTTTGTCTTTGATAGCACAAAATCACATGTAAATGGCTGGACTGTTTTGGTCAGACTTTCCAAAATGCAGGGCCAGACCAAGAGATGGCCAAAGTTATAAGCAACTGGAAAAGTCCCTTTTAGAATGAGCTACTTATATAATTTAAAGGCAACCACTAACCATAGGCACAAAATGAATTAAAATAAAGCTGTGTTCAGCAACCTCCCTGCTACTGTATCTGGGCTGTATGTTCAAGTCATATTGACTACATGCTAAAGCAATGATGCGCTGTAGTTCAGATGGTGTTTTTCATAATCCTATATCAGACTGTATCTCTAAAGCCCTATCACTTCAAAGATCACACACATGAATCTGGAGGAGCCAGCAGCAGCTAAAACCAACGCTAAGTAGGGGCCAAGAAACTAATCTTCAAACATGTTTAATAAAGTTACTGCAGCCCATTTTCTATATTCTATGATAGACTCTCCTCCACTTCTGTTAGGGAATTGGAGAACAGGTGACAAGTGAGTAAGATTCATAAATACGAAATTCCTCTAAGAAAAAAGCAGCAATAGGAATGCAAGTGCCTAAAAATAATATGTAAACAAAACAATTAAATTGTATAAAGTCTGTTTTTGTGCTGTGATCCCAGGAAAATAAGACCGTTTGTTTGAGGGACGCTGTCAATTTAAAAATTATGCTCCTGTCAAAAACTTTCTTACCTGCTATTGGGACATATAACAGCAGGTACTGAGCAAAAACACGTCTATTTTTTGTTTGTGCATTTGACTGCACTCAGTGTATAGTCAATTTTACTCTTGTTTGTATGGGTCTTTCATATGGCAGTAGAGGAGAGAAAAACAAATTTAAAAAATAGGAATCAGACGGTAAAGCCACAGGCATTAGCAGAGGGACAGGTGTAAGTACCTGCCTGAAACTATTAAACTTCAATGGATTAAATTTGAAGTTCAGTGCCCCTTAAGTGGACTTTTGCCTGCTACAGTCAGACACCACCTTCTCTGGACATAGATATTCATGCATGGAATTCTTCATGATTACTAAGTTATTTGGAATTCTTACACCACCGCTTAATTTTACGTTTAGTTTTAGCACCGCTGTTCTAGTTTAACCCCTCATATATCATCCCTTGGATAGAAACAGGAGTCCATACATTCAGGATACAGGTACCAGTTCATAGATGTAGCTGTCTCCCCTAGCTTTTCGGTGGCAGTAGAATAGAAGCACAGAGCAGCCACTATTTGAACACCTTGTGTAAATACTTTCAATTAGTTTTACAAAACCGTAAGGGAATGTGCACAATGTGATCCACAGGGCCTGATTCTTTCTCATTTACAGCAGTGCAAATCAGAACATCAAAACAGGCAGAAGAGAAGAATCAAGACCAGAATCAATAACTTGTTTCAGAAACAAGAGATTAACATTTGGGTTTGTGAGTTTAACATTAGCTGCCCTGGGAGAATGATCTAACCCAAATGTATGAAACAAAAGCATTTGCAGGAGTACAATGCCAGATAGCCTGTTTTGTTTTTGTTTTTTTTTTAAACTATTTTCTCCCAAAAGGTCAGCCTGGCATCATTGCAGCTGCATTACAGAGTGATTTCACTCTCTCAGATGCTAAGGTGTTCTTCTTTGTGTGCATGCAACCCAATATGTGTTAATGTTCCAGCCATTAGTCATGGGCTTCTGACCTTCCATCTCAATAACTGAGTCACTTCTGCAGTTTCATGGAGCAGCCTCTTAATGTGATTTCCATTGCACAGTAAATTATATCACAAATGGGTGAGCGTGATGATGTGCACATCCTCACAAAAGAGTGGAGATATGAAGATGAAAGCCCTATTTTGTAAGTGCTTTAAAAAGTATATTATGGAAACAAAGCTACAGATAAATGCTGGAAAGGACTTATATAATATGACTCACTAACTTTTGTCAATGGCGTTAGCACTAGCTGGATAGCATGTAGGTGGCAAATGTGTAACGGATAACATCATCCCCACAAAAAATATATAAACCCAATTAATTTTTAGATGAAGGCATGTTTAATAGTTTAGAAATATGTTTAATAAGTTATTGTAAGTGCTTATATAACCTACATGTGAACTGTGTCATGTCCTCTCTAGTGGCTGATCCACAGAGGGTAACAGCCTACTACTAGTACCAGTTAATGGAACTTCTCCTTCAGCTCAAGTTGCAGAGGTCCATGCTGCAGTGCTGATGGTCTCGTGTTCAAACACTGTTTGTGATCTGCAATCACCTTTACATCTGAGTCCCGTGTTTACACAATAGCTTTCACCATTGCTCCCCTCAGTGGAGCTATACAAGCAGGGAACTGAAGGTCTCATTTTTAGCAGTGTAGACAAGGCCTGTGAATATACTACAGAGGAAAAGCTCTCTCTTGTGTGTTTTTTCCTTGTTACTGAAACCACAGATTAGTTTTTTCTCTTTTAGAACTGGAAGAACTAAAGCCAATAAAACCTCTAGCAGGCATAATGTAAACTAACCCACAGCATTTTAAAAGTATTTTGCCAATATCACGTTACCTTACCTGTGGATTTTTGAACACAGCATATTTTTCATTTTTTTCCAAAAACAGAACCTTATTTTCACTGTCCCGGGTCCAGTCTGATAAGACTTCGATAACATTTTCATGGTCTTCAAAAAACCTTTCTACAGAGACAAGAAAGGTCAGTGTAAGATAAACACACACTCCAGAGGCAGCAGACAGAAAGTCCTGTCTTGGAATAGAACCCATAGACTGGGCTCGTTGGAAGTCGTGCAAGCTGACAGGTTATGGAAACCTGCCTGGTTCACTGAGAGTTGTCAAACTCGAAATGTTTCTGTGAAGCATTTTGGGTTCAATGAAGTGTCATTTTCTGATGAAAGTCTGCTGTAGTCCAGTAAGTCTGCTTAATAAGAATGTTAATTGTACTATTTTAATCCTGGGAACAAATGTACAAGGGGGAATAAACAGCAGACTGCATTTTAAAGCATTTAAAGAGAATTAACTAAACCTCTTTCTGCTACAGCATATTTCACACCCGCAGAAACAAAAGTCCTCCTGACACATACTGCTCCACCCAACCCAAAATACCCTTTTACAAATGAATAAACTTTATATCCAGCTCACTTGGCCCTGAAGATAGGACAGTGCAATGAGATTCAGCATACCGCAATACTATTCCTGCCTCTGCCACTGACCTACTGTATGACCTTGGGCAAGTCACTTTCCTTGCCAGTTTCTGTCCTTCTACTTGGCTTGTAAGATCTTAAGTGCAGGGGCTAGGACAGTCTCTTTTTACATTAGTACAATGCCAAAAGTGATGGGGCCCTAAATACAGCTGGGACTTCTGATGGCTACTATACAACAAATAATTTCTGTTTCTTTAAAATGTGCGAACACCAACCCCAATTTCTTCCCCTGTGTTTTCCCCAATATCCTCGGTCTCTGGCTGTAAGGCAGGGGATTCAAAATGGCATTTCAGATCATATAAATACCCAGGTAGACACCATTGTCCAATGGTTAACTTACAGTGGTTCGGGAAAGAATTTGGCCCTATGTTGTCATCCAGTGTTCAGGGATTTCTATCCAGGTTAGACCAGACCAGAGAGAGCAACTTCCCAAATCAAGGAAACATTTTAAAATTATTCGAAGTGACGTCGGTGGCATTTCTTGTGACATTTCCAGTCTCTTTAGTTAAGATAAGCAGGTACAGGACAAGGTGGCAATATTGCTTCGTGTATCGTCTTAATGGGGCAGAAAGAATGGATAGGCAATTACTGTATCTGCCACTCCCACCAGTAGATGAATATCTCCATGTTAAGAGTCACCCAGATTCTTTTCTGACCATTTGCCACATCTGATTTATAGTGTAGAAGGATAATTATTCCTGGGACTTTTTTAGCATGAGGTTGATGTTAACTTTCTTAATACATTTTCATATCTGCATTGGGATATTATGGCGAGGTGAATTTATATATTTACCATTCTAAGGGCCATTTTCAGCTTGCAATTTTTCCAGGCTAGTGTCACACAGAGAGAAGGTCATGGCAGCATTTCTTTCTTCATTAATACATTTCGAGCATGGCCCAGAGACAGACATTTGTGATAGTCCAGAGGGAAAGAACCTTCCATCCCATTCAGGTCTCGAGGCCTCTTTGAAACCATGTTGATCAAAATGTACCAGACAGCATGTGAGTTCTTACCCACTTGTTCCCTAGAGGCTCTGAGGCCAGCCGTAGTAGGCATGTTACTCTTTGGGTCATGAGGCACCACCAGCTGAGGGCAGCCCTACTGAAGAAAAGGAGCACTATGGCATATATGACCTGTACTTAAAAAGGCAGCTACAGGTGAAGCATATCAGAAATGACTGATATGCTGCTCAGAAACGTTTACTTAATTACAGCGCTAGCTGGTCCAAGCGAGATCGCTCTGGCCAACACTGTACGCTCTCTTCTAAGACTTTTGCTGGGTTTTTTTGCATAATCATTCAACTGGTTCATTTTTTGTGTGTGTAAAATTTGAATAATGAAAACGGCCATTAACAGGGAGTTTCCATGGTGTGCTGCACTGAGGTGTAGGAGACACATTCTCCTAGAGTGACAGAGACTCAATACATCACCGCACCACAAAGGTCCACCTACTGGGTGGACTGGTACTTTTTGCATCACCCTGACAGCAGGCAGTGATCACATCCCTACAATTCAGACAGACTGCGTCAACAGTGATGCCTCCAACACAGAGAGCCCATAAATGGATACTGGGGCAGGGAAAACTTAGAAGTGTTGTCTCACTTTTAATAATTATCAGAACCGCAGAACAAACATACCATAAGCCCAGATAGGCTCTCTGCCCTATCAAACTTACCAATTTGTAGTTCTGGGTATATTTCATACAGACACCAATCCACCTTGCAATCACAATGGGTTTTCTCAAAGAGGTTGTCTAAAACATCCCGTGCCACCTGCCGTTCATCCACCATCAGGGACTTAGTACTGTTATCATTCATGTGCACCTTGACGACAAGCTGAATACAGAGTCATAGAGAGTCAGTTCATTTCAGCAGAGAATAAAAAGCTAGGCTGGTCAAGAATCTGCTAAAATGGATAAGAAAGATTAAGGTTATTACTGATTCAAAAGGCACCACGTACTACACTGAACTGGGAGAATAATATATCTTGGGAGCTTTTACATTCTGTTGGCGCCAAAGAAAAAGATCTGTTGTTAAAAAAGAAAATTAAACTTTGTACTGGGTGTAATTCAAGGAAAGGTGAACTAGTTCACAGAGAGATCGCAGAATTTCAACTCTGCCTCTTGAAGTCTAGAAGATGTACAACGAAGGAAAATGCTGGGCAGAGTAGCCAAATACAAAGTGCCCTCAATGAAGGCTAGAAAGAAATAGTTACTTATGTAACTGTGATTCTTCAAGCTATGATGAAGACATGTATTCCGTTTGGGTGTGTGCACGCCCAGCATGCTGGAGCCGGCGGATTTTCCCTAGCAGTACCCATAGAGAAGCCGTGTTCAATGCCACATTGCCACAGCCCCTTCCCTGGCTATGTGAGGTTGTGCCACCTTGACCCCAGGCAATTCCTTCACACCAAACACCCACAGACTAGACTTTGATGCAGAGAGGATGGAGGATGTGGAATACACATCTGCATCACATCTTGAAGTAACCAGTACAGTAAGTAACCATCGCTTCTTTAGAAGATGCAGCCATGTATTCCACTTTGGTGACTCACAAGCAATACCCACCCCAAGAGACAGGGCTCAGAGTCTACCAGACAAGCACTGCAGGACCACCCTACCAAAACTTGTATCCACCCTGGATGACGTGGTAATGACATACTGGCTCATAAATGTATGTATGGACAACCATGTAGCAGCCCTGCTGATGTCCAGTATTGAGATGTCACTGGGAAACACTATTGCTGTTGCTTGCTCTCTCATGGAATGAGCTCACACCTGCTGAGGGGGGCGTAGCCAAAGCTCACTCATAAGCAGTCTTGATAAAGGATTTCATCCATTTAAAGATCATCTGTGAAAAGAGCACTCGACATGGTCCTACTATCTGCATATGAGGTGAAGTGAGGCGAAGCACAAAATGATCTAGTCCTGTCCAGATAGAAGGCTAGAAATGTTCCTACCCATCAGATCTATTCATTCAGCGTCCTTACCCTTGGTAGTGGACTTAAACCTGCCCCTGAGGTTACAACTGGGGAATTTGGGGATGGATGAAAGTAAAAGCTCACAAATCCCTGCACTAGAATGAAGGAGCACTTCTCCATGCACTTTACAGAAAGGGGTACCAAAGCCAATGTGCTCCAGCAGGCTCGAAGAGCATGGCTACCAGAGTCCAAGATGTGGGCAGTCTTGCCTAGTAGTCAGAGCAGGAGCCAGGTCTAGTGGGCAGAGCAGGCATCCAGATTAGGTAACAAAGCCAAGAGTCAGCACCAGAGTCAACTGCCAGTTAACAGAGCCATCGAGGGTCAAGCCAGAGTCACAGTCAGAAGTCAGGGTCAGAGCCAGGACTGGTAGCTGAGGATCGGAAGTGAGGCGTAAGGGCAGGAGGAGAGGCAAGGATCAATCACGGGACAGGAGCATGGTGGAAACAGATGCGGGAGGGAGTAAGGAGGGAGCCCGGAGCACAGAGGAACAAGGAACAGGAACTCCTTCCCTGCCCCCATTCCAACCCCTTCTCCAAAGTCTCCACGCCAATTCCGCCCCCTCCCTGCCCCTATTCCAACCCCTTCCCCAAATCCCTGTCTCTTCTCCCACTCCTGTTCATGTGGCTTCCCGCTCCTTCCCCTTCCCTCCTGTAAAGCGCTAAGCTGCAGGAACTGCCTAGAGTAAGTAGAAGAGCGGGGAGCAGCGCGTGGAGGTGCGAGGTGGGGAGCTTAGTGGCCACAGGAAATAACTTGGGGGAGGGAGAAGTGAGGGGAGTTTGGGGG
>ML677349.1:20458033-20477945 GCA_007922305.1 Dermatemys mawii
GGCGTGGAGAGCTTGACGGGCCGCAGCAAATAACTCCGCAGGCGCATGTTTGAGACGCCTGGTCTAGTCCCCACATCCTTGCACCAAGTCAACAGTGGTACTGAAGTAATTGATGGTGTGATGGTAGCACTGGCGGTGCAAGTTGCAGGAATGCTAAAGACTTTTCTGGTGAATTGAGCCTGGCACCAGCCACACTTCCACTTACCGTGGAAGGGAAACATCTGGTTAGAGTGCCAACACTCACAGGTTCAGGAGCCTGTCCGGCCACCAGGCTTATAACACACAAAGCCTTGGAAAAGTCCTGGACCAAGGCAAGGCCAGGACAGAAAGGCAGGAAAGGTCTGTTGCTGCCTCAAATGCCACCAGTGCAGAATCCACCAGCGCTGGCATTGCCCTCATTGGCACCAGACTCAATGGATGCCCTGGGGTCGGAGCCAGAGTCCACAGTACAGAGTCTCTGACCTTATGCGGTAACAGGCAGTGGTTGACCGGGACCTGTTGCATCCCATGCATCAACATTTACCCCATGCTGATCCACAGGTCTTCTGGAGAATCAGTCCTGATGTGACCTGGAGCAGCCTTTTCCTCAGTGCACCTAATGGGGAATGACTCCTCCATCTCTTCAAAGAGGCACCAGCTCCAGGATGTGAAGCGGCAGCACACTCAGAAACTAAGAGTGACCTCCGATCTGATGAGGGCCTTGGTGCTGAAGCAGGTGCCACATGGCCTGTTCGAGCAGGTGCCGCTTCAGACGAAGATCCCTCATCACCTGCGCCCGTTTGGTGAACAATCTGCAAATCGAACACTGCCCCTTGGCGTGGGCTTTGCCTAGACACAGCAAACACCACGTGTGGGGATCGTTGTTGGGGATGGCTCCCACACACGACAGACTATGTTTAGAGGAACTGAGGAGAATCAGGGCATCACCACCTCATATAGCCAGAGGAGGGGCTATGACCATGAGGTGCATGCATCGGTCCTCTATGGGCAAAATTATCCGGCTCCGACGTGCTGGGGTGACATACACCAAATGGGAATACGTGACTCCATCTACTCGAAGAAAAATATTGAATTGGATGTTTTAATCTTAAATTAGGAAAAGAATAGAAGAAACCTTGCTATGTCAATCAGCTAACCTGGGTTCATGTGCTGCAATGAGGTATACCAGTAAAAGACTCTACAATAGACAGATCATCACTTAGGGCTGGGCTAAACTAAGGGGGGGGCAGGGAGGAGGGCTGTCAACCTAAGATACAGAACTTCACCTATGCAAATAGCATAGCTGAAGTCGCAGTATCTTATGTCGACTTACCTGGCTGTCCCCACCGCAGCGAGTCAATCGCGGCCACTCCCCCGCCGACTCTGCTTACTCCTCTCACCGAGGTGGAGTACAGGGGTCGATTCAGGGATCGATTTATCACATCTAGATGAGACGCAACAAATTGATCCTTGATACACAGAGCGCTACCTGCTGATCTGGCAGGTAGTGTAGCTGTACCCTTACAGTAATTGACTGCAGGACCAAAAGAGTTCATTATTCTTCTTGAAGCACTTTTTAAATGACAGAAACAACGTGCATGTTTATTGTGAGGGGGAAAAGACTACAAAAGTGCTTAAATATCACACTGAGAACTGGGAATACACAGTAAGAATAGTCAAGTCATCCACTTACACTGGAAACAGCAGAACAATTCCCTGCCAAGAACCATACACTGGAAAATTGGGAGAACTTCTTTAGTAAATACTAATTTTAAAATGTTTGCATAAGAGACTTTGCAGCAGAGCAACTCTCTGCTAAAGCTGAGGTAATACCACAGAACTAAGAGCAACCAGGAAAAGTCCATACAGACTTTTGAAAAGAAGGACCTGGAGCTCTATGTAAGCTTAAAAGCTTGCTTCTTTCACTGACACAAGCTGGTCCAATAAAAGATATTACCTCACCCACCTGGCCTTGGAAAAGAAAGGCATAACAAAAAAGCTAAACTCTATATTTGCTCTGCTTTCAAATCACCATATTGTATGTTTTTTTCTAAAATAAGGATCCCAGCTGTGGTGGAGTATATGAAGAAAGTATGTTGGACATGTATAATCTAAAACATGTTTAGGAAACAAGAGTAAGTAATGTCTGGTTCCAGTTCTTTGACTGTTCACAAATATTCCTGCAGTGTTTTACACCATTTTCGCAGCTCTAAGCCACAAGGTGTTTAACAGCCTCTTTTTAGAGGTGAAAGAAGATTCTCTCTCTCTCTCTATAATTTTGTTTTAATTTTCCTTAAACTTCATAGTTACAGCACAAATGGTATTCAGCAACAGGAAGACCATCACAGTCTAACTTCTAAAATACTCAGACTTTAAATATTTAATATCTGGAAAAAAACAAAAATGCAAAATAAATTATTTGCCCAAAAGGACATCACTTATTATGCAGGTAAAAGGGATAAGATGAACCTTTTTATGAAGAATCTCTGAGAAGATCTCCTTGAGGAGACTTCCCTTAACATGTCCTCTGGGGAGAGTGTGTGCATCTCTGTGGGAATTGTTTAAACTTAGACACCCCAAAATTCATAGGAGACCTGCACCATATATCCAGAGAGGCCCTCTAGCCTCTGGCAGCCTCCTCCTCTCATGCCTTATGGAGGCTGGATTGCGAGGGTACAAAGCTGAACAACTGCAGCTCCCATGGAATTCAACTGGAATTCTAGGTGCTCCTGAGGGTCAGCCCCTTACTGTACTCCCTATATCTCAAAGTGCCATGAGCACATTTAGCAGTGCAACTCCCTTGGAGCGATCTGGCTAAATCCATACACACCCCTCTGGAAAAGTACAGGTTAAAATTTTTGGTATCAGCTTAGGGTGATTAAATTATATTTGATCATAGGTACCAATTCCTTAAAACAGATGATAAGGATACTGGGCTTTGTCAAGATCTTGGAACAAAGAGTTATAACCTTTCTCAGTTCTGTCAGAGGTAGAGTGACAGAATATTGTTCCTCCAGTACATGATGTAAAGTACGAGTATGATATAGTGCTAAATGTACATTTTAAAATGTACAAAAAATAAAAAGATATGAAGATTAACATTATAAATAATGTATTACAATGAATTCTGACATACATACTTACATATACACACACATTCAATTGTATGTTAAATTAGAATTTCAATATTTTAAGTCCCACCTTTTTAACCTTCGCTTCCTTCAGTTTTTCCAATGCAAGTTTAATCTTTTCGGCTTTTGCTTGTGCCTCTAGTTCTTCCTGAAATAACAGCAAGATATTCAGTAAGCCTTCTGTTAAATAAATGAGGAAAGTGCCATGTTTACATGCAAATACCTGTTCATGGTTATTTATACCATCACAAGGCCTGTCAAGGGAAACTTCATAGGCACAGGTGCCAGCTACAGGAAATCAAAGGACACTGATGGCTTAGCCCCGGTTTGCCCAAAACTTAATTTTGATTCACAAGACAAAGGCTCTCTGTTGCCCAGCCACTGATCTCTTATAGGACAGTGAGATTATTTGAGCAATGCCTCACCGATTGCTGTAGAACATGGAGACAGGTCTCCCCTACGCTCACATGGAGATAACTAACATACAGTAGGTGCGGCAGTAAGGTCTGAACCGAACTTGTCCAGGGAAAAAAGTGATTGCATGCCGAGAGGCAGTCTGGCTGCTGAATGACACAGCATTGTGAACAGACATACGGAAAAGCAAACTCACTGCCTCTCAATTTATGCCTTTTATGGCTCAGAGAACAAGCATTTCCAGGATCATATTGACCACCTGGTTTGCAACCACATCATGAACAATTTGAATCCCAACTCATTATAACAGCTAGAAGTGCCTGTTTTGCTTTGTGGTTCATATAAAAATTGTGACTTTTTCTCTAGCATGGACCTTCCAACAGTTCTCCATGCCTTCGTCACCTTGCAAGTAGATTATTGTAATGCGTCTTTATAAGGGGCTATACTTAGGTTAGTGACCACCTGTGACTTCGGAGATCATGATGAGCTACTAATGCAATGCTGAGACCTCAGTTTCCCTCAAGATCCTCTGCCAATTCCGCAAATTCAGGGCTGCCTTTTCTCAGTTTTTCCCCTTCTCCTTGCCATCGGGGAAGAGTCTCTAGTTTGTAGTCTCTGGTGATCTTTTCCTATCTCCACAGCTCCTTTCTGAAGAGGTGGATTTTGCTGCTATGACAACCGGAGCCAAATCCAGCTTCCAATCAGAAAACACTGGGAAGCAGTTTCTGTCCTAGTGCCACTGTTCCATATCAGATGCTCTATGTGTACTGCCCTCCCATCCCATTCTGGAGCTGTTATTGAGAGTGAACTTTATTTACCTTGGTGATGCAAGGGAAAACTGGAATGGTGCACAAATTCATGGTAGTTGCACCTATAAGAAGCACATGGGCCTAATTTCCATTGTTTGCCAAAGAGCACCTTCTTGCAGAGTAATGTTATGTACTTTATTCTGTTGGCTTGCCTTCTAAACATGTTTTTGTCTGGCAGCTTTCTCCTCTTTATACTAGCATGATGCCCACCTCTTAGGATGTTAAAAATACAGGGCAAGGCATACAAGGTAAAAAGAAACTGCTCTATATTGGATTGTTGTAGTCATAGTCTCAGCTAAGAATGTCAAAACTGCAGTTCTTTAAGATCTTCCACTTAGCGGGGAAGAGAATTTGCATTGACAGCGTTATAGCTCAGAGGTGGATTAACTCCAACAATTCAAAAATAGCTTTTGTGGCTACACAAAGAATGTTCGGCAAAGTGAGATTTGATATTCTGCAGGAGAGGAGACTATAGGCTACCAGAATATCAGAATGTATTCCCCATCACAAACAGCTCTCTGTAGGAGACACCAAAAACATCTTAACCAAAATAGTTCAGTGGTCTGGCCACGTTTCCTGTGGAATCGCTCAGGCAGGTGTGTAAGCTAGACTTTGCCTGTGTATGACCTGTGCTGAACAAGGCTAATGTGAAGTACAAATCCGTGCAACAGATTTCCCTCTTCACCAAAGAGCACTTCGCTATCATAACCATTGTCTTTATCCATTCAGACAGAAGAAACACATAGCCAGTAAATAATTTATCAGCCTAAAAATATTGGCACTATTGAAGAAAGACTTTGACCCTCTAAAGGATTTGTATTTTCTACTTTAATCCCCATGTTTCCCAAAGCTCCAATAGAAACACATACATCTAACCCAGAGAACACTACCAGGAAATGTAGAAATCTTATTTAGCTAAAGAACAGTTTTTAAAAAGAAATGTCAGAGGTGATGGAAAGTTCTGAGATTCAGCTCTGTGCTTATTTAAAAGAAATATTGTATTTCTTTTTTGTTTTCACAGCTTTAAAGGTTACAGAATACCATCCCAACACTGGAAACGTTATAGAAATGATTGATGCTAAGCCCATTTGACTAAAAGACACCCAGCAAAACATCGGCTATGTATTGGTTTCAGGGCTACCAATCAAGAGGCCTGATTGGCAGGATTATGGATTTTGACAAGTGAAAGTTCTTCTTACACCTGACTTTCACACTACTGAACATGCTAGATCATCTCAAAGGAAATACTCACTGACTAAGGGTATGTCTTCACTACCTGCTGGATTGGCAAGTAGCAATCACTCTATCGGGGATCTATTTATCATGTCTTGTTTAGACATGAGAAATTGCTCCCCAAAAGCGCTCCCCGTTGACTCCAGAGCTCCAGCTCGCCAAGAGGTGTAAGCGGAGTTGACGGGGGAGCCCACTGCCGCCATGAGGATGCCAGGTAAGTCGATCTAAGATACGCCGACTTCAGCTAGGTAGCTGAAGTTGCGTATCTTAGGTCGACCCCCTGCCCCTCCACTAATGTAGATCAGGCCTAAGACAGTAAAGCAAACATCCATGTTTATTCAATCCTTTCCCATCCCTTGTATGCAGTGTTTCCCTCCAGCAATGACACTGCCATTCGGTTAGCAATATATGACAATTTTGCATGTGGACAGCAAGCCACACAATTAGGAGTATATCAAGATGTTTTCAGCATCTCACATAATGGGAGTGCTCTGAACTTCAGCTAGGTTTGGGGAGGCAGGCAGTGTTTTTGGTGCAGCTGCATCTGTGTCCCAGAGGCCATTTCAGGACATAAAACTGTACTTAGATTCCTTTGGACTATCACCCCATTTGCTTCCACAGCACTGGAGATTTCTGGGAACAGTGGCTGGAGATCTGACACAGCACACAATCTCATAGGAACTCTTTTCATTTGGTGAAAGAAGAGGATGAAGGAAATGTCTTGCATCCTTCTGTGATGGGGTATTCATTCCACACAAGGCAGAACAGATTAAATTAAGTTAATTAACCTGTACCCAGAGGAGAGCTAGGGATTGAAAGCCTGATTGATGATGGAGCCCAGCGGAGAAGGAACAGGTGTGGCTGGTATAAAGCCAGGAAGCTGGCAACAGAAAGGGACTGCAGAGGAAGTAGGTTGCGGTCACTCCCTGGGAGTGGGGGCAGGAGGAGGTGTATTTGAGGCTACAGAATCAAGTAGTCTGCTGTTATTCCCTGGGAGGACGGAGTTTGAGCTGGTACACTTGGGGGCGGGGGCAGAACCTGAAGGAAGGAATCAAAGGAAAGAATAACAGGGTCAGAGGGAAAACAGACCCTGTTACTCTTTGTGCATAGGGTGCCTGGACTGGAACCTAGAGTAGAGGGCAGGCCTAGGTTCCCCTATCAGCCACAGGGAGAAGTGGGGCAGACTAAGCAGTGGAGCAGAAGACTGATGATACCCCAGAAAGAGAGGACTACAGTGACCTCGCCAGAGGGGCAAGTCATGAAGAGAGGGCATCTTGAGTCACAGGGAAAGAGGCATCAGGGAGCTCAAATGAGTAGCAGAAGTGGGTATCAGACCTGGAAGGAGCTAATCCCTCCAGCAGGCAGGAGGAGGTGCCCTAGTGCTGAGTAGACCCAGTGACACTTTCCCTAAAGAATTCCTGTTATGTCCAAGCCTCTGCTGTTGTAACCCAAAGATCTTATTTTCTCTTACAGCTATCAATACCCCAGGATGCTGCACAGTGGAAGATTAGCCATAGGGAAGCTCTCATTGGGGATCTGAAACCAAAGAATTAGAGCCCGATCCAAAGACCCATGGAAGTGGATGGAATATCACTCAGTGACTTCAATTGCCTTTGGATCAGGTCATCAATGAATGTGGAGTCTGCTCAAGCAATGATCTCTCCAAAAAAGGGTGGAGGTACGTTTGTAGGTCAGCAGGTGAAGCTTGTCCTGATAGTGCATCTTCTGTATTTGTTTATGTATTTTAAATAAAGGAGTTCAGTTTTCAAAGCTAGCTGGCTGCTGCCTTTCACACACAGTGAAATGACTCCAAAATTCAAAAGTAATTTTAAAACAAGTAACCATCTTTGAGATAAAGAAAAGCAAAGAGTGAAGGTCCTCCCACATGTTTACAGCTTTCATTCTTCAGCCGGCGTGCCCATCTCCCCACACAGCAATTGCGAGTCAGTTCCACCCTCCAGCTGCCTGTATGTCTGATCAATGAGCTCCCCCTTACATGGAATTTCTATTCTTTATTCTCAATGTGTCTACTATTGATTATCTCAGGGTTGTTGCTCTTTGCATGGTTGATTTGCTGTGAAGTTTTTAAACTCCAATATGTTGTTTATACTTCTGTGCAGAGCTGGCCTTGGCATTTTTGGGTGGTCCTGCAAACAGTATCTCACTACCTTTATTCTCATCTCACCAAATAACAAATGACTCCTCTCCATCATGGTCATATCACTATGCACAGGACTTACCAGAAGATTTGGGGAAGGGTAGTAAAATTATTCTTTGATACATCCCTAACATAACCAGCTCTATGCACATATAATGTGTATGCACTGGGAGGGGTGGGAGTATCTTTAGGATTTTCCCACAGCTTGAGAAATGGAGCCCAGTGGCTTTTACTAGAATCAGTTCCTATGGTTTCCTTTGGCTCAAACAGATGTTTAAGCCAGACAAATGTCCAGAGGTCACTAGGCTCCCAGTTACCATTGTGCTGATTTTATAGTGCTTTACGAACATTACCTACTTCATACCTGCACACACCCTTGTGAGGCAGGTAAGTAGGATTTGTCTCCTTTTACATCTAGCTTTTCTGTCTTAATTTCCCTAAGTCACTTGACCTAGAAGAGCAGAGGGAGACGTGGCAGAGATGGGATTAGAGTGCAGTCCTTTCTTGATCTCAACCCTGCATTCAGCCCAGGGGACAATGGTGCAGTTTTACAGTTGAGCAGGCTCTCCTTATGGCCAGAGGTCACACTAGCTGCTGAGCACAGAAGCCAAGTCAGCTGCAAGAAGCTGGCAGAGGTGACAATAACCCTAGTATAGTACCATTAGTAGCAGAAGCCTGAACTGTAATTAATTAATTTGGGGCCCTCCCAAAACTCCAGGGACCTACACTCAAGATTTTTCACAGATCCTAAAGGCCAGTTGCAGGTGTCTATAAGATGGAAGGAGGAGCATGAATACCTTACTCTCTACTAACAAACCAAAAAATCAGTGACAAGCTTCCTGTCCTAGTAATCAGTCTTCATTAATCTATGGCTGTTCAAATCTCTCATCACAATGGCTAGAAACACTGAGATTCTCCTTCACAAGCCACAATGCCATTGTGGCCACAGGCTTTGCAGGTCCCAAAGGCAACCTTTGCCTCTATATTGCAGCTATCAAAACTTTCCTAAACCGTACTAACGTGTATTCAACTATGAACAGTGTCACTGTAGGCTACTTTATGACAAGTTGGAATGGACCATAGCTATTGTTATTGCCTGCTCTATAATGGGCATCTAACAGTCAACGATTAATGGCTGTTTTACTGCTAACATTTAAGTTCATTCATGGCTATTCTCCCTTGTTCTTACTCAAAGAGCCTCTACACAATTACAGCACAAGGTATGGGGATGTTTGGTCCAAGGTTCCTTCAGTGCTTACCTGAGTGAGTGGTTCAGGAGGAGGTGGTGGTAGTGGGAGGTCGAAAGCAGGATCTGGAGGTGGAGGGGGCAAGTCATCCTCAAAATGTCCAGTGGCAGTATCAGGAACATTTGATTTATAACCACAAGAAGCAGCAGCACAAACACCTGTTGAAGGCTGAGTGACTGCACTTGGTGGGTAGTGAGAAGTTTTCTGTGCTTGTAATGTCTTCTGTTCAACTTCACTTAGATCTGCTACCAGATCAGCCATTAAAGCATCCAAGTCATTGTCCTCCAATGCACTTAATGATTCTGTTAAGAAACACCCCCCCACACATAAAATACTTTAGAGAGTGGATGACATGAAAAACAGTTTGCACTCAGTTCAATGAAAACTAAATTGCAGAGGAGGATGCTAATTGTAGAGGTTAAGGGAAAGGGGACAATTTTAAAGAGGGAGACTCATTTGGGTTCTTCAGAACAGGTGCGTTTTGGAGATAATTATTAAGCTGATCATGCTCAAGGATAGGCTAGAAGGGAACTTTCCTTTCTAAAAGAACTGTATTAGTATCTTAGGCTTTGTCTACACTAGCACTTTTGTCAGTAAAACTTTTGTTGGTCAGGGCTGTGACAGCAAGCGCTATGTCAGCAGGAATTGCTCTCACACCAACATAGCAAACTCCACTTGTCGGGGGTGGTTTGATGATGCTGACGGGAGAGCTCTCTCATGCTGGCATAGAATGGCTGCACATGAGACCAGACAGCAGTACAGCTGTGTTGCTGTAAGGTCTGTAGTGTACAGAGCGACGAAGGCATGTGTGTGTCTGGAGCTCTAGACAAGAGGGCCTACAGACAGCAGGCCTTCATGTAACGAAGCAGCTGAGAACCAGCCCAAAGCCTGGAAGAGATAGAGCACCGAGTGGGGATGTCCCAGGACAGAAGTCAGAAGTACTGTGCCAGGAAGGAATCACCTGAGAAGGACAAACCAGAGCCAGACCTAGCACCCTGTCAGCCAGAGCTGCACAGGGCCCTGAGTAGTGCAGCTTGTGACTTTGCACTGGGATAAGGAGGGAGGCTGTACCTAGTTACGTGGGGAGGTTGTTGCTCTGTGTGGGTTTGCAGAGAGTGGCAGACGAAGGTAACAAAGGCATTTTGGGGGGGAAATTTTACCGGAGTCAAAGTTGACAGTTGTGCCCAGGACTCCCTGCTGGACTGGAACTCTGCCAAGATTCCTGAACTCTGAGTCTAGACACCTTGCTCAGTGTGTATCCTTTTACACTGTGGTACCACTGGGCTCTCATGTTGAATGTAATCCTATTTTTTCCACTTCCCGTATCTTCTCCCCCAGTTGTTTTTTTCCCATTCACCCCCCTGTAAATAAATATTCCCCTCTCCTGTATTAGCTGTACTATTGTGTGCGTGTTCGTTCCAGGGGTGTTTGGAACAAGTGCCGTGGGGTGGAAGTGCGTTTCCCTGCTGAGTTCTTGCGCACATCTTTTGTTGGCCAGAGCTGCCAGCAGAATGCACCTTGGCCATCAGAGTGCTAGTTACACTTGGTCGCCCGTACGTGGACATGCAGTACATACACACCTCATCATTCTCCCTCTCTTCATAATGTTCCCTCTGGACCAATCAGCACTTGCTTGTCCTGGAACAATCTCTGCCTCAGGACCAGGTTTTAAAGAGACTGTGCTCCCTAAATCCCATGGAGCTCCCTAAATCCCAAGTTACAGGAGTAACTTCAGTTACACAGGTGTAAAACCAGTGCTAGTGAGGGGAAAATCAAACCACGAAGCTTTAAGCCAGGGGTGGGCAAACTTTTTGGCCCAAGGGCCACATCAGGGTTGCAAAATTGTATGGAGGGCCAGTAGGGAAGGCTGTGCCTCCCAAACAGCCTGGACCCCGCCCCTCTCTGCCCCCTTCCACTTCCCACCCCCTGACGGCCCCCCTCAGAATCCTCAACCCATCTAACCACCCCCTCACTCCTTGTCCCCTCACTGCTCCTCCAGAGACCCCCTGCCCCTAACCATCCCCCCCCCGAACCCCACCCCTTAAGCCCCCCTGTTTCCTGACTGCCCCCCCGGGACTCCCTGCCCCTTATCCAACCCCCCTGCTCCCCACCCCCTTACCATGCTGCTAAGAGTGGCAGCCCAGATGGAGCTAGACGCACTGCCCCACAGGATAGTGTAGCCCTGCCCCCTAGAACGCTGCCCGTGCGGCAGCGTGGCTGGGGGGAGGGGAGACAAGAGGGGAGAGGCCGGTGGCAGCCTCCCCAGCCAGGAGCTCAGGAGCCGGGCAGGACGGTCTCAGGCCATAGTTTGCCTACCCCTGCTTTAAGCTAAAAGAAAAATAATATCTGAAAAGCCACATTCCTACATACTATATTAGTCATTGTACAATATACATCAGTAACTTACCACACATAATCTAATATGCAGGTCTCTGAGAACCTGTTCAAAAGCTGTTCAAACCATGCAATTTCTCTTTTAAGATATTTTACCAAAACAGATCTAAACATTTCACATTTGTTTTGTGTTTTCAACTCTGACACACTTAAATGAGATAATTCTCTTAACTGGAGTTCCTAGCTGAGTCAGCAGCCCCCTCCTATGATTGCTTAATGTAGGCCAGAGTTAAGAGATCCTGTGGGAGACATTAGATAGAAAAGTCTGGTTTTACCTAGTCCAGGAGCTAGTGAGTCTGGAAGAACTAGAGGGCTGTGTCTGTGTATGGTGGTTTTATAACAGGTTGTCCGTCCCTCCTAAGGGATGGGGGCAGGGACCAGCCCCCCTGTTCTGGAGGGAAGCCCAGCAGTCAGGTGCTGGGAATCAGCAGACTCTGCCTAGCAGCATCTAATGACTGGACGTGACTCCCGTGAGGGCTCCAGCTCTGTTAGGCTGGTTGGGAACAGGAGAGAGCTGAGAGTTAGATTCCTGCCCAGATACAAATTTATATCCACAGATGTGGATATCTGCGGATAGAAATCAGCATCCCCTGGACCACGGGGCTCTCCTGGGAACTGCAGCGGTGAAAGGAGCAGAACGTGGGGCTGCCACTCCCAGGAGCCAGCAGCACCCCACGCTGGCAACTCCTCCCGTACAGCTGTACCGCCCCAGCCCTGTCCTCCAGTGTGGCTGTACAGACTCCAGACAGCAGACACAGTCACGCAGACAGCTGTGTGGAAGGGACGGGGGTGGAGCTGGAGGCAGTACAGCCGCATGGGAGGAGCTGCCGACGCGAGGCGCTGGCTTTTGGGAGCAGCGGCCCCATGTTCTGCTCCTTTCACAGCTGCGGTTCCTGCAAGAGCCCTGTGTTCAGTGGATAGCAATTTCTATATGTGGATATCCACATCTGCAGATACACATTTGTACCTGTGCAGGGCTCTACTGAGAGTATTCTTTCCTGTGAAGGCAGCAGAAGTCTACAAGAGGGGACACGCAGTGCAAACCTGCTCTCCCAGTCTGGTGAGATCCTGACTCTTTACCCCACAATCTCAGTCTAGAAGAGAACTTCTGCCTTTGTTGTTATGCCATATTTCCATTCGTCTGTATACTGAAGAATAAGCAGGGCCCTGAAGAAATGGCTACAAATGGAACTGGGTATGGCCGAGTGTTTCTTCCAGGCTGGCCCACTGTAGGGCGCCAATTCAAGGGAAGTACTTAGGCACATCTCTGAGTAGGAATGAATTTAAGCACTTTCCTGAAATGGGGCCTAAATTACTTCTAAACAAGTCCTATCTTTCTGTACTGTAATAATTAGGACATTTTTGTGACACACGCTTTAAAACAATCTGCTAACCTATGTAGTTTCCAACATTCTCAAAGCTGTAGTCGTATTGTTTTATTAGTAATCTCTACTGAAAAAAGGACAGATACCCATAAATATTCCCTACCAGATTTCCTACCAGGGCTAAGCACAAATGGCATTGCACCGTCTTGTTTTCCTTTCATGGATTCCATCAGTCAGACTAACATTACCAAACTTAGTTTTCAGTTTCATTAAACATTTAAATATGGAAGACATTAGGCCATGATTTCCCAAAGTGACTAGTGATTTCTGTTTTTGGTGTCCAACTTGAGACACCTTCACAAGTGTGACTTTCAGAAAGTACTGAATACCCATGCTCTGAAAATCACGCCTCTTTAAGGCAACTCAGATTGAGATCATTGGTTGCTTTTGACAATCATGGACGTTTAGCTTTTCACTCCTCCACTGTCGTGGTATTTTTTAGATGAGCTCTCCCCTGACTTTAGTGATGAGCTGGGGGAAAAGACTTCAGAAACCGTGTTTGCATAGACACGCCTACTCTGCCTAGGTATTCCGCATGATGGAGCTGCTTTGCCAAAATGATCACTTTTGGCTGGTGTTGGGTTACAAATCACTTTAGTGCAAGAGTAATGACATGTGGTTATCCTTATTGTATGGGTAAAGGGCAGAAGAAGAGTACTTAGACAGCCCTGACTGAGGAGGTTGCCCTAAACTGAACGTTACTCTCTAAGTAGGGGGTATGGATGCCAAATCCCAGTGAAAGACAGGTGATGGGGATTTGTATTTGTATTATATTGCTAATGCTACCTGGTGGTGTGGATTCTACCCAAATTGTCCTAGACACCCTTTGACCTTCCCTCTCTAGTGTCCAGAGACAGAGCTAATCAGACTCCATTCAGAGGCATTGTTTCTGTACAGTAATTACCAGGGCTGAATCACTGATAAGCAAGTCTAGGGGATCTTAGACCTGATATCAAGATAGTGGTGAAAGAAAAGACAATGCAGAGGCTGTACCAGCAGTGAAGTTTCCTTCTATCCAGTTGTGACAGGGTGCTAGCAGGAGAACTGCTTAGCAAACCCTGTCACCCCAGCTACACTTAAGAAAGGTAAATTGGAGCTGGGGAGGCCGTCTGGCCCTGATTGGCAAAGCAGGAACAGCTGCTGTCTCTGCAAGCTGGGGCTGGATAAAAGCCTCAGAGGAAGGCAGCAGGAGAGCTGGACAGGAAAGCATCTGGAAAGGAGGAGGAGCTAGGAAGGGGGGAAGCTGCTCTGAGGCAAAGCAGGGAGGAATAGCCTGCCCTTCCCTCTTGCTGGGAGACAAACAGAAAGGAACTGTATATATATTGTGTTGTGAAGGTGGTGGGAGCACCTCTTGTAAAATAAAGCACCGGTGAGCACTGCAAACAAGGTCTCTGAGTGACTTTCTGGGACAAGTGGGGGCAGGAGCCAGGTGGGCCCTGCAGGAACCCCATTACACCAGTGAAATCACTAAGAGCTGAAATCACTGAAGACCTGGGTTAAGCAATGGAACCTCAGAACATGGCATTGAGGTGTCCAACAGTGGCAGCACATGACCACCAGCAGCAAGGGCACACAGCAACCAGAGACATTGCTTGATGCCCCCTACCCTTTGTAGGGTAGGTGAACCCCTGTGACCACACCTCTGAACTCTGGGTCTTCGCTAACCAAGGACAGCCACATGCGCAGAGGGAGGGGGAGTGATGTGTAAAAGGCACATTTGTTTGTCAAACTTTCCTACCACAAAGTTGGAAACTGGGGCAAAGGACACTGCCCAGGCACTGTGGGGCTGGGATTCTGTTTATGGTGGCATGCTTTTGAACATGGTTGTGGGGTTTTCCCGAAGTATTGCTTGGTTCCCTTTTCCTTTTATTAAAAGTTCTCTTTTGTTACCCAGACTCAGTGCTTGGAAGAGGGGAAGTATTGTCTCTTAGAGGTGCCAAGAACTGGTGGTAAATTTTCTCAGATTACTGGGTGGGGGCTCGAGCTGGTTTTGTTTTGTATTGTTAAGAGGGACTTCTAGATACAGAACCTGGCCCTTGTTGCTGCTGATTCCACCTGGCAGGAGACTGAGAAACACATCACAGCAATACTAAATAATCCTTCCAATCACTTACCATTTAAATCTTTAAAGCCAACTGTAAAGTTATATTCTTTATTAGATTCCTTGGGGGATGGAGGCTGGACAGTTTCCACTCCTAAACTCTGTGGAGATGGAACAAAAAGAAAGGAGTTGATGACGTAATTATCATTAAGATACTAATATTTACTGACTAAGTTCCCTCTAAGCTGCATGACCGGCTATCAAGGGCTGCTCAGGTGTGCAGCAGGGAGAGGCACCGCTCCTCTGGCCCTGGAGCTGCCACAGCAGGGAGAGGAACTCTCTCCCACTCCTGGGCTGCTGTGGTGCGAGAGGGCCGAGGGGAGTCCTCTCTCCCCACTGCAGCCCCAGGGAAGCCTGCATCCCAAACCCTTCATTCCCAGCCCCACCCCAGAGCTCACACCCCCAGCCAGAAAACACGCCCCAATCCTATGCCCCAGCCCTGAGCCCCTTCCTACACCCCAAACCCCTCATCCCCAGCCCTACCCCAGAGCACTCCCCGCCTCCTGCACCTCAACTCTCTGCCCCAGCCCTGATCCCCCTCTCACACTCCAAACCCCTCAGCCCCACCCCAGCCATACATCACCACCATACTGATGCACATAACAAAATTCATTCTGTACATGGATGTAAAAAATTAGAGGGAACATTATTTACTGACCATGTTACACTGATAATTATTCTAACAAACTGAGTTCTTCCCTCAAGAAACAGAAACCCACATACTAGTGTGTTGGTCTTGTTTACTTCATGATGTTTAATATGGGTGAATAGTGTCTTTAAAGGAAGAGTTTCTCTAGCCTGCAGTTTGTTCCTAAGAATGAAGGTTGGGGACTGGTGCTTTAGAAAACTACAAGAAGCATACAAAATTTAGACAAAGAAAGAGGATTCCTCTCTGTAATTCTCACTGATGAAATAGCTGGCTCTAGCAGCTGAATGATTCCAGAAGTGTTTATATTTTAGGTTGGCTGAAACTGGTGACAATTTTCCATAACAAAATTAATAAAAACTTTTTTATTAGTTCATTTCTTACGATTTAGCAGCCCCGCAATATTAGTTTCTTATGAACATGTGCAAAGCTGAAAATGTGAATTCAAAATGCCACTTCTGCATGAAGACTATTCATACTTGCAAAAACAGAGAAGGTGTGAATAAGAAAAGGAAGGAAATAACCACATGAGATAAATTTCAGAAGCCCAGATAAAAGGAATTAAAGAAAGGAGTTTATATATAAAATAGAGAAGACAAAAATAGCAGTCATGGCCCCTGATCCAGCAAAGCCTTTGTTTTCAACCAGATTCTTACCTGCGTCAGCAGGTCCATTTCCCCCAGTAAATTGCTGAACATTTCATCTATATCATCACATGTCTGCTCCATCTGAAAAGAAAGAAACCCATGGACAAGAACATCAGCATTAGTTTGTTAAAAACTTTGGAAGCAATTCTATAAACACAGAAAAAAACTAAACTTCATCTAGTTCATTTCTTACAAAGCCTTTCCAATTTATATTGAAAAACGGTTTCTTATTCATGGCACTTTAGCAGATAAATCTTTGCACAATTTAGAAATAATCGATTAATTAGGACTCTGATTCTGCATATTCTTAAGCACATGCTTAATTTTATGCTCTTGAGTAGTTCCATCAATCTCAGTGCTCAATGTACAATATATATTTGATTATAAGTTGCCAGGTAATAAATCTGTACCTTAAACAACTAAAACTGAATCGAAAGAGAGGGAGATAGAAACTGAAAATTTGAGGCTAACAAACTCCTGAACACACAATGTGAAGATTTCAGTCTTTGGCTTAAATCACTATAACTACAAGATTTTAGCTGGGCTTGATAGCCCGACTGTTTTCTAGCACAAGGATTGGATATGGTTTGATCCACCTAATTTTTTGTCTTGATATTTCTCCCTATGCTAAACCAAACATTTTTTTATTTGAGATACTTCTGGTCTTACACTGTTGGGTGTCTATTTCAGACCATCAAAGACAGAGAAAATGTATCAAAGACAAAGACAGAGAAATGTGGCACTGATCCCACAAAACATTTAAACCCCTGCTGAGCTGTAAGCATGTGATTAGTCCCAATGACTTCAGTAGGACTGGCCATACGGTTTAATTTCTTGCAGGATGGGGCAAAAGTACTCAGTACCTCACAAGACCAATGAGTTCTCTAGACGTGGCCAGCAGGGGACAAGGCGAAAGCCTGGTGATTGCAAGGAGTGGCAGGAAAAGAGTTCCAGAGGTTGCACTTAATTTTACGGGGCACCTAGAGTCATAACTATTCCATAATTATATGATAAACAGCCACTGAACTACATGATAAATACCCTTTTCCTGAGAATCACTTGGTAATTTTATTTGGTTACTGAACTATACTAAAACTAATGGCAGCTGGGATTTTTAAAGGGGCCTAAGGGAGCTGAGCTCCTGCAGGTCCCATTAAATCCCTAACTCCCTTAGGTGTCTCTAAAAACCCCAGCTAAAAGCAAAGGACTGTGAACCTAAAAGATTCTGGTTTCTAATCTGGCCTGAGTTCCTGATTCACTGTTGTGTGAGCTTGAGTAAACCAGTGATCTGCTTGAGTTTCATTCAATCCAGCTGGAAACAGCACAGCAACACACAGGCCCTTACTGCAAATCAGATGCTGTATCTGAGCTCAGCTTTCCTAAGGGAAAATACATATAAGTCGTCACTAAGAATCTTGAAAAATTTTGATTTTATGGTACTTGTGTATTATTATTTTTGGAAGGCAAAAATTAATGTCACTATCCTGAGAGAGCAGGGCACGATGTACACACAAGGTAAATAGCTAGAGTGGTCAGTAATTAAACAATTCTTACCTACTTAATTGCACCGCATAAAACAAATTAACATCGAGTTCAAGGTAAATGTTGTAGTTTGGGGGGAACTACTGGAATTTCTTCAAACCTGTGATCGAATCTGAGGATGCTGCAGTCGCCCTCCTCCTCCCTCCCTTTAACCAACCACACCAAAGGCTCCTGTGTATCAAAACTCATTCGATGAGGCTTCCTTTGAACTTGAGTGCCCCACTGGCACTCAGTACTAAGCCAGAAAGGTCTCTAGTAGAGCAACACAAGCCGCTCTGCCTCCCTCCCTTGGGCCCTCTGGCAGATAAAGACTATTGTCTTTCCCATTTGTGCAAATGATGACATTTCTGTGATCTGGTGTAAATGGTATAGTCATATAGTAGTATTTTGCCCCCTCTTTGGACACGTGTAAATAGTTAAACAGGGCAACAGAAAATCTGTCCAGGTGCATGCACAGTGTTTTGAGATCCTACCAACCCAGGGGAACCTAAGATTGGGAACTGGACTCAGAACTGCTGCACATCCATGCAAAACTTCATTACATAGCCCTCGAGTACACCAGGTATAGTTTAATGGTCAGCTGAGAGGTCTGTAACATGATTACCCTTTTTTATACTATATACACAATTACTTTGAGTAGATAAAAATATTTTGTATGCTTTAAATACTAAATGACTGCTTATATAAAGAGCAATGCTTAGACACCATAGTTCTAGGGCCTTTTATAATAATACAGAGGCTTGGCAATGATCTACACAGTTTACATATGTAATACTACATCTCAACACACACAACAGTTCAAAGTGGATGTTTTTATTACATTACAAACTTTCAGATTTGGTTTGTTTTTCTTTGCTAGAAGCATTTTTTATTCTATGGAGTTAGGGAAGGGATATCAAGGAGACAATTGCCTATAATACCACTATACAAACAAAAATGACTAATACATATATAAAGAGTTTAATTTTACATAATCACAGATTCAGGAGCAATATCCAAAGGTTTATTACTGGGTAAGGGTAACTGATTATTAAATCCTAATTCAGTTATTGGAATCATTAGCCTTACAGCAATAACTAGACTCCGATTTAAGCATTTCCCATTATACATAGGGTTTCCATTAAGAGAGAGAGATGTGTTTGTATTTGATCAGACACAGCAAATTCATACTTGTCATGTGATGAAAATAGAGCTGTGGTATATCATCAAATATATTGTTGGTGCTTAATACATAACAACAAGAACAATCTTCTTAATTTTCCTGTTTTCCACAATTCAGCAGGGAAGGAAAAATATCAGCTATAGGAATATCCAGGGGTGAAAGTAAGTTGAAGGACTTACCGGTATGCCGGAAGTCCTGATCGGAGGTGGAGCCTCACTCGGAAGAGGCGTGGCCTCAACCATAAGAGGCGAGGCCTTAACGCCTCGGGCCCTTTAAATCACGGAGGCGCCCTGGGGGCTCCTGGCTGTCAATGTTACACCGGGGCTCCCAGGCTCTGGCAGAGCTTTAAAAGGCCTGGAGTGGTAGCGGCAGCCAGAAGCCCAGGGCCCTTTAAATCCCTGCAAAGCCCTGCTGCCGGAGCCCTAGGGTAGCGCCTACGGAGCCCTGAGGCCCTTTAAATCCCCACTGGAGCCCTACTGCCACTACCCCAGGGCTCTGGCAACAGGGCCCAAGCGGGGATTTAAAGGGCCCCAGAGCTCCAGGTGCCTGCTACCCGCCCTGGCTCTTTAAATCCCCACCAGAGCCCCGCGGCTGGAGCCCTGGAAGAGTGGCGCTGGGCTCTGGCATGGATTGAAAGGGTCCCAGGGCTCCAGCCTTGCTACCGCCCCGGCCCTTTACATCCCTCCTGAGCCCCACCGCCGAAGCCCAGGGGAGCGGCAGCGGGTCTCTAGGCTCTAGGGAGCCCTTTAAGACCCCGCCGGAGACCCGCCGCCGCTCCCCAAGGCTCCGGCAGCAGGGCTCCCAGAGGGATTTAAAGGGCTCCGGACTGTGGCAGCCACTATGGCCCCGACCCTTTAAATTCCTCCTGAGCCCCACCGCCGGAGCCCTGGGGAGCGGTGGCGGGTCTCCAGCGAGAATTGAAAGGGCTCTAGGGCAGCGGTCTGCAACGTCCACACGGGGACTGCAGGGTAAGTACCCTTAGTGGCCCCGCTGCTTTATTTACCTGCCGGCTTGCCGCGCGCCGCTTCCCCGCAGGTCCCTCTAGCCGCGGTTTGCCGTCCCGG
>ML677349.1:20478345-20551775 GCA_007922305.1 Dermatemys mawii
GCCCTTTAAATCCCCTCCTGAGCCCTGCCGCCGGAGCCCTGGGGAGCAGCGGGAAGTCTCCACCGAAGTCCTGCTGCCGCTACCCTGGGGCTCTGGCCCTGGGGCTTTAAAGGGCTCGGGCGGGTAGCAGCTGCCACAGCCCTGAGTACTTTAAATCCTCGCCTGAGCCCTGCTGCTGGAGCCCTGGGGTAGTGGCAGGGGTTCCGGCGAGGATTTAAAGGACCAGGGACTCCAAGCCCTGAGCCCTTTAAATCACCGCCAGAGTCCCGGAGGTCCTGGCTGCCAGCACCCCAGAGTTCCAGCAGTGGGGCTCTGACTGCAATTTAAAGGGCCTGGGGCTCCAGCTGCTGCTGGGAGCCCCAGGCACTTTAAATTGTCTCCTGAGGAAGCCAGTCCCAGTACAGCACACCAGCTCTTGCCGGTAGACCGTACCGGCGCGTACCGGCTTACTTTCACCTCTGGGAATATCACTACAAGAGCCCTCTGACTCTAGTGCTGCTGACAATTTCATAGATGCAGTGATAGTCTGGGATCTAGGAATGCATGTCTGGAGCGGAGCAGAGCCTCACCCCTGTGGTGTCTCCCGCTAATCAGCTCACTCCAGTATCCAGAGCGCCCTCTGCAGGCTGTAGTCCTACTTGCCACTGGCCTCATGTCCCTCCCTGGACCCCAATGCCCTCTTCCCTGGGGTGATGCACCCCTGCAGTAACCCCACAGTCTAGCTCTGGGTCTCCCCTCCCTGGGGAGCCCTCACCCACTATCCCCACCTTGCCTCAGTCTAGACAACTGCCCGTCACCACTTGCCCCCGTTTTCTGGGGCAGACTGTAGTATCATTGCCATTCATCATTAGCAAGGAGGGTTTAGCCTGCTGCTTCTGTAGCCCTGAACTGCCCCCTGCAACTCCAGTACCCCTTTATTGGGCCATCTCCTAGGCCCTGCAGCCTGTGGGGTTTCCAGGCCAGAGCTTTCCCAGCTCCCCTTGCCTTGCCCCAGCCCTGCACCACTCTAGGTACCTACTCAAGCTCCCAGCAGCCAGGCCTGTCTGCCTCTACAGACAGAGGAGACACTCCCTCTACTCTTGGCTTCTCTGCCTTTATATAGTCAGCTGGGTCTGTTTGGGAGGCAGGCTTAGCTGGAGACCACGCCCCAATCAGCCCAGCTCCACTCTACT
The DNA here is from genome assembly GCA_007922305.1 of Dermatemys mawii. NCBI lineage: Eukaryota > Metazoa > Chordata > Testudines > Dermatemydidae > Dermatemys > Dermatemys mawii. The sequence continues at coordinate 20,479,518 of ML677349.1, forward strand.
CAGCCTGGGAGCAGCTTGCCCCCAGCCACAGCCCTTCCCAGGGCTGTTTTAACCCTTTTTCTGCAGGAGTGGGGCAGACGCCCCACTACAATGTCCATTAGAAAACTATGCCTGATCTTGTGGAAACAACAGATGGGACCTGTCCCCCAGAACAGTGATGCAAGGGACCACGTTGTAGTTCACTAAAATCAGTTCTCCGCATTTCCCTCTAATCCTCAGCACAAACTGGCTGGCATGTCATGACCTGCACATCCACTAATGAGAGCAAAAGGGAGACCCCTCCACTTTGCTAAATCAAATTATACTTTGCTTTTTAAAAAAATCTACAACAGGAATGTAAAGAGTAACAAGTCGTTTCAGGTTGTTACCAGGAGGTTTTGTCAGAAAAGGCGATTGCTTTTTAACAGTGAATGAAAGGATGAGGAGGTGACATGGTGTAACTCTAAACTCAGAAGGAGCTAATCTTGTTGAGAGTTGAAAAATAGATTGGTGAAAAAAATTGATGCAAGAGAACTGGATGCTGAATTCTCCAATAGTTCAGATTATTATAAACTCTAAAATATTTAAAGCCTCACTCTTGACATTACATGACTGACTCTTCAGATCCAATTGATTCTTTGGGAAAAATAATACTTTCATTTAGAAAAGCAACGTTCAAAGAAATATCAAAGGATTTCCACTGTAGAATGGAGCCGGCTGGTCACTGCTGATTGTTACTTGATTGAGACCCTCTACAGCCCCAGAAAATACCAGAACTTCATCAACATCTTCTAAAAGAAAAATGCAGACACACTGCCCCCACACCGAGACTGTGACTGTCTGATAGATCTGCAACCCAGGATCAATATGCTGCGTGGCCAGAGATATGCAATGTTGGAGCTGGAACTCCTGGCTCTCCGTGAGTATGTCCAGGAGAACACAGCTCAAGGACTCATCCACCGTGTAATGTCTCTTGGTCCTGCCAGGGCTCCAATCCTCTTTATATAGAAAAAAGATGGGTCCTTATGTCTTTGTGTAGCCTACTGGATGCTAAATCAAGAGCCATTTTGGAACCAATACTCCTTCCACTGATCCCAGAGCTACTGATCCATATCCAAGCAGCCTGGGTGTTCACCAAACTGGATCTTCAGGGGGCCTGGTACAATATACACCAACCAAAAGAACCTAGAGTATTCATGTAAAGAAAGAGCCCTGAAAGCAAAAATAGTTCTGATGGGTGCTACTCTTTTTCCGTTTTGATTTTACCATGACTCATCAATCTGAAACCAAGAACAACAGAGCCAACACACTGTTGTGCAAGGGGGAATACTACAAGGAAGAAGAGAACATAATTGGGAAAGACTCTTCCTTCTTAAACTTCACTTCCTCAACACTAGAGTGCAACATGATCTCCTTATTTTAATCTGGTTGGCTGCTCAAGATGACATGTTGGCCAAGATGACTGCAGATGATACCAGGTAGTGGTGTACTGCAACGGATGTAGTAAGATATATCCTGCCAGCATGCCCTCTCTTGAAAGTACTCTGGATATGCTACAAAGCCCCCTTAATGGACCATTTTGGCCACTCCAAAACCTTATGTCTGACCTCCCACCTCTTTTTGGTGACCTCCAGATATGGACAGCGATTCAGACCTATGTCAGCTCCTACAACATATGTGCTTGCGCAAAAGTTCCACTCACAAAATGCCTCGTCACTTAGAAACCCACTTTACCCTGAACAGTGATTGCCATAAACTTGATACTAGAACTCCCTGAATCAACTAAATGTGCCACTATAATCACAACAATAGATCAGCTGACTAAGATGGCTCTCTTCATTCCTTGTGCACAACTGGCCTCAGCTGCAGCAACTGCTCAACCTCTATTCACATGCATCTTTTGTCTGCATGAGCTCCCTGAATGTATCAAATCGGACAGAGGGTACCAGTTCATCTCACAATTTTTGGCATGAAGTTCTCTGACTATTAAACATCCATACCGGCTTATCATCTGCGCAACACCCGCAAACAGGTGACCAAAACAGAGTAAACCAACTGCTAGAATGATACATGTGGTGTTTCACAAACAGCCATTAGGATTACCGGTCCTCTCTCCCCCGCATATGCCACATTTGCATATAACAATACTGATCACTTCTTCACAGTCCAAAGTCCCTGTAGCGGGGTGGCTACCCGCTCCCAGCCAGAAAGGGTTAAAACAGCCCAGGAAAGGCTTGTGGCTGGGAGCAGGCAACCTCCCAGGCTGATTGGGAGAATAGGCTCAGCTGGGTGGCACACCCCAAACACTCTAGCAGGCCCTTATAAAAAGACTGACAGGCAGGAGCCCAAGAGAGACAGTCTCCTCTGTCTCTGGAGGAAGACAGGCCTGGCTGCTGTGGAGCTTGACTGGGTACCCAGAGTGGAGCAGGGCTGGGGGGAAGCAAGAGGAGCTGGGGGAGCTCTGGCCTGAAAACCCCCAGGCTGAGGGGCCTAGGGGATGGCCTAAAAAGGGATACTGGGGTTGCAGGGGGCAGCCCACAGGTAGGCAGAGGCAGCAGGCCAAACCCCCCTTGCTGGTGATGAATTGCAATGATACTGCAGTCTGTCCCAGAGAACGGCGGCAAGTGGTGACTGGCAGTTGCCTAGACTGAGGCAAGGTGGGGATAGGGAGTGGGGCTTCCCCAGGGAGGGAAGACCTAGGGAGACTGTGGGGATACTGCAGGGGTGCAGCACCCTAGGGAAGAGGGCACTGGGGTCTAGGGAGGGACACGGGGCCAGAAGCAAGCGGGACTACAGCTGGCAGAGGGAGCTCCGGATGCTGGTGAGAGCTAATTCCCTGGACGACCAGCAGGAGGTGCTGCGGGGTGAGTCGCCACACGCTTACAGTCCCTTTTTTGCCAATTATGGTTTTCGTCCCATGCTCCCAATTACCTCCCAAAATCTGGAGGCCTGAGATATAGTACAGCAAATTCACAACATTCAGGAAGAACTCAAGGAACATATGGTGGAAGCAAAGGAGGCCTACAAGCAACTATGTGGATCACCAGCGACAGGAGAGCCTGGAATTCAAGGTGGGCTGGAAGGTCTGGTTCTCAACCAAACATCTCCACACAAACAGTTCATCCCATAAACTAGATGAGTGCTTCTCAATCTTTTTGATAGCAGGGACTAGCTTGTTGTCTTCCTAAACTGCGTCAGGGAGATCTCAGGGACTGGCATTAGTCAATGGACCAGTCTTTGAGAAACACTGAACTCGATCACTGATATTCGAGACCATTTCAGATTTGCCAGCTAATTACGCTGTCTGTTAAACTCTGCCTGCCGAGGTAACTCAAAATGCACCCAGTCTTCCATTCACAGAAAACCCATTTCTGGCCCTAATGCAACCACCTCCACCGCCCATCCAGCTCCAGAACCATGAAGAATACCTTGTCCAGGGCATACTGGACTCCAAGATCAAAAAGGGGAAATTATGGTAATGTGTGAACTGAGAGGGGTATGGTCCTGGGATCCATACTGGGAACTGGGCCTTCCCACCTTCGACTTAATAGAAGCTTTCTACAAAAGCTTCCCAAGTGTTGCAGAAAGGTTGCCCCTAAGGGTGAAAGAGTGATATAAGGAGCAGCAGGTCCAGAACCTGGGTTTCAAGACTCTGCAGGTGGCAACCACCCCCACAGTAATGATTCAGGGACTAGAAGCCAGGTCGACAGAGCCTGGGATAGCTGACATTCCTATGGTGTCACTGGGAGGCCATGAAGAGCCACAGTCAGGGATCATTGTGGAGAGTAGGCACTGCAGGAAGCACCACCCAAGGGAGCCAGAGTGACAGTACAATTTGTCTGGGCAACCATACAGGCATTGGGCCCGCTGCGACTGTACACTTCACCTTGTCTCCTGATCTCCTGACTCTAATTTCTGCCTTCTGATTCTAGCCTGGTACTACTTATGATCTCTGGTCTCTGATCCTGGCCTGCCTTTGAGCCTGACCCTTTCTTATTGAACCCCACTCACCAACTACCATCTCTGACCTCAGCCCAGCTGTGACTGCTAGGTCAGACAGCCTGTGACCCAGTCCTTACGTTCATGCTACCACTTAACAGTTCTGACAGCAGACACGCTCACCAGTCATGAGCCTCAGAGACCCACACACACCATAGAATGTGCTGCCTGTGGAGGGCCTGACTGACAGGACATTCCCAATTTCTGACTGGTCTGGACATACTACTTAAATCTGGGGAAGATACAGGAAGTTCATCTGTGCAACTAGGCAGAATCCCAACAAGCTGCTGCTAAAGACTCTGCTTCCTTGTTTTGCTTCTGATACCCAGTTTCTGACTCGGCCTTGTCTTCTGCATCTGACTTCCTGTATTGACAAAAGACTGTTTCCTGATGTTTGGTCCGGTCTTGTGCCACTTGGTTAACTACCCATGACCCAGCGCTGACATCTAGGGGCCATGTGGTAGGTGAAGCATATAAAACAACATATTTATTGCTCTTTATTTAAGCACAACACACACACACACACACAGAGTACAGATCATATAGAAAACCACTACCAACCTGAACAAAACATCCTTCACTCAAGCTCACCCTTCCCTTGAGAGTCCCTGGGGGACCAGCTGTGTTCAGGTAGGATCCCCCTGTGCTTTATCAGGCTCCTAAAGCAGCTTCTCTCAGCTTGTGCTGGTGAAAATGGCCAAGGTCTCCTGATCAGCTCCTGTCCTTTATAACCTTCCAGTCCCTCCGTCAGAGGACTACTAGATCAGCTTCCCCAAACTACCAGGTAACTTTGTTGCCAGGCAATCCCTCCCCTAACAATCAAGTTTTCCTGGTTGGGAGCCACTATCATCTGACAGTGGTCTTCAAAGTGGGGTACACGCACCCCCGGGCGTGCACGAGGCCACATACGGTGTGTGAGACCCTGGCGCCGCCACCAATCCCACCCAGGAAACCACCGAACTCGCAAGTGGTCTATTTTTGTCCCGCCGAAATGCTGCAGAAAGCAGAAGCTTTCTATTTGGCGGCATTTCAGCAAACATACCCCAGGGGCCGCGAGTGGAGGCGGGACAGCGAAAGGGGGCCACTGAGGGAAAAGTCTGAGGAACACTGGCCTAGAAGACACTTGCCCAGACATGTCCTGGTGGGCTTTGCTGAGTCACAGGTCTTGTGCAATTGAGCCATAGAGCTGAGCAGTCACCATTGTGTGGTGCTTGCACAACTCTCATTGAATTGTAAATTCCTTGATTACAACTCCTCTGCTGATTAATGGTCAATTAACACGATCCTGGGAATGGTTAGCAGTAGAGACTCTCAAACATACAACATATTTCAGTAGCAACCATACAACAAAGTCTCTTAATTTCATACACACTAATGATAGACATATTTGGACAGAACAACAGACTTCAGCAGATCATGACTTTTCATATATCTTACATGGCATGCTTTGTATGAAATATCACAATCGTATATGAATGATGAATATGGGGTTTGCAGGGTGCTATTTTGAGCTACATTATGTCACAGCAAGTCATTTTGCTCTGAGGAAAAAAAAATATAAACATTTCCCCTGTCATACTGTTCAAATAGAAATACTTAGTTTTATAGTAAATGAAACAATAAATTCACCCTACTGTGACTCTTTTCGGTAATGTTGATCACTAATTTGGCTCCTGAAACACTGAGGTCTGAAGATCACTAGTTTAGGTCAACATGTGCTATGAATAAGACTAAGATTTAGTCACAGGTATTTTTAGTAAAAGTCACAGACCTGTCAACACAGTCTTGTTGCTAAAAGCTGCGTAGCGTAGACCAGTGGTCTCCAAACTGGGGTGCGCAAGACCATCCACGGGGGGCCACGGCAGCCCTGGCCCGAGGAGCCAGGCACTGCAGCGGATGGGCCCAAGGAACCAAGCACCACGACGGGACTGGCCCCTCTGAGGCTGGGCGCCGGGCGCCGCGGCGGGACAAGCCCCAGAGCCGGGCGCCGCTGTGGGACCGGCCCCAGGGAGGCAGTTAGGGGACAAGGAGGGGGCTGTCAGGGGATAAGGAGCAGAGAGGCTTAGATAGGGGGTGGGGTTCTGGAAGGCAGTCAGGGGTAGGGGTCCCAGGAGGGAGCAGTCAGGGGACAAGGAGGGGAGGGTTCTGAGGGGGGCATTCAGGGGTGGAAAGTGGGAGGGAGTGGATGGGGGTGGCTAGGGCAGGCCTTTCCCTGTGGTGGTGCGTGCTCCAAATTTTTTTTCTGACAGGGGTGCACGATCAAAAAAGTTTGGTGACCTCTGATCTATGGTGTTTGTATTAGAAGAGAGAACCATTGCAAGTTAATGACCCTCTAGTGTCAACCTTGTATCACTAGGACTGAAATTCCAAGGCAAACATGGAGACAAAAGCACAACAGAGAAAGCAACTAGCTTGCACACTCAAAATGGAGAAGGTGGCCTGATAAAGATATGTAGAGCGCTCATAATCTCACACAGAATTCATAAATTGTACAGATTGTCACAGAACACTTGTGACAATTTCAAAATGATAGAGTGCTATGAAGCATCCAAACAGGGTGAGCTTGGAGACAAGTGTCCCCTTCACTTCCTTCCCCATCATTTGGTTCTCCCTTCGCCTGGGCCCTTAGTTCCGTTCCTCCCTCTGCTGATTGCTGCAATAAGAATGGATAAAAAACTGGGGTATGGTGGGTGGCTGGAATCTGTCCCATTCAAAAGGCATGATGCTGTGTATTGGACTAGCTGCCCAGTGGCCCGGAGCCTTCACAACTAGTTCTTTGGGATTATTCAACTAGAAACGCAAAGCAAAGCTTGGCGATATCTCAGCCTGTAGCAACTAATAAATAAAACAGGAAAGGGTTTGCACAAGCCTCTTTAAACTTAATCTGAATTTCAAGCATAGTCTTCATGTATAACCATTTAACAATTACGCATGTCAGAATTTTCTGTACATACTATAATTACAAGTAACTCCTGAGGGAATGAATTAAAACAATTAAAGAAAAAAGCAAATACAACAGTCCTTTACAGTCTGTTTCTTTTGTTATTTGTCTGAGACAAACACAAATGGAGCAAAGGGGAAAAAATCAAAATGAAAACAAGAGAGAGGAAATTGTGGTTATAAAATAATAAAAATGGTCAGGGAGATGCCAGGCGAAGTGCAGTTTGTGAAACGACTTTTAACCTATTCCTAAAAGGACTGAAGTTCAAGTTGACAGTATCCCCTTGAGTTACTCTTTTGAATAAGAGCAGAAACACAGGAAAATGTGTTCATATAGTTTTTTCAAAGATTGCACATATCATTTATTCTCTATCTCCAGAAAAACCTCATTTCTCCATATGAGCAACTTTGATCTTAAAAATTCTCATAGTTCTCATATAGCATGAGACTAATTGGAACTTAATTTTTCTTCAGTTTGATGTTTAAACAACTCTGGTCTACAATTTTTTAGAAGTTGTCTGCTTCAGAGATAAAATGTGATATTTATTATGTATTATGATGTGCTGAATTCAAATATGACAATTAAAACAACTGATTGGCTACTGTTTCTAAGATATTTAAGTTTTTACATTTTATGTCTATGTATATTGTGTAGATAGTAGAGTTTTAATCATAAATTGTAAACCTAGGTCTTTTCATGTGTTTATGGTTGCTTTACATGATAATATTTCACCTGTCCTGTTTATGTAACACTTTAAAAATCAGCAAAAGGGTTATATAAATAAAATGTATTATGAAACAAAAGGCAAAAAACTATTATGTACATAGTTTAGTCCTATTCAGTGTCTAGTTGGCGCTTCTTGGCTTCTCTTGTATTCATTAAATGGAGCATCTCTTGTCACTGTCCAGCAATAGTCTGCAAGCATTGATGGGCTCCATTTGCCCTGATAGCGTTTCTCCATTGTTGCAATGTCCTGGTGAAATCGCTTGCCGTGCTTGTCGCTCACTGCTCCGCAGTTCGGTGGAAAAAAATCTAGATGAGAGTGCAAAAAATGTATCTTTAGTGACATGTTGCAACCAAGGCTTTTGTATGCCTTGAGGAGGTTTTCCACCAACAACCTGTAGTTGTCTGCCTTGTTGTTTCCGAGAAAACGTATTGCCACTGATTGAAAGGCTTTCCATGCCGTCTTTTCCTTGCCACGCAGTGCATGGTCAAATGCATCATCTCAAAGAAGTTCACGAATCTGAGGACCAACAAAGACACCTTCCTTTATCTTAGCTTCACTTAACCTTGGAAATTTTCCACGGAGGTACTTGAAAGCTGCTTGTGTTTTGTCAATGGCCTTGACAAAGTTCTTCATCAGACCCAGCTTGATGTGGAAGGGTGGTAACAAAATCTTCCTTGATTCAACAAGTGGTGGATACTGAACACTTTTCCTCCCAGGCTCCAGTGACTGTCGGAGTGGCCAATCTTTCTTGATGTAGTGGGAACCTCTTGCACGACTATCCCATTCGCAGAGAAAACAGCAGTACTTTGTGTATCCAGTCTGCAGACCAAGCAAGAGAGCAACAACCTTCAAATCGCCACAAAGCTGCCACTGATGTTGCTCATAGTTTATGCACCTCAAAAGTTGTTTCATGTTGTCATAGGTTTCCTTCATATGGACCGCATGACCAACTGGAATTGATGGCAAAACATTGCCATTATGCAGCAAAACAGCTTTAAGACTCGTCTTCAATGAATCAATGAAGAGTCTCCACTCATCTGGATCGTGAATGATGTTGAGGGCTGCCATCACACCATCGATGTTGTTGCAGGCTATAAGATCACCTTCCATGAAGAAGAATGGGACAAGATCCTTTTGACGGTCACGGAACATGGAAACCCTAACATCACCTGCCAGGAGATTCCACTGCCGTAGTCTGGAGCCCAACAGCTCTGCCTTACTCTTGGGTAGTTCCAAATCCCTGACAAGGTCATTCAGTTCAGCTTGTGTTATCAGGTGTGGTTCAGAGGAGGAGGATGGGAGAAAATGTGGGTCCTGTGACATTGATGGTTCAGGACCAGAAGTTTCATCCTCTTCCTCGTCTGACTCAAGTGAGAATGATTCTGGTGCATCAGGAACCGGCAGTCCTTCTCCGTGGGGTATTGGGCGTATAGCTGATGGAATGTTTGGATAATGCACAGTTCACTTTTTCTTCTTTGACATACCTTTCCCAACTGGAGGCACTATGCAGAAGTAACAATTGCTGGTATGATCTGTTGGCTCTCTCCAAATCATTGGCACTGCAAAAGGCAGATTTCCTTTTCCTGTTCAGCCACTGGCGAAGATTTGTTGCACAAGTGTTGCAGCATATGTGTGGGGCCCACCTCTTGTCCTGATCTCCAATTTTGCAGCCAAAATAAAGGTGATAGGCTTTCTTAACCATAGTGGTTATACTGCGCTTTTGTGATGCAAAAGTCACTTCCCCACAAACACAGCAGAAGTTATCTGCACTGTTCACACAAGTACGAGGCATCTCTGCTCACTTTGGCTAAACAGAAATGTGTCCCTTTGCAAAATCAAACACTGATAAATAAGAGAGCACGACACTGTATGATTTCTAGAGCTGATATAGAGCAATTTGTTCAGCAGAGTGATGATGTAAGCTTCGTTATGATTGCATCATCCATGACTTCGAGGAATAACATGATGCAATTCATATCATGTATGATGCAATACCAGCTTCAGATTGCATCATTCATTGTTTTGCCTAAAAAGCAAGTACTGTTTAAACCCAGTCATAGATTTATTCATAGATCCAGTCAAAGATGTATTTTAGTCATTTCTGGTTTAAATTGAGATCCCTTCCCTCTATAACTCACTTATCCTCTGCCATTCCCATGTCAAGGGTCGTATATACTGACCCAATAGCATATCTTGAAAACTAGAGCTAATCAACAATTTTAAGCATCATTTTCATTCTCAGTGACCCAGAATTAGTAAAGTTTGACTACATTTATTTCAGAAGCATTTTGGCTGTAGAGCAGTCAACCTTCATTACTGAGTTTCTATTCAGTTTTTACAGATTAAGTCCTATTTTAAAGGTTCCTGTCATTTAGAAATGTCTTAGCAACTGACCAATTCACCCACTTTGATTCATTGATCCAGTTATTCATGCCAAATCCACCGTTAAGTCCTACTGCACTAGTTTCCTGCTTGTCCTTTTATTTTTAAATCTCTCTCTTCTGATTTCCCTACCTCTCTGCTGCTACTTCTCTTACATTAGATATTTACAGCTTTGCAACACTAACCAATCGCAAGTCATTTTATTTTTCTATTTGTATTTGGCATCAATTTGTCCAATGAAATCGGGTTCTTGAATCTTGATTTCTCTTTCTGTTCTGGTAGTGTTAGTTAGACCAAAGGACCTTTTTTTCTGGACCAACTGGGCTTTTGCTGCTCCTTGTCACTAATTCTGCTGTCATTTCCAAAGTCCTGTACACATCCATTTTGGGAGTGTCCTGTACAAAGATATCTCCAGCTGTTCCTAATTCACTGCTACCACTTCTGCAGCCCCTTATCTAGCTGAGGCGGTGGGGGGGAGAGGACAGCGGGGGAGGGGAGGGAGAAGCTAGCCTCCCCAGCCAGGAGCTCAGGGGGCTGGACAGAATTAGCCCATGGGCTGCATGTGGCCCACTGGCCGTAGTTTGCCCACCTCTGTCTTAGTAGAGTGTACCAGGTGCTATTACCATGGTTTGTTGACAATAATCCTGGCCTGGCGCCTTCGTACCATAATGGATCTTGTGGTCATTGGAAAGTTCGCTCGAGATCTGATGTGCCGGCTGTCTGCGCAGGGAGAACGCACATGCAGCCAAACATCTAACCATACTCCTCATGTGGCAGTAGAGGGGATAAGAGAGATTTCCTCCATTAGTGTAGCACAGGACAGGATTCCACCCTAAATGTATGTGAGCAAGATTCTACTCTTCTGGTAGAAGTAGAGTTATCTATGGTCACTTTGTCTCAATCTCTTTCATCAAGCAGGTTTAAAAACAAAGTATCTATCTACTTTGCTTTCTTAATCCCACTATTACACAACTTCAATGCCCAGAATCCTTCTAATCCCATTTCTGGAACTGCCATGAGCTCTGGAACGTTCATATAAAATTACATCAGATTCTGCCTGAAGACATTTTACATGTCATTGATAAACAAGATAATTGAAAACCAACAGTTTATTTGTAAGAGTTTTGTAATGTGGCAAGCAAATTTGTGAACTCGTGTGTTCCTATTTAACACACAAAGATCTACATATCTATCCTCCTTTAAATGCCTAGAGGACAAGTTTATGTCTGACTTCACACTAACAAGTTCTGGATTATATTACTATTACTGATAAAGTCCATCTGTTCACCATGGGATGGTGAAACATTGTTTATCTGACAAATATCAATGCAATTATTATTTGTGGAAGTCCATGAAGGAAATGTGGTTCTCCATGATGTCACAATTTAACATAAAACACTCTGGAGTGAGCTAGGATGAGATCATTCAATCCACCTCGCTGCCAGCACATTCCCTCTCTAAATACCTTCTTTAGCCATAGTCAGAATGAACATATCACTGCTCCTTTTATACCCAAGTGGCTAGTCAAAGTTTGGGGCCCTGAGGATGTTTCAGCTGGAAGTAGAAATTGACAGAGTATGGTATTGTCTTTGGTGCAATCTTGTGTATTTATAAGGAATGTACAAAGTCCTGCTTAACTGAGTGCAGGAGGAACCATGAACCAAAAGAGCAGTTTATTACCTTACATCTCCAAGCCATTTTAGGCAACATTAGATCCCCAAAACTTTCTTTTAGCTTTTTGCAGGATCACCCTGTGCTTTGCTTTCGCTCTCTCACTCACACACCGGCCTGGTCACAACACCCAGTAGGACCATCCACCCACATGGTGCTAATTTCTGGGCAGATTCTATTGGGCCTTGTTTTAAATGTTACCTTTAGGGTATGTCTACACTACCCACTGGATTGGCGGGTAGTGATCAATCCATCGGGGGGCGATTTATCGTGTCTAGTCTAGATGTGATAAATCGATCCCTGAGCGCTCTCCTGTCAACTCTTGTACACCACTGTTGCCAAAGACGCAGGCAGAGTCAGTGGGGGAGCGGCAGCAGTCGACTCACTGACATGAAGATGCCGTGGTAAGTCAATCTAAGTATGTCGACTTCAGCTATGTTATTATCATAGCTGCAGCTGCGTATCTTAAATCTATCCCCCTCCCCTCAGTGTAGACCAGGGCTTAGTGTTTCTTACAACTATCTTAAGTGAAAGCACATACACAGTCTCAAAGAGGCTAGTGATCTAAGCAATCATCAGTATCTCTCAGCATAGCATTATAAAGAAAAAGAAGAGGCTTTTTTTCTCCCTGTGGATTCTGGTAGCTGGCCCCATGCAGAGTGGGGAATATATTGCACCATCTTCAAGGATCATGTGGTGAACAGGAAAGCCTGCATTGCTCCCAGGAGAGTCAGACTCTTGGAGACTCTAGTTGGAGACCTCACTGACTGTGTGGCCCCTTAGAACCTCCACTGATGCACCTATCAACATAGCAAAATCTATTGATGTGCCAAGTAGGCAGATATTCCAAGGCACAATCTAGCCCTTTGAGGTGCAGAAAAAAATAACAGTAGTTTGCCTACCTACAATTTGACAATCATTATTAAACAAAACAAAGGAGTGGATGGTTCACAGAAACCTTAAAACCCCCACACACATCGGGCCAGATCTCAGGCCTGCCAAATCTTTTGTACCACTCCGGCAGCACAAAGGAGAATTAAAGTGCCCCAAGTGGACAGCTGGGAATTTTTCTGGCTTGGGGGAAACCCTAATGTAGCATAAGTGCTATGCCAGATATGGGGGCATATCAGGGGGCACACTGAGTTTGGAGCAGTTGTGACTAAACTATTCTGTGCACAAGTGACCCTGCTGATGTATTAGCCTCTAGCCAAAGTCAGCACAATTTAGAAAGTGGCACTGAAACTGCTCTAAGTTGTGCCAGCCTCAAGAATTGAGGGGTGTGGAAAGGTGGCAAAAAGCCACCTTTGTGCTCCCCTCTTCCCCCAAGGTGTGCTGAGTGCTGTTCTGCTTCCCCTCAGTGTCTGGCCCATAGTGCAGACAAAATCTCTCCTACATATTACATGGTTTCAGGGAGTTCTCCCCTTTACACTTAAACATGCTCTCTTGCTTTAACCCCTGAACACATTTGCAAGAGAAGAGGATCTTGATTTCTTAAAAGAGAATCGGACGCTTATTTTTAACTTTGTCTTCTCTTTGTGATTTCATAATTATCTCCGCAACAACCACTTGTGGTGTCACAACAAGGCTGTAATTTCTGATGAGGCAGCAGAAGTAGACTGAGGCTTAAGAAAAAAAGATCTTTTTCTGCAACACACAAACATTTATTGGGATGCAGGAAAAAATGCTGCTACTCTGAATGTGGTGAACCTGGGGAAAAAAACCCACACTTTTGCAGTGTCCCAGTGGCCACCAAGTTGTAGCTGCCCTTCTGAATTCAGAAGCTGCAAGAAGGGGTTTTGAAATTTTAAAACATTTGGGTTTCATTTTTAAAGACTTACTGGAGTACAGTATTGTCAACTTTTTCAATGCTTGGATAATGCTGCATTGGAAAGAGGGAGCTGAACGTCTGGGCTGTGGAACTTGATCAATCATGGAACACTCCACATCACAGGATACTTTGAAAAACCTACATTGTACATCACAGGATATTTTGAGAAACTTATACTATCAACAAGAATACTAAACTGTAAGCTCTTCAATGTAGGGACTGACTCTTTGGTAGATGTTTGTACAATGCCTAGCCCAGTGGGTCCCTGGCCTCTAGCTGCTACTGCAATACAAATATCTCGTTAAGATGTGGGCTTGCAAATTATCCTACACAGTTGATCCCTTTCAATAATTTCTTCCCGTTGCTTTGTAGAACAAGACAGGGGTAGAAGTTAGGAGGGCTGGAATTACTATCTCAGATCAGACTAGTGGTCCGTCTGGTCCATTATCCTTGCTCTTTTTGTTGTTGCAGTTCATTTCTGGTACATGGTCACTTGCAGTTTGTACCACAGCACCATGAATTTGGACTTCATCAACCTAGGACAGTGGTACTAAGCTCACTGCTGAATTTGTGTCCCTGCAGAACAGAGCATTCCGCTATCTACTAATTAAGAGGCTGGTTAATATTTTATGGTACTCTCCAATGTGTTCACAGGATGCCAGACAGAAAAGAAAAAAAAATATTTCCATCAAAAGGGGTTTGAACAAATACATACAAAAGCACTTATTTCTCTTGCCAAATAAAACTATTTGAACTTCACCTTTCAGTTCCTCTGTAAAGTAGTCTTCATTTCATTTAAATTGTCTACATATTACATTACTCACTGAAAATGCCTGCAAAGTTAGTGATAAGATTTTTATCAGGCTGAAAGAATAGGAAAAACATGCACTATCAGTGTTTCTGTGTCACCACTATGCTGACTTACATATATGGGAGAAATGATTCAAATATTTTACATTTTAAGGAGTTTTACAACCAAAACCACTTTTTTTTGTTGTTTAAGTTCTTTTCTGAGTAAGGCCTGTACTGAATGAATCTGAGGCCTGAAATCTGCAGGATGGACACATCCTTAAGAGTGAGATACAGAAAAGGAGAACACTGATTGAAAGTAGGTCTTGAGGAATGACACACCAAAAAACAAAACAAAGGGGCGGGGGGCAGGAGGGGAGTTTAAAAATATGACAGAGACTAAAGGCAGGCAGAATATCTGTCAGCAGGATTAAAAGACTGAGGGCAGGTCTACACTAACCACCAGATAGGCGGGTAGCTATCGATCTTTCAGGGGTAGATTTATGACATCTAGTCTAGACATGATAAATCGATCCCCGAGTGTTCTCCCATCAACTCCAGTACTCCACTGCCACAAGAGGTGCAGGTGGAGTTGACTGGGGAGCAGCAGTCAACTCAGCACTGTGAAGAGGCCACAGTAAGTCAACCTAAATACGTCGACTTCGGCTAGGCTATTCCTGAAGCTGAAGTTGCGTATCGTAGGTCGATCCCCACCTCCTCCCGCCCCCCAGGGTAGGCCAGGGCTGAAAAGTGAAGAGAAGAGGCAGAGCCCCAAAGAAAGTAGTACAAAGGTAGTCTGTGGCACCTATGTGCTTGTGAATTTGTTGGCACAAAGCAGATAAGAGGGGTGCAGAGTGGGCGGGGTCTGCAGGACTCTGACTCAGCCAGAGTTCTTCCTAGGAGCTCCCAGGTAGCACATGCTTGCTACATGACTCTTGAAAAAGGTGCAACATATTCCCCTCTTATGTTTGGCCAACTACAGTACTAGCATGCTGGCTTGTGTAGAGGGAGCGGGTGCAGCCAATACTGCCTTTCCCTCTCCCCTTTTCAGGCACCTAGCAACCATGGGCAGATCCTTGACTGGTGTAAATTGTCATTGCTCCACTGACATCGATGGAGCTATGACAATTCACACTAGCTGAAGAATACTGACTGTGAATGGCTCGCCAATTACAAAAGCAGTTTCTCCTCTCTGGGTGTTCACACCTCCAGATCACCTGCTGGAAGTGGGCCTCACGTCCCCCGCCTCCCCGCCCCCAATTGAATTTACCTTGCTTTCTTGCCTGCATATTTATACCTGCCTCTGGAGATTTCCACAACATTCATCTGACTGGTCATAGCCCACGAAAGCTCATGATCCCTAAGATCTGTTAGTCTATAAGGTGCTACAAGACTCTTTGTTGCTTTTGCAAATCCAGACTAACACAGCTACCCCTCTGATACTAGCTGAAGAATGAGTTTCCTAGTAACAAGCAGAGACTACACTTCCTGCCAGGATTCTGGTCTCACCTTGCCCAGAGTGCAAGAACAGGAAAAAATTCCTTGTACCCTCCCTCAGCTTTCACACATGCACCAGATCAGGCCAGAATCTGACCCATGGTATCATATTTCTCTCAATGTGAAATTCATATTTCTCTGAATGTGGAATATTGGAGCAGGGATCTGCCTTATGGATCAGTAATGGGAATTTCACCTTGAAACTCAAAATTAAATCTTTTGTCAATATTGTATATTCTAAGAGTGATACAGAATATGTTTTAATAATTCCAATTCACTTATTAAGATAGTGTGAAAAATGAAAACACTCAATACTTATCTGCAAGAAATAAGGGAATAAGTTTCATGATTTGCATGTTTTTATCTACAACATCAGTAAGTAACAGTACAGCTTCCAAAAATGAAGTGAAACAATTAGATTAATTTTACAGAACTACTACATGTAGAATGACCAGTAAAATTTTAAGCAAAATTCACTCTGCTTTTCACAAAAATGTGATTACGTAACTAATGTGCAGTCTGAAATTATTACAGTGCAATATGTCTTGGAAACACAGGTCTGGGTGCCATACTAAACAGCATCACATACAATACTTCCTCAGTGCCATTAGAAGCGAGTCTTTTTTCTTAAAAGTGTTTAACAGGAAGAAGTGGTCTACCAAGAACATCACATGACCTAAAAATTCCTGTTTGTAATCAGAAAACATCTAACAGGAAGCATTAACATGATCTTAAGCAAGATTACCATCTCTGCATCTCCAGTCTTGCCTCAGCTGAGCTGATGGCATTTAACAGACGGAAAACTGGATGAAGGACTGTATACAAAAAGGAATGACAAATGGCAAAGCATCAGGTTTGGGGAAGATGTCCAGTGGGCTGCTGCAGGGATAAGTATTAGGACCAGTTATATTTAAATTTTCCTAATGATCTGGAGGAAAAGATCCAAAACCAGACCATTAATTAAAAGCAAATTATTAATTATTATTATCACTACTAAGCTGCAAAGTGTGCAAATCATGAGAAAAATGAAAAGTTACAGACTGGCCAAAATAATAACAATGCAAATTTAAGCCTGAAAAATACATATATCTTGGGATAAGACCTCTGGAACAGATTGAGTGGAAGGATATACTGTATTTGGAGAACACTAATGCCAAAAAATACCTAGGAGCAACAGGAGTGAACTGAATACATAATATAGTTGCAAAAATGCCAATGCAGATTTCAACTATGGAGAGTGAGTGTCTCAGTGTTGGGAATGGGAAGTCTCTCTGTAGATGACCTTGAGAATATTGGGCAGATCATTACAAAATAAAACTCTAAAAATAAGGAATAATTTATTTTAAAAAAATCAAACTAGTATACCATATCCTCCAATCATCATGCACACACATCTCTTTCTTTGTGTGTGGGGGCAGGGGGGTGAGAGAGAGGCTATAGCAGTGGTTCTCAAACTTTTTGTATTGGTGACCCCTTTTGGACACCAAACCTCTAAGCGCGACCCCCCTTAGGGGTCGGGGTGTGCCTACAGCCCCCCGGGTCAGGGGCTGGGCTTGTGGGGGGGTGCCTGCAGCCCCCGGGACAGGGGCCGGGCTCGGGGGGAGGAGGGCGGGGGGAAGGGCGGGCACCAGTAGCCCATTGGGGCAGGGGCCAGGGCTCGGAGTCGGGGCCGGCTACCAGCTGCCCATGGCAGGGGTCCAGGCCGGCTGCCAGGGCTCGCAACCCCCACATAACCGGGTCGCAACCCCCACTTTGAGAACCAATGGGCTACAGGAATGGGTCCATGAAAAGTACATACAGGCAATCCAGATGACAACTAATGGGATTATAATTGTCTGCAAGTATTCAAAGGGAATAAAAAGGAAAGAGAGATTGTGTGACTAACACAAAGGTGCATAATGATGACAGGAGTACTGGGATGACTGTGCAATGGAAAGTTCAGATGATAATCAGTATATTTTCCTAACATAAGGCTAGCTCATGCCATCAAGTTCCATGTCTGGAGGGGACCTTTGGGCAGAGATTTCACTCCTCCCATGGGAGAAATCAGCCAACCCTATGCAGTTTTCTCCCCATTCCTAAGACATCATGAAAGGCCTTTTGTGGAGGTGGGATCCATTGGCAGAGGGCTAGGAATAGAGGCAAAGTGGCTCCATGTTGGGCAGAAGTGGTGTGGGGGGACAGATGTCCCACCTCTAGCCTCATGGATCTTACCTGGAATAGATACAGCATTATGCTGTATTACCTGATCTGCAGAGCCCAATCTGTGGCAAAAACCAGCCCTCAAGGAGACTTCCTTAGGCAAGCTACAGCCTGGAGGAGGGGAAAGGGGAAGTGCTTCGCAGCTGTGTTGTGATGGGGGAAGGGACTCACTTTGAATTTGTGTTTGGTGGTCCATTCACATATCTGCACATCTTTAGGGTGTCTTGCTAAGCCAGGGGTAGGCAACCTATGGAACGGGTGCCAAAGGCAGCACGCGAGCTGATTTTCAGTGGCACTCACACTGCCCAGGCCCTGGCCACCTGTGTGGGGGGCTCTGCATTTTAATTTAATTTTATATGACGCGTCTTAAACATTTTAAAAACCTATTTACTTTACATACAATAATAGCTTAGTTATATTTTATAGTCTTATAGAAAAAGACCTTCTAAAAATGTTAAAATGCATTACCGGCATACGAAACCTTAAATTAAAGTGAATAAATGAAGACTCGGCACACCACTTCTGAACGGTTGCCAAGCCCTGTACTAGACAGTACACAGCCTTGAGAAATCTATGCACTGGAATGGAGATGGGTAAAAGGACCTCTCAAGTCTTTTCCATATCTAATATCTGGAATTCTATTACTAAGTGACAAATAAATAAAATACTGTTTAGTCAAGGGAGTTGGAAGAAAGCATAGCAGAAGCAAACAGGCAGCACAGGAACATGTGGGTGGGTATGGGGGAGGAGGGAGAGGCACTGGCAGCTCAACCATCTCTAGCTATAGTGCTTCTCAACTGATATAGGTACAAAATATATATATACACACTACCAGAAACTCTGGTAAATTAAAAAAAAACAAGTGAGGAAAGAAAATGCATGGGTTAACAATTACAATCCCATTATAGAAATCAATGGCTCACCCTCGTCTAGGATATTGTGCTGTTCACCTCATCTCAAAGAGCACACTGCAGAACTAGAGGTTCATAGGAGGGTGACAGGAATGATTAGGGACATGGAAACATTCATGTGAAGTCAGCTTGTTTTCTATAGACAGGATATAAATGAGGGTATGTTTACATTGCAATCACAGAGTGTGACTGCAGTTTGTGTAGATATCCCCGAGCTAGCTTTCATCTAGTTAGCTCAGTTACCGGTAGCCATGAAGCCGCAGCAGCATGGGCGTCAGTGTGGGCTAGCCACATGAGTGACTACTCAGAGTTCTGGGTGGGTTCATACAGCTCATGCTTAAGTGTGCACCTCCCCAGTTTCACTGCCGTAGTGCTCAAGGTAGCTAGATTAAAGCTAGTTTGGGTATGTCGACATGAGCTGCAACCACACCCCATGATTGCAGAGTAGAGAGAGCCTAAGAACGAACATGATAAAAATGCATTCAATTACGAATGGGCTAGAGCAGCAGTTCTCAAACTATTGAGAACCATGACCCATTTTTACTTTCTTCTTCGGCACGGTGGACCCTTGTATGTCCGCCGAAAAGCCACCGAATTGATTAGTTCTGCATTCGGCGGCTATTTTCAGCGGACATGCCGAGCACTCCTGAAATAGCTCAGCATGTCCGCCAAGAACCGCCAAATCTGGAAATAATCAATTTGGTGGCTTTTCAGTGGCACCAGGGACTCGCAACCCTTTGGGAGGCGGTCAGCAACCCCCACTTTGAGAACCACTGGGCTAGAGAAAGTAGATTGGGATCACTTATGCCATAAGTAGGGCCCTAAGAAATTCATGGCCATGAAAAAAGTGTCACGGACCTTGAAATCTGGTCTCCCCCATGAAATCTGGTGTTTTGTGTGCATTTACCCTGTACTATAGAGATTTCACAGGAGAGACCAGCAGTTCTCAAATTGGGATCCTCACCCAAAAGAGAGTTGCAGGGGGGGTCACAAGGTTATTTTAGGGGGATTGTAGTATTGTCACCCTTACTTCTGTGCTGCCTTCAGAGCTGGGCTCCCAGCCAGCAGTCATTGCTCTCCAGCTGCCCAGCTCTGAAGGCAGCGCCACCACCACCAGTAGCGCAGACGCAAGAGCAGCAGTACTGCAACTCACCCTGCAATAACCTTCTGACTCCCCCACATCACCTGTTTGGGTCAGGACCCCTACAATGACAACACCTTGAAATTTCAGATTTAAATAGCTGAAATCATGAAATTTATTATTTTTAAAACCCTATGACCATGAAATTGTCCAAAATGAATTGTGAATTTGGTAGGGCCCTAGTCATAAGACAAAAGCAAGGGTACAGCCAATAAAAACTTAAAAGGTGAAAAATTCAAAACTGATAAAAGAAAATACATTTCACACAACACCTCATTTATACTGTGGATCTCATGGCCACAGGATGCCATTCACTCCAAGAATGTAGACAGATTTGAAAAGGGGTTGGACATTTATATGGAGAGCAAGAGTTATAATAGTTAATGCAAGCAAACATTGAAACAGATACAAAACCACATGGTTCAGGTGTTGAGCCAAACTAACTATTACAAATTAATGTAAGATCTTCATAGGGGGCAGATTATCTCGAACAGTGGCCCTAACCAGATGATTCAGAGACAAGCTACTAGTCTAGTCAGACCACAGGTCTGTTCCATTGTGGCCATGTCTACATTCCTAACAGTGATACAATAGATGAGAAGTGTTTAGGAAAGTTCTGTGGGTAAAACTCTTATTTCACCTACAGGTCTAGGTGCGGGGCAAGCCAAGTGGTGGGGTGGAGGGAGGCGGATGGGGGCGGGCCGAGGGCGGGGCTTTTCGGCCCGCAGCTGGTTTTTTTGCAGTAATATGGCCCTCGCTGCTTTCTGAGTTGTGCAGGCCTGATATATGGGGTTTGCAGGGTGCTATTTTGAGCTACGTTGTGTCACAGCAAGTCATTTTGCTCTGAGGAAAAAAAAATATAAACATTTCCCCTGTCATACTGTTCAAATAGAAATACTTAGTTTTATAGTAAATGAAACAATAAATTCACCCTACTGTGACTCTTTTCGGTAATGTTGATCACTAATTTGGCTCCTGAAACACTGAGGTCTGAAGATCACTAGTTTAGGTCAACATGTGCTATGAATAAGACTAAGATTTAGTCACAGGTATTTTTAGTAAAAGTCACGGACCTGTCAATACAACCTTGTCGCTAAAAGCTGCATAGCATAGACCAGTGGTCTCCAAACTCGGGTGCGCAAGACCATCTATGGGGGGCCACAGCAGCCCTGGACCAAGGAGCCAGGCACTGCAGTGGACCGGCATAAGGAACCGAGCGCCACAGTGGGACCACCCCTCCCCCGCAGGCTGGGCACTGTGCACCGTAGCAAGACCAGCCCCAGAGCCGGGCGCCGCGGCAGGACTGGCCCCAGGGAGGCAGTTAGGGGATAAGGAGGGGGCAGTCAGGGGATAAGGAGCAGAGAGGCTTAGATAGGGGGTGGGGTTCTGGAAGGCAGTCAGGGGTAGGGATCCCAGGAGGGAGCAGTCAGGGGACAAGGAGGGGAAAGTTCTGAGGGGGGCATTCGGAGGTGGGAAGTGGGAGGGAGTGGATGGGGGCGGGGCTAGGGCAGGCCTTTCCCCATGGGGGTGCATGCTCCAAAGTTTTTTTCTGACAGGAGTGCATGATCAAAAAAGTTTGGAGACCCCTGGTGTAGACAAGCTCTAAGGGACTAATTTGTGTTGTTTAAAACTTTGCTTTGGATTCTCTTGTTGACGTTCAGTATGGGAGAATTTCTGAAGTGTTGTGCCACAGCGAAGCACACCACCACTCAGTGAGAGAAGGGAAAGTAAGGCATGGGGCACCAGACGAGGGTCCGTGGAAGAAGACTTGTTTACAGACTCCTTGTAAAACTGTAATATCTCTACCTAGGATCAATTTTAGTGTGGATTTCAGTCTCAGAAAAGCACAGAATTTTTCCTGTGTGTCGCTAACAGCCTAGATCGGGGTAGGCAACCTATGGCATGGTGCTGAATGCAGGTGCCGAATGCGGCACGTGAGCTGATTTTCAGTGGCACTCGCACTGCCTGGGTCCTGGCCACCAGTCTGTGGGACTCTGCATTTTAATTTAATTTTAAATGAAGATTCTTGTACATTTTAAAAACCTTATTTACTTTACATATAACAGTAGTTTCGTTGTATGTTACAGACTTATAGAAAGAGACCTTCTAAAACATTAAAATGTATTACTGGCAGATGAAACCTTAAATTAGAGTGAATAAATGAAGACTTGGCACACCACGAATGAAAGGTTGCTGACCCCCGGACTAGATCATCTTATTTCTGTCTTGTCATTTAATTCTCTCTTAAACTGATTATAAGCCTACAAGGGTGTGAGTGGAGAATTGTGTGTTAGTATTATTTTACACCAAGTGGAAATGACTACAGAAGGTGCAAGACAGTGTAGAATTAAACTCAGAACTATTAGGCTCCTCTCCGACAGCCCCAAAATTCAAACTCATGAAGGTTTGATAGCAGTCAGTAAGTAATCTGTGATACTGAATTTGTTTACACATTTTTCCTCTGTGTTTTTAGGTACTTCACAGTTTAGTGTTGACTAAAACTTGTTGTGTTACTTGTTTTCCCTCCAAGTTCCCATCTCTTACGGAGCACCCTTAGTATCTTCTGGTGTCTTGTCTCCAGTCATGACTGGTACCAGATACTATTAGAGATAAGCACAAGAAACCTGGTAATGGACAATTATGGAACAATCTGCCAATAAAGAAAATATCTTCCTAATCCCAGACTGTTAGTAACTGGTTTACACCACAAAGCACTAATTTATCTTATGTAACTGGATATTCTCTAACAAGGGAGACATAAACTCAGGAAAGACGGAGGAAAAAATCCCAAGATATAATGCAGAAAATATTAAAATAGGAGTGCAGGGAAAAGGGGAAGAGCAAATCCAAAGAAAATTTAATAACTGTGTGTTTTTAATTTTATATAGAATCCAGTGCCAATGTTAATGGAGCATTATTTGTTTCAGTTTAGTTTACGTGCACCAAATACTGTGCACTTTCACTAGCGATGTGCATAGGTTCACAGTGAGCAGGGGGCATTAGTGGGACAGGTATTCTGATCCCTCATTAGCAGGCTTAGTAGTTCTGGTTAGCAGGGACTGGGTAAATGTTCATGTCTTGTATCATATCGCTGGATAAGTTATCCCTTCCACCAGAAAAATGAGGAACTGAATGGCGATGGGGGGACTCAGACAATGGCTATTAAGGGAGTTGTGCTGCAATGGGGAAATATGGAGTCATTACAAGGGACATCCCACCCAAAGGAATATCTGCATAGTTGTGCTTGGGTTGCAGGTTATGCACCCTCTGCAGTGCTGCAAACTGCTCTGGGGAGTATGTGGAAATTTCGAGGAGGACCACATGGCTTTTCCTACAGAATTTTTCCCTTCGCGCCTCCCTCTGCCCCCCTTCGAGGTAGAGGGAAATGGAACGATTGTGCTGGAATAAAGAGCTAATAATTAGGTGGTGGTAGAAGGGAGGCTATTAGAGACACACTGGAAGGGCTGTGCCCAAGCTTATATAAAAACACGATCCACACTACTGAAAGTGGGATTAAAAATGCCTTAGCTTTGGTGTAAGATTAGCAACCGTGTTAGTCTGTATCCGTAAATAAGACGATGAAGACTTGTAGCACCTTAGAGGCTAACCAGTTTATTTCAGCATAAGCTTTCGTGGGCTATAGCCCACTTCATCG
The DNA here is from genome assembly GCA_007922305.1 of Dermatemys mawii. NCBI lineage: Eukaryota > Metazoa > Chordata > Testudines > Dermatemydidae > Dermatemys > Dermatemys mawii. The sequence continues at coordinate 20,503,240 of ML677349.1, forward strand.
GATGCACAAGATAGTCTCTAAGATGCCACTAGTCTTCATCGCCTTATTTAGCTTTGGTGCTGAGTCCATATGTACAACTGACCTATCCTAAATCCACCCACTCTTCTGCCCGTGCTGTACTAGTGCTAGGGTATCAGGATTACTGGCCTGCCTTCTGGCAGCAAACTACAAAACCAAACTGCAGCTGTTGCAGTTATGGGTGTGTTCTACTTTCATGGCCATTCGTAGTGCACACACCCTTACTTGTTTATAATGATGGCTTATCGCTACAAGCATTTCCCCCCTGCCCCCCACCCCACCCAGAGCCCTGGCCTCCCAGATCCCAAACTTGATCAAAAAACACAGCAGAAGGGGAGAAAAACCCTCTGTGCTGATAGACTACATAGCTATCAGAAATGGACCTCTTACCTCGAGTGAGAAGCTGTTTGTTTTATCTTACAATCAAACTGACAATAACTATATAAGCAATATTCAGAAAGAGTCTTTTGGCCAATGGTGCTGATGCATCCTTTTTGTTTCTGTGTTGTGACAGAATTCTAACAGTGAAGGGGGGAATCCGGGGAGGAGCTAATCATTAAAAAAAAAAATCTATTCTGCTTTCCAGGCACACAGAACACAGTGGGGAAAGTAACAAATACTTTCCTCATGGACTGTAACTTCCAAATGGACAATCTAGGTCCTACCCTAAATTCTCAATTATGTACTGGACAATCTTCAAGAGATGAGACAAGAGACAATCTTCACTCATTGATATATTTGCTTTCCACAACCAACTCTCTGTAGAACTTTTCATGTGTGATATACCCGAATACTTGGATGCTAATATCTAAACTGCATTCTTAAATTTAAATTTATTCACCTAAATTTGGGTTTTGTTTTTAAAATCATAAGATATATAGTGCACACTTTGTATTTTTTGATAATCTAAGCACTATACCCAGATATACAGCCACTCTTTTCTCAACCTATGTATTATATAATTTTTTAACATTAGCTTTAATAAAAAATTTTAATCGGCTCTGTCACTGCCTAGCTGCTAAGGCAGGGGTGAGCAAACTTTCTGACCCAAGGGCCACATCAGAGTTGCAAAATTGTATGGAGGGCTGTGTAGGGAAGGCTGTGTCTCCCCAAACAGCCTGGCCCAAGCCCCTATCCGACTCCATCCCACGTCCCACCCCCAGACTGTCCCCCTCAGAATCTCCAACCGATCCAACCCCCGCTGCTCCTTGTCTCCTGACTGCCCCCTTCAGAGAACCGCTGCCCTTAACCTCCACCCCGAGACCCCACCCCCTATCTAAGGCCCTCTGCTCCTTATCCCCTCACCGCCCTCTCCCAAGACCCCGCACCCTAACTGCCCCCCAGGACTGCACCCAACCCCCCTGCTCCCTGTCCCCTGTCCTCCCCGACCGCTATCCACACCCCTCGCCCTCTGACAGACCCCTGGGACTCCCACACCTATCCAACCCCCGCAGAACCTCCACCCCATCCAACCACTCTACTCCCTGTCCCCTGACTGCCGCTCCGGGAGTCCCTGTCCCTTATCCAACCCCCCAACCCCTTTACATGCTGTACCATGCTGCTCAGAGCAGCGTGTCTGGCAGCAACGCGAAGCCAGACATGCTGCCCCGCCCCCCCAGAGCGCTGCCCATGTGGTGGTGTGCCGCCGAGAGAGGGGGTAAGGCGGGGGAAGGGCAAGGGGAGCCTCCCCAGCCGGGAGCTCAAGGGCCAGGCAGGACGGTCCCACCAGCCGGATGTGTCCCACAGGCCATAGTTTGCTCACCCCTGTGCTAAGGAAACAACACTCATCCTTCTGTAATTAGAGGATTTTATGAACACTCACCACTCTGTTCAGACCCTGACCTCCAGCAAGTCTACTTCACTCCATACCCCCTTTATTCCAAAGAGCATCTCTCAGGCTTCTATTTGCCACATGCCCTGTCTCCCTCCCTTGAAATCTCTTCTCTTTACCCACCCTTTTCCATAGTCCTTCACAATATGATCCTCCAGTTAATTCTCTCTATGTAATAACCCTTTTTAGAGGGAAAATAGGTTCTAATATGATCTGTACCACCCAAGAAAGTGCACAAAGTTCTTATGTTTGCCCTCCCTCCATCTCACTTGTCTTTTTATCTTGCCCGGAGTCCTCTCTTGTCATTATCTGGAAGCTGTTAGTCATGATCAGTTTCTACTGGAAGCTATGCAAGGGAGGAGTTGTATTTTTTACTCACCCTGAGAAGCAGCCTGCAAACCCATGTGCTATAATCAGCTGTTAAATAATAATCACTTTGAGTCAGAAAGTATTAAAGGTCAAAAACACTACTTTAAATAGATGGGATTGCATTCAACCCTGCTCTGTGCACAGCATGAAACAGGTGCAGAGTAACAGCAGAAAGTTTGCTCACACCAGAACCCTGCAATGTCTGCAACCTCTTCTCCACCAAAGGGACTTGTAGGGGCTGTGCTGGCTGGGGATGGCCAGGGAACTCAGATATCCCCAGAGGTGCACGTAGTATATGATAAGCCCCTGGCTACTGGCAATGCATCTGACTGATGCGAGAGATGCTCCCAAGTTCACAAATAACTTTGTACCTTTGTTTCCTCTAATATAACTATAAACAAAAATCTTACTTTAAAAAGTTGCATAAAAATTTTGTATTTGTGATAGCTGCTTGCTTGTCAGCGCTGGAGGCCATTATTCACAGGTCAGATACAGCACAAGCACCCATAGGAGCTTCATGCTGGTCTGCTGATGTTCCCTTCAGGGTCTGGTGAGTGCACAACTCTAGGGGGAGAGTAGTAGTTCAGTCCATATATAGTCAGCCATCAACTTTGCTTTTGAGGGTGGCAAAAAGGGTACTAATTGTGGTGGTGGCCTTTTTAAATGTCAGTCCTGGGAACTGAACTGAATCCACCAAAATAACTTCACTGAACTGCCATGAGATTGCTAAACTTTCAGTTGCTACTGATGTGGGCTGGGCTCCTACAAGCAATCCAGCGGTGGAAGGTTCAGTGCCCCATTACCAGTCTTCTTTCCTCTTCTATCAGATGGGTAAACTAGTTATCTAATTTTAAAATTTTGGACTGAGGAGACTCCTTGTTTCCTGGAGTCCATGAATAAAGGTACCTGTTGAGGGATGGGGCAGAGGGCTACAAGTCACATCTAGGGTGACCAGACAGCAAGTATGAAAAATCAGGACAGGGGGTGAGGGGCTAATAGGAGCCTATATAAGAAAAAGGCCCAAAAATTGTGACTGTCCCTATAAAATTGGGACATCTAGTCACCCTAGTCACATCTTCCATTCCCTAAGTTACCTTGATAATGCTTCTGAGTGGAAGTCAGGCAAAGCCTGAAGTGAGCCTTCTGCTCCACCTATTCTCTCACCACCATGGACTAGCAATGCGGGAAAGCCAGATTTACCACTCCTTCTATAGCCTCTCCCTGCCAGGCACAAGATGATAAAGTGTCCACTGAAGTGCTAGTCTATCACTGGGATTATCTGAGGACAACAGAGAACTTTCTGTTATAAGGGACATGACGGACAGAGGTAGCAGATGCATGGCTTGTATTAATACTTATTAATATTTTCCAGGCAGGGTCCATCATTTCAATGGTAACAGTCATGAGAATGTAACCACATTAATAATATGAGTGAAAAAATCACTTCAGAGGAGAAGCCTCCATAAAAAGTGTCTCTGCCTGTTGAGGGGTTGGGACCCTAAAATTTCTGAACAGACTCTGGGAAAACATTTTAGCTGCAAATATTTTGATTGCCCTCTCCCTTCCCAGGGCCAGCACTCCTCTGTCTATAAATCCCTTCCCCCACTACTTTTAATGTGCTCTGAAGAGTTTGCCTAGTGGCCCTCAAATCCCTTTCCTGTCTCTCCTCCATACCAAATGGCTGTTCCTTCAACCTAGCTTCCCAGTGGCTACTGAGTGCTCCCTCCCCTGAAGCAGCCATCTCTGGGGGACTTCCAGGTTTGGCCATGGTCTCCCTTAATCAACAACAGTTATCCTGAAGGACCTACATATTAGATCCCATTGCTCTGCACCTGGTGCAGTCATTTACACCAGTGCAAAGTGCGTTTGAATCATTAGCATTCTGATTTCAATCCATTTTACCAGAGTGCAAGTGATCACACAAGATTCAGGGCAACAGAGAATCTGGCCACTGTCTGAAGGATATTCCTCCGCATAACAAAGAATCCCACCCACCACTGTATGGAACAAGACACGCCCCAGTTCTAAAATGGCAGAGCGTAGGCTGCGGCTTCCAATATCTCCAGGGTGACCTTGGGATTTCCTTAGCGCTGCAGTTCCAGCCTTTGGGCTGCAAGGAATAGAACTGAGATCTCTCAGCTCCAAGCAGTCAGCACAACAATGTCAAGAAGCATTTCCTTCCCCTGATGCTGCAATACATAGCCTCTAGATCACCTTCATGTAGATTGACGCATCTGTAGTAGGGTCCCCAAAATGTCTAAGGAAACTAGCCATCTGGCATCCCCTGAAAAACTGAGACACTAGTAGCATTTTTCAAAACTTCATTGCATTGAGACCTCCATCTAACAACAAAAATTACCATATGGCCCTGAGGAGAGGGACCAAAGCGCCCCCCTGGGGCTGGGCCAGCTCAAGGGCTTCAGCCCTGGGCAGGATGGGTTATAACCACCACCCAGGCCTGAAGCTGAAGCCTGAGTCCCACTGCCCAGGGCTGAAGCCCTTGGGCTTTGGTTTCAGCACTGGGTCATGGGACTTGGTCTTTGGCTTCAGGCACAGGCCCAACAAGTCTTATGCCAACCCTCGTGACCCCATTAAAATGGGGTCCTCCTGACCCACAGTTTGAGAACCGTTGGCCTGGCTGAGAGGATAGGCAGCCTTACCGTCAGGGTTCCTATAGACAGCAAAGGGATCCTGGAGCATTAGGGAAAAGATCTAGGGAGAAGGCAGGAAAATCTTGAGAGGGAGGGTTTTGGGGGGCATAGAGTACAATTGGATTTGGATTGCCAAATGTTGCTCAAACATCAGGGCCCATGTACTCTAATATTACACTCTACTGCCCTCCTTACAAGCCACCTATATTCTTCATATCCCTTTCCAAAAACTCTTTTGATCTTTTCTTTCAATATATCTTGACCTATTTAAAAACAGTGCTAGCTGATTTTGCATTGTAATGATGAATGCACTTTGTTGCCTGCTGACGTGGGGCAAAAGAGAAATAAATTGACTGGGATGTTCCTCCCAATACTACTGATACCTCTTCTTTCCCTGCAATTGTATGAAAGCTTTAACATTGGCTCCTGTGTCCTTTGAAAGCTTTCTGATACTTTGCACTTAATCGGAGCCTCTCAAAGCACTTTACAAACATCAGATGTTCTAATAATTAAGGAGCAATTCCCTATACAATGAAATCACTCCCAAAGGAGCAAGTGATGTCTCTGTATTCTAAGCCAACTATTAATCTCATCCAAACTGTTGATCCTTTGCTTCCCTCAACAGTAATGTTGGTATGGCTACACATAAGGGAAATGGTTCACTACGGCTGTGAAAGAGGAGGAACTGGGATGGTTTAGTTTCTCCTCAAGCTTCCAGGAGAGGGAAAAATAGATGATTCTCAGATATCCTTCCTTCCCCCGACGCGCTACCTCCAGCTAACTCCATTCTGAGACTCTGCTTTAAAATGAGGGTTCACGTAACTCCTTTTTCATTTACACAATGTTTGCTCCCAATTTGTGAATAAAAGGCGACAAGTGATTTTATTTCCAGTTGCAACTTTAAAGTGGGAATTTTCAGAGTGGTTTCATAGCGACTATTAAAAAGTTAAACTTTTTTCTCACATTGGTAGATGGATCTCCCCTGTTCCACCCAAACTAGTGGAATTTTACATCAGCAATTAGTTACTGCTCTTGTCATTTTCCCTGCAGGAAGCCACCTCAATTGCACAAATAACACGGTTTCTTTTCATTGAGAATCAATCTGGCATATAAAGTGTCTAGCCTGAAATGCAGACTTTTCTTCTGACTGCGATGAGGAAGCACATTTTTTACAGAAGAAGACAGGAGCAGTAATTATACTTGGAAGGGCTCTTAGCCCTGGGGTGGCCAAACTATGAGCCATTGGGTGGGACTGAGTTGCAACTTAACAGGAGTTTGATGGCTGCAAGTAACCGCATTAAATGGTGTGGATTTCAACAACCCACATCTATAGTATATCTGTAGTATTAGCTTGCCTTACAATGCAGCTGTCAGGATTGCCTCCCCACTCTGAACTCTAGGGTACAGATGTGGGGACCCACATGAAAAAAGAAATACCACCCCCCCCCCCCCGCTTATTTTACCAGCTTGGGTTAAAATGTTTTTCCCCAGAACACAACTTCTTCTGTGTCTGGACTGGTATGCCGCCACCATCAAGTGAGAATGTCTCAAAAAACTATTGGACATGGGTCACTTGAAGCCCTTCTTTCTCTTTCCACAAAACCCCCAAACTTGTTCCCTCCCTGGGAAGCTTGAAAGAAAAGCCTCGCCTGATCCTGCGAGACGTGCCCGATCCAAAACCAGGATCTTACACAATGGAAAGCAAGCAGTCAGTCAGATTCTTAAAAGAAAGATTTTAATAAAAGAAAAAAAGAAAGGAATAAATCCCTTATAACCATCAATAGAACAGCATCTACCATAATCAACAAAAGAATCAAGAACCCAAACTTCTCCCCCGAGGCAACTTTCTCCCACTGTTGATATCTCTGCTGAATCTTACAATATCAAGAAGCACCCAGCCAACACTCACCCCTGAGAACCCTCCAAGTGATAAAAAGAAGGTAAACTTACTGACTACCTTACTTGATAGAAAGCTATAGTTACAGTGAAAGAAATAGGTATGGTTCATCCCATAGCCGAGTTGAACAGAGCGGAGACCCAGAGAGAAACTGAAACTCAAAATCCTTTGTCTCCTGAGGAATTTCTCATTGGTCAGTCGTCCACCTCTCAGGTTACCTTTAGCTTAACCCCTTACAGGTAAACAGTAATTCTAGGCTACTTTATACTTATGACAGCAGCACTGCATGCTGAGACAGGTAGCCTCCACAGATTATACTTCTGAATAAATGAGAGTGGCCATAGGCCACAATGCAAAATCCTTCTGTGCCTCATTTATCTACAAATATTTGGTCCTGGCACCACTTGACTAGTGACTTTCTAGTGTCTTATCTAGCCATCAGGCTGAACATTTAGGTTATGTGGAAAAGTTTATTTGCACAGACACACCAAAAGTAACAAACACCACCAAATTTTGAATTAGTTAAGCAATATCCTGCTCCTCACAGTGTGTGCATCTTTTGCCCTCTTGTACAGGTTTTACTGCAGAAAAAATAAAGAACTAAAGAGACAAAGTATCAAAGAAAACACAAGTTTAGACAAAAGCTCTGCATGCTCCACTCTGTCAGCTGCGGTTACCCTGCCAAACTTAAAATGAACACCCCAAAGACTTAGTTAATTTTATGTACACTGGCAAACTGGACAGTCTCTACACAAAATAATAAATGGACACAAATCTAACATCAGGAATTATAACATTCAAAAACCAGTAGGAGAACGCTTCAATCTCCCTGGTCACTCAATAAGAGACCTAAATGTGGCAATTCTTCAACAAAAAGCTCTTCAGAAACAGACTCCAATGTGAAACTGCAAAACTGGAATTAATTTGCAAACTGGACACCATCATATTAGGCCTGAATAAAGACTGGGAGTAGTTGGGTCATTACAAAACCTAATTTTCCCCATACTAATTTCCCCCTACTCTTACTCACACCTTCTTGTCAACGCTTTGAAATGGGCCACTGTCATTACCACTACAAACGTGATTTTTCCTCCTTTGGTAGCCTACTGTTAATTGAATTGTCTTGTTAGACTGACCTCCCACTTAATAAGGCAACTCCCATCTTTTCATATGCTGTGTAATTATACCTGCTACTGTATTTTCCACTCCATGCATCTAATGAAGTGGGTTCTAGCCCACAAAAGCTTATGCTCAAATAAATTTGTTAGTCTCTAAGGTGCCACAAGGACTCCTCGTTATTTTTGGTTAAGTTACAGGTAGAACAGTAAAGTATTAAAAATGAAATTCAAACCAAACTGACACAAATACAATTGTTTACATAATGAATAGAGGTAGTCTTGACTTCAAAAGGCATCAGCACCTGCTTGAGGATGTTGTGCACTAAGCGACCAGGATTCCCATCAACAATTTGCAGCAAGAGTTAAAACACAAATTACTTCATTCAGTCTTTAAGGTTCCGATCAGTTGTTTGATTCAGCCACCAGAACAGCTTGTTAATATTGTATCATTCCCAAGGAGTGTTTAAAGAAAAGAGCAACACACAATACCCCTACTACACATTTTCCAGCCATACATACTATCTTCTCAAAATCTAAAACAAACAGGGTTGTTCAACTATGCATCTTACTTTGTTGATTGCCTGAAACCTCCCTCAGACAGTCACAGCCCATACTGCAGAGTTAATTATCTCCATTTGACCTATGAAAAATACATCTTGAAGTGACACTTGCACAAAATGTGTGTTCTAATGTACTGAATACCCATTGAGGGAAAAGGTGCTTTTAATTAAAAAAATGTGCGGGGGAAAAAGAGAGTGAATGTTTCAGGAAAAATCTGAGAATTTTTAAAGAGCAATATTTCTGTTGGGCTTTCAGATTATAACAATTATTTTATTTTTGATCTGTATGCAGATCTCTCAGTGTGAAGTCTCTGCAGTGGAGTCTCATAATACCAAGCTTTCATTACATCAAAAACAAACATCTCTGCCTAAATGGCATGAACCGTGAATATCTCCACTCAATTCAGTGAAATTGAACCTGCACAAAACTGATGTGAGGATGGAATAATCCTTGGTTACATTGACCAGTAGATGGTGTAGTAATATTCTACAAGAATAGCATGTTGCATTATCACTAATTAAAAACTAAACAACAATTGACAAATCACTTTAAAAGTATATAGTATGTTTTGATGTGTTATTCCTAGTTTTACTTCTCAGCTAACAAAATTCAGTCCTTCACGCCAGGTCTTCCAGCCATTGGTGTCAATTTACAAAAGTTCTACTAATACTAAATTCTAATATGCACCTTACAGGACATTAAGAGCCATTTAAATTAAAAGAAATGAAACAAAAAGCAGAAATGTGAAGTCATGAACTTGCTGCTAAAAACAAAGGAAGTACCTTTTCTTCAAAACAGAAAAGTATTGTTAATCAGGGTACATAACAATTTTCATTAAGCCACTGTAATTGTCTTGTGTTGCCTTACATTTTACATAACTGTAATGCAATAACATATATAAAATTCTATGGAGCACATCCGATCCTGGGATAACAGGATTCAATTCCCATTGACTTCAGTAAATGGTGCCCACTTATGCCAGGGTTGAATCCGATCCCCACAGTAAATAAAGTGGTATTTGCACCTATTTAAGCCATGCCAGGTTTGGCTTATTATTATTTGTGCCTAGAAGCCCTAATCATGGATCAGGACCCCCAACATGCTAGGTGCTGTACAAACCAGAACAAAAATATGGTCCCTGTCCCAAAGATCTAAGTACATTTTTTACAGTAATAGGACACAACTTTGCATAGCCAATACGTAAGACATTCCTAATTTAGCACCTCATTAAGATGAAGGCATATATTTTACAGCTATGAAACTGGGATAAAAATTAGATTGAAATAAATAGTGAGTGACTGTAAGGGTCAATACAATTCTACTAAAACAGAACATTATTGTAAAGATAATGTTATAATACTGAAACAATATGTAGTGTGAAACTTCATTAACTCTTACATTAATGAATTTATACATGAAACTGGTATTTGTTAAAAGTGAACCTCTTTAACCAAAAGCAAGGATTTCGGGGAACTTGCCAAAGAAACCCAAAACAAAAGATAAAATACCTGATTTAAAAATACTGAAAATGAAGTAGTTTGGGATTACACCTCCAAGGTCGTATTTGGGTTCAGAATTAAATGAACCATAATAATGAGCTTTCATGGTTTAGCCTTCTTTCTAAAAGTAGTGTCCAGAGTTAAATGCCTGACTACATTTAATGCTAGTATTTTCTCAATAGAGACTGCAGAATCTAGACCACAGAGAGGGAACTCTCCTTAAACCATGCTTAATAGACATTAATGAAAATGAACTTGCAGAGAAGAACAGCACCTTTAACTACAAAAACAGATTTCCTATAATACTAGATATAGTAAATCAAACGAAAACTGATATTACTATTACTCTAATAAATTACTTTTTTCCAGGTCAAATCTGCTTGCCTTGCTCCATTACATGGTCTTAAATATAACCACTTTGCATGAGTAAGGTGAAGAGAACTTGGCCCTAAATGCTTTTCCAGAGAAGTAAAAAAGGAATCATTATTGTAGTTCTCTGAATTCTCTTAACCTATATTCATTACCATTTACTTAGATTGCCTCATGTTTTGCAAGAACAGATAAAGACATACTCCCTGCCCTGAAGATAGAGATCCATTTTTTAAAGATATCCTAAACAGAATTCAGTCTTGCATTATAAAGGTCCTGGGTACTGAACACCACAAGTAATTAACTCCTTGGGATTTGTGGTTTCCAGGAAAAAGAGAGTTTATTCTTAAATCCAGCTAATACTAACAATAGTATTTAAATTAGTTTTTTCCTCAGCTTGTATTTAAAATTAAGACGGTTTTTCTTCTTTGAGGCACTATACTCAGCTCTGTCCGATTGATGTGTTAATGCAAAGCATTCATCCCAACCACTGTGCATTTCTTTTATAACACCAGGTATAGCATAGTATACATCCTTTAGTTTTAATCACCTAATATGCAATTTTAGGATCATAGTCATCTGTCTGATTTCCATTTATAATAGGGGGAAAATTTAAAATAAATTCCGCATAATGAGGAATTTCCACAGGAAACCACACAACCATTTGCAGTAATGATCCCACCCCAACCCTTATTCACCAGAGAAGCCTTTATTCACATAGTAGCCCCCTGGCTTTACTGAGACTATTTGTCATAGTAAGGCCTACACTGGTAGGTGACGGATGCAGGGTTGGACCCACGTGTTATTTAACGTTTAGATTGCAACAATGCCCGGAAGCCACAATGGGGCCAGGGCCTCACTGTGCTGGGTCTATACATAATGCCCTATGCTTATGGCACCTTTGGATCAGGGGATCTCCAAAGCTCTTTATAAAAGGGAGGGGGGACTAAGCAACATCATCTCCCCCATCCCCCAGGGGTCATTCCCATGGCCGCAGAGACCTGGGCCCCCTGACCTTCTTCCTTCGGCTAAACATTCGGTCAGCCAGTGCCACGTGTTGGTTTGTCCCCCCGGCCCCGGGGCACGACGCCCCTCCGCTCCGCCCGGCGCCTCCCGCAGGGTGGGCGAGCAGGGCGGCACCTGCCTGTCGACACCGAGCTGCTGGAACCGGTGCGCTTGCTGCAACTTCCGCGGCAGGAAGCTTGGCAGAGATGGCGAAAGAGCCCGCGGAGAGGAGCGCGCTCGAGACCTGCCCCAGCGAGCGGCGGGCAGGTGGCGGGGCGGAGACTGTCCCGGGGTGCCCGCTCCCTCCCCAGCTGCTGGGCTCCCTGCAGGGCGCGGACCCCGGACTCCGTCTCCTGCGCCGGGTGGCTCTGCGCCCGTCTCCCCAGGGAGCCTCATGTCAGAGTCGCCCTCCCGCGCAGCAAGGGGGCCGGTGACAGCCGCTGACTCTGGCAGCGGCCCGTCCCGCTCTTACCTTGCTGGAGTTTCCCCGGCTGGCCCGTCCGCCCGGGCTGGAGAAGGCGCGTCCGGCAGCGGGTGCGAGGAGCCGCGAGCGGGCTCGGGTCACACAGCCAGGGCCGGGGCAGCGCGTGCAGCCGACCCCCAGCCGCGTTCGTGCACCTCTCACCAGCCCCCACCCCAGGCACGCCGCTTCCCTCTCTGTGAGGAAGTGCTGCTGGCCTATCAGCTGCGTTCCGTGGGTCTCACACACACACACACACACAAACACACACACACCAGCACAGCCACGCCCCACACCCTGGGGACAGGGACCCTTTCCCAGACATTTCTCACAAGCCCCCCAAATGCTGGGAGAAGAGATGCCTGCCACTGCCCTGCATCCAAGCCAAACTCCCCCATTCCCAGGCTGCCTGCAAAGGTTCCCGCAAAATCTGCTTTCCCCACTCCCGGCCATGCCAGATCCTGTGGCGGGGAATACCTAGGCACTGCAAGGAACTCCCAGGTCCCCGGTGATGGGGACTGCCAGTGATTAATTTGTAATGAAAGAGGTGCTGGGGCTGAAGCAATTTGTTTACTTCCATAGCTTATGAGACGAGCCCGAGGTGCAGGGGCTATTAACTTCGAAGCCTAAAGATGCCGGGGCTCAACCCTGGCAAGCCCTGGCACAAATTAAGCCCTGGAGTCTGCTGCCCTACTCACTGCCCCAGATCCTCCTCCCACTCCTTACCAAGCAACTGCACCCCAAATACTGGGGACAGGAACCTTTCCGGAGCCTCTCTGCAAGCAACCCAGACACGGAGGGAGAGGAACTCCCCTACACAGCCTATAATCTGCACCTACAGCTCCCAGAGAGAGGCCTCTCCCTCTCCACCCTCCCACTGTCCGGGGCCTGTCTGCTGCCTGTGCCCCTGGGGGTGGGATGTAGGGGCACTTTCATTTTTGCAGGGGCTTGTTTCACTCTTGCTGCCCCATCTCTGCTTTTGCTTAGTGTGAAGCACCCATCAGAGATGTTCCCCTTGGCTCTTCACTTACTGAGATTTCCTGCTGGTCACGCACATCTTCCACTGACCACAACTGTAACGTACCGAAGAGAGCGAGAGCTTGAGAGCCGCCCTCTCTGGCCTGCTGGGGCTGGGCACCCCTCTCTGAAGTGAACATGCACAGATGAAAATGCCAGCAAACAAAGCGTCAGCTGCAAGCTCTGCCTAGGCTGGAGGTGGATAGGGACCAGGCTGCAAGGGGCGTTGCACCTCCATACACAACAGTGCTACACTAACCACTATGTGGAGAAAAGCAGGGGGTTATTTGTGTCCCTGGGAGAGCAGTCTTCACTGTTCCTACAGGGTGCTGCACTGGTCCCTTCCCCATTCTCTCTCCCCTAAGCTGATTACTTCACCTTGGGACCCATCTTCCTTCCCCTCCTTTGTCTCTCTTGTTTGATCCTCTACTGTTTGATCCTCTCTGGTTTCACATTTAGCCCCCTAGAATTCCCCCTCCCCTGTACTGTAGCTTTTTCTGTTTCACTTCCTCAATCCTGCAAACATTTATACCTAATGTTAATTAAAAAACCCAGTCCCCATCAAAGTCAATGGGCCAGGTTACATGAGTCAAATTACTCACACACCTAACAGTTTGCAGGATCAGGGCCTAAACCCATAAACTGAGGGAACAAAGTGCTGTCAAATGCACATAATAAACTGGGGATGAGGGGAAATAGGGAAAATTCTCTTTCTTTTCTTTTTTTACAATAATCCAAAGTGTTTCATGTAACCATAGCAGATCTACAGTTTTCAGACAGAAATGTGATTTTTTTCCCCCAACTTAGAGGTGCCCCTTTAAAACACATCTTCTTTGGAAAGAAACATCTAGCTACAGCCACATCAATCGTTTTTGGTGGATTTGGTGCATTGCAAGTTGCTATCCTAAAAAATACCTTAACTTGTTTATTGAAGAGAAACAATTTTGCAGTGTGTTTAAACATCATAAAAAGAAGTGTTTGAGAAAACAAAGAAATGCAAACCCATCTTTAGGGTTGTTTATAATCTGTCAGAAAAGAAAATATAAATTAGAAATTTCAACATGGCTGTTTCTGACTTGATGTTTTGACCTTTTTAGTTTTAGTAGACCATAAGTGTTGAAAGAAGAGTGCTTGTTGCATTGACAGGATATTATAACTATTAGACTGAAAGCTAACTAGAGTCCCAAAGTGCTGGTGGTTTACAGTTTTATTGTAATTTCAATAATAGCTGCAGTGCAAAAACATTTAATTATAATGAATGTGATGGGGTATCCACCTCACACATGCCCTGGAGGGGTTAAAGTGGTAGCTGGGTCAATTAACTCCCCAGGCTGCACCTGGAAGAGAAGAAAGGGAGCAGGGATTAATTACATGAGGCTTAACTGGATGGGAACAGGAGGAGACTCTATAAAGCCCAGAAGCTGAGCAAGAGGAAGAAGGGGAAGTAGTTTACAGTTATTCCCCTCCTAGAAAATTGGAGCTGTATTTGGGGCTAGAGAAGAAAGTATGGTTCCTTCCTGTGAGTCTGAGCTGACAAACTCAGGGAGAGCCAGAAAGGATCAGGGGAAAAGTAGCAAAGTACAAAATAGGGCAGACAATAGCTGCTTATGAGAGGATCTGTGAGCTGGAATCTGAAGCAGAGAGTGGATCGAGGTTCCCTTATCAGCCTTGGTAGAGGGAAGAGTGGTGTAGATCAGTCAGTAGAGAGTGGACTTTCAGGGACCTTTGGTGCTGGATGACTTTGACACCCCCAGAAGGGGGAAACATGTATAGTGACCTGGTGGGAGGTCCAAGTTGTGAAGAAGGCTCCCTGGGAGGTGCAGAAGCAGGTGGTGAGACTGCTAAAAGACAGTATAGGGGTGCTATCCCCTGATAGCCAGGAGGAGGTGCCCTTAGGGGTGAGTGGACCCTGTGACAATGAATGATGTTGCAGGTGGCAGTGTTCAAAATTAGGGCTGCTTGACACCCTTGCTTAGAGAACCAAGTTTTCAGTTGCTTATAACTTTGCCAAACTTACAAATTTTCCATGCCAGGTGTCTGCCTAAGATGTATTGGTAAGTGCATGCGTGCACACACACACTTCAGCTTAAAATAAATTAGCCATGAATGAGATGATGGAATACTATATTATTTTGCTAATGTTAAAAAGCATTCTTACAACTGCTTAACTGAAACTCTAACACCTTCTTGCTTTAGAACAAAGGTTTAAAATTTGGTAGGGGTTGCCCTAATGTCAGAAATGTGCTTTTTGCCACTTCTCTGAAAATCCATCCAAATCTGGACAAATTATAGTACTTTGAGGAATCTGTTTGCACGTGCTTAGTAGGAATTTGTTTGAGTTTAGCTGCTTAAGTCTCAAAAGATTCCATCTATTCTGAGCATGCTCCATCCCATGGCTACAGAGACTAAGCAAGACTTTCTCTGAAATTGCTCCTCACAGAGCTGGAATGATTGTGGTGCAGGGACAGAAAGTATTTCAAAATATTGATTACCATTTTGCTTCAAATTTTTCCATTGAAAAGTTTGAAAACTTCACTGAAATCAACAGTTACTTTTGAAACATGTCAAGTTTCCTGAAAACCTATGTTTAATCAAGAAGGGGTTTTTTTTGGGGGGGGGGGTGAAAAACAACTGTTTATATGAGGTTCCCTAGTTAAAACACCTGAGCTGTATTCATGCTAATGGCTTATCACTTGGGGCATCTAAACAGCTGCTGGCAGTTGCTCAAATAGAAATATTAATTCTGCTAAGGTAGTAGAGAGCCTTTTTTGCTAGTGTAGATGCCCCTCTAGTGTTCTTAAGTATGTATTGTGTCTCTGTTCTTGCTCTATTCAGTTAGCATAAAATACAACCAAGGAAACAGCAGATCACGTTAATAGCAACCTTTTCCTACCTCTGTGCATTGTAACCTAAGGGTGGAAGAATAGGCATCACTCTTTGTGGGCATGTGAGAATAAATTAGTGGTGCTCATCCTCTGAGGAAAACATGATTTCTTAGAAATTGCAAATGATCTTGAGTTAGATGAGTCTTTTTTGAACACATATGGTGCAAGTGTTTTATTCTAGTGGGATGGGTGGAGCTAAGGAAAGAAGAAATGGAATTAAGGAAGTGGCACCTTAAAGACTAACAGATATATTTTGGGCATAAGCTTTTGTGGGTAAAAAACCCACTTCTTCAGAAAGCTTATGCCCAAATAAACCTGTTAGTCTTTATGGTGCCACTGGACTTCTCTTTTTTGTGGATACAGACTAACACAGCTACCCCTCTGTTAATTAGGGAAGGGAGAGGGAAGATATGTAAATGATGGATAATGTTTGTCCTAATGAATATAAGAGAAGTTACTGACAATAGTGAGTGGAAATGTATAACATTCTTAACTGGGTTTCTCCTTTCTTCTCTAAAATGAATGTTCAGAGGATCCATCCTGCTCCTGAACTGCCAGCCTTCGACATATCTGCTGTTATTTGAAAGCCATTCATTTTGTAAGGGGGGAAAATAGAAATTGTCTGGCATCTGCGTGACTCAAGATTTTAATTTATGCAGTTATAAATTTGTTCTTTTCCTTTTCTTCTGATTGGAGAGTGGATCAATGGGTAGCTATTCACTGCTCTAATGCTGCCATTACATATACTCAACTATGGTAGCCTTATCAAAACTGTAGTGTCTCTGCTGGTTGAATTTCTTTGTAACGCATATTTCACTAAAATAGAAGATTTTGATTTAAACAAAACATTTGCTGTTGAGAGGAAACACTTTTATCAGCAAAACATGGGAGTGGGGGAGGAGATTGATTAAATATAAACATAACTTTCCTATTAATATATAATGAATTTTACCATCAGTGTACTCCCTCATTCTGCATTTCCATCTTTTCATCCCTTAATGATGTGACACTGAGACCAATCCACAGTCTGTTCACATGCTGTACTCTGACACAGGTAGAACTTCCATTACACTGAGTGGGAGTTTCGCTTCCATCTGGAAGGATCAGCTTGTAAGACCTGATCCAAAGTCCACAGAAGTCATTGGAAAGGTGGAGTGTGTGAATTGACAGCATTCACTGTTTTAATATTACCTATCCATTGTTTTCCTAGGATGAAAAGAACAATTTAAAATGGCATCAGTGTAAATCTTAAGTCTTTCAAATGCTGTAAAACACACAACTGTTCTTTTAATTTTTTCACTTGGCAAAATAAAAGGCTTTGTAAGAGGTGTGGCATCAAGAGGCACATTGCCTTATCATAGTGATACATTCTAGCTACTGATAGCAACAATTCCTGGTCCCCCACTAAATATGACTTGATTTCTCATGACTTTTCTGGAAAGGTGTGGTAGGGCTTGTCTACAGTTGAAATGCTACAGTTGCACAGTATAGAATTCATCCATCCACCTAGCACTGTCTATGCTGGAATTAGGTTGGTTTAACTATGCTGCTCAGGGGTATGGATTTTTCCTCAATTGTAACATAGCATTTCACTCTCACTAATATTTTTATCAGGACATCTTGAAATGGATGATGTTCTAGTACTGATAAAGACCTTGAAAGTGTGTTTATAGCATTCATAGTATCAAAGTGACTGACACTGCACTTTGATGCCATGCTTTTAATTAATCAGGATACTCTGGAAGACTTTGTATCACTGTTGGCATCATGCTAGGTGACAGGGCTGAAAAGAGTTTGCCTGCAAATTGTCACCTGGCAATCTGATTTCTGCAAAAAAGGAATTACTTTATTACATTATTATAAAATAATAAATTCATTTGGGAATTTTACTCAGGCCCAGCATTTATTTGAGATTTTTGGAAGGTGACAGCAGAGATAGGGATAAATTCTCCATCTCTTGGTTTGCTATAGATTATCTGTTCTAAGACAAGATATCAATACAGAATAAAGCACACCTGTATGCAGTTCAGGGGCCAATAACAAATGCATCAAAGATCTTCATATGTCAAAAGTATGAAGGGGCTAAAAACCTAGGGTACTGAAAAATGCTATTTATGTCTTATAGACAATTTAGGACTCTTAAAACTGTAATCCCTGTTTGTGGAGATCAACATTTGATCCATTGGATTACTCTGGCTTCTAAGGTTTTCTGGCCTTAAAGTAGAATAATCAAATCCTTGCCTTATTACAGGACATGATCCTATGCAAAAGAAGCAGACAAGAATGAGATACAGGTATGTCGCGTCTTAGGCGTATTTAACTTACATGATTTCCGCTTTACACAGTCGGCAAAAAACAAAAAAAGGGGGGGGTGGGGAAAAATAAAAAAATTCCTGTAGGGGATACGATTTTGCCTGCCATTGAAGTCAATGGGTTCTGGCTATACGCAGTTTCTGCTTTATGTGGTAACCGTGGAACAGAACCCTCGCACAAGACGTGACATGCCTGTACTGCATTGAGGAGGAAGTATTTTCTATAAGTATGCTTTCTTGAAAGGTCTAACGAAATCTTGTGGTAGCTAATGTTGACAGATTTTGGAACTTAATTTTTTCTTAACAAATAGTTAGCTCTCTATCTGTAATTACAAGAGACCCTATATGCAGAAGCCTCTGGGTTCCTAACATACTCAAAATATAAATCTCTTAAAATAATTCTTTCTAAAAAAAAAAAAACTAGAGCACGAAGAGCAGGTTCTAAACCTACCTGAGTCAGCCCAAAGCCCATACACCATTTCATTTCTACCTAAATCCTATTTTGAGGTTTAAATGGCCAGGGAAAGGCCTAAAACTCTCTCCTGGGAGTAGGGGTGGGTTTAGCTGTCAGTGCAGAAGTGGTCCATAATTTTGATAAATTTTGCTAAAAATTTTCAGAATAACTTTTTTTGTGTAACTGTCAACAGTTTTTACTTTTAAAAGGGCCATTTTACCACTCCCTCCCCCTGTCTTTTAGCCAGCTCTAGTGCAGGGCAAATAGGGAAGAATAGAACACGAACAGTTCTGCAGAAACCCTACAAACTCCTCAGTCTTGGTTCTGAGGTTTACGTTGTGGAAGGGAAGTTTATCACAGTACTAGGTACCAAGCATCTCAAAACACTTGAATTCATCTTTAAGCTCCTTTCTATCTCTGGGGACAACCTGAGAATTAGCTCAAAGAATAAAAGAAATTAAAGATGGAGACAACCAGCCAGGTCATTCAGCAAGTGACTGTTCCCTGAAGTATAGTCTCTGCCTTCTTCTAGTGATCATGCCTTTACTAGTGACCATCTCCCATAGGATACCTCTTTTTCTTCAATGTTCAGTGGGAATTTCCATGAAATTAACTGTGTGTGTGGACCAAATATGCCCAGCCTCTCACCTCTCCGATATATCTAGTGTAGATACTACAGGCAAATGCATACTTCCCTGTGCTACCACAAGGTATATTTGGCAATGAAGTTAGTGACACAAATGAAATCCATATCAATGTCTTAGCCACCAAACTGAGCCCTCATAGACTAACATGTCCCCTGGTTTAGGATGCAAAACCCACCAATGGGAGCTCTAGCAGGATTGGTGTGTTGTCTCCTCTTCATACAACAGCAGTTTTTTTTCTGATGTAGCTGTTTTTGTAATGTTCACTCTTTTTTTTTTTTTTTTTTTTTTTTTTAAATCAGATTGTACTTAAAGATGTAATGGTGATACCCTGGCTATGTCACTTGCATGCAGCATAAATTTAACTACCTTCTCCACGTGTGTGTTAGTCCATTGACCCAATCGTCAACTGCAGCCAAGGATCGTTTTAATGCAGCTGACAACAGGATCTGCAAAGGGGTCATAAGCCACCTTTATGCTTCTCTGATCCTGGGTCATCTGGGCTCCATTGCAGGCATAAACCAAAACAGTCCAAAGGTTGCTTTAAAGAGCATCGGTTGCAAATGGCCCCAAGGGACCAATATGGCAGTCAAAGATCACCATGGTGCACTGGTCATGTTCCTTTTGCCCTGGATATAGTCATTCCTCCTGTGCCAACAACTGAGAGTGTTGGGTGGGTACACAGTGGAGAGCCACCCAAACCAAGGGGAATCCTCTAGTGGCTGGAGGATCTGGCCCATGATATGAGGGTCCAAATACTATATATTTTTCTACAATAATGTACTGGCTAAAACTGCAGCATGCTAAAACAGTCTTAGTATGATGTGACAGGTATCTTAGCTGCATACCACTGAGTAAGATTCAGTTTGTTTATATTCACATCTTTGCTAACTATTGCAAAATGCACTCCTGCCTTGGGTGAGAAGGAAGTTAGGGTATGAGCTTCTTTTGCGGGGAGGAAGAGGTGTAGAGGGAGGAGGGGTCCAGCCTGCGGAAGTGAGAAGTGGAGATGTTGCCTAATCACTTATTTCTCCATAGCTCAAGCAGCGGCTACTAGGGCAGGTGGACAGCTGCAAAAATAGCCTTTACAAATATTTTTCCACCCAGAAAGCCTTTTATAGTGGCAATATCCCCCAATGGCTTGTTTTAGCTAAATGGTCCCTTTATGCTGCCAAAAGATTCAACAATGGAACACAGACTCTGCCCTAAGCACTTGAAACAAATTTGGAAGCAGATGGGAAAAGCATGTAGAATAACTGTGACATGCTTTTGTTTATCTTTGTCCCACCTAGAAGATATGTTGAACTAGCAGAAGATTCCATTTGGTCCTCACAATTTTCTCTATGTAGAAGTGTTGCCGTAGTCTGGTTTAAATGTCACTTTGATCACTCCATATGTGACCTATTAGTCCTCGTCCTCAAAGGAAACTTGCACAACACTTTGAAAAGTGAGTCTGGGAGCTTAAATTCGTAACTCTGATTTTTAGTGTCTAGCATAGTCTTAATAAAGATTGGATTTATGGCTTATTACTACCATCTGTAAGCCACTAACCCCTCTTTTGTCCTGTAACTATAGAGGTATTAATTGGCCACTTCACCTTGAATGGTCCCTTTAGAATATGTGCTAATTACTTATATTAAACTGTTTGATCTTGTATTTAGTAGGTGAGACACACAATTCTGTAATGTGCACATAGCCTAATGTAGACATAGCTCTGGCCCTCTGCTCCTGGTCAACGCTGCAGCGGTGTGACTGGCTCCGGTGGCACTGCGAACTCCTGTGGGGCAACATGTCTAGCTCCGGTGAGCCACACAGTTGCCAGACACACTGCTCTGAGTGGCGTGGTAATGGGGCCGGGGCCAGGGGGTTGGATAACGGTCAGGGAATCCCGAGGCATGGCCAGCAGGGGACAAGGATCAGGCGTGGGAGTCCCGGGGGGGGTCTGTCAGGAGGCGGGGATGTAGATAGGGATTAGGGCAGTCAGGAGACAGGGAGCAGCGGGATTTGGGTGTGGCTCTGGGGGGGCAGTTAGGGTGGGGGGGGGTTTCAGGAGGGGGTTGTTCAGAGGACAAGGAGTGGGGAGGTTAGATATAGGGTGGGGGGGTCTCTGGAGTGGGCAGTTGGGGATAAGGAGCAGTGAGAGTTGGATGAGTTGCGGGTTCTGAGGGAGACAGTCGGGGTGAGAAGTTGGTGGGGATCAGATAGGGGGCGGAGCCAGGCTCTCTGGGGAGGCACAGCCCTCCCTACCCGGCCCTCAGTACAATTTTTCAACCCCGATGTGGCCCTTGGGCCAAAATGTTTGCCCACACCTGGCCTAAGGGCTTGGCTACATTTGTAAGTTATACTTCAATAAAGCCACCCAGAACACTCTACCTCACTCCTCGTCCACGCTGGCAAGGCACATAGAGCGCTCTGACTTCCTGGCTAGAGCACTCATGGGGCCTTGGCTACACTTGCAGATGTAGAGCACTTTGGGTTAAACCAGCCTTCGGAGAGTGCAGTAGGGAAAGTGCTGCAGTCTGTCCACACTGACAGCTGCAAGTGCACTGGTGTGGCTGCATTTATTGTGGCATTGGGAGTGGTGCATTGTGGGTAGCTATCCCAACATTCAGGTGGCTGCAACATGCTTTTCAAATACGGGGTGGGATGGAGTGTGACAGGGAGTGTGTTGTGTGTATATGGAGAGGGGGGAGAGTGGGTTTTTGGGGTGCTGAGTGTGTGTCAACACGCTGTCTTGTAAGTTCAGACCCCCTTCTCTCTCTCTCTCTCAAAGCAAATACTAAATGTTTGTTTTGTCTCGGAGCAGATAAGCAGTCAGCTGTCAGAAATGGAGCTTTGAAAGGGCACTTCCGCATTCCTGTAACTGATTTCACAACAATGAGAAGAGTGGCCACGTGACATTAGGGGATTATGGGATGTTTCTGGAGATCAATCAGAGCGTAGTAACGCAATTCCTCGTTCACACTGACGCTGGGGTGTCTCACCCAATACACATCAGATGTTATCCTTCTTGCTGATGTGGAGTACCAGGAACGCTCCAGCTGTGGAGTCAGAGTGCTCTGTGTCTTACCAGTGTGGACAGGGAGTAAGGTAGAGTGCTCTGGGCGACTTTGTTGCGATATAACATGCAAGTGTAGCCTAGGCCTAAGTTGCACTGATCATAAGCTGCTTTAATTACATCCATGCTGCTTGGTCACACAACACTCTTTTTGTGTTGGTGGAGTGCAGAGACAGTTGTTGCTCTTGCATCAACAAAGCACTGCATCGTGGGTAGCTATCTGACTGGGTGCAATTCATAACCTTCTGCCACTGGGAGCTCTGGGAACAGATTGCAGTGCATCATGGAGGCATGTTTGCTGTCCCATGATACAGTTTTCTGTCCTATTGTTCCATGGGCTTCCGACTTCATTTCATGCCTTTTTTTTAAGCAGCCTTTGTAAATTGTGCACCCACCTTTACTGCCTGACCACATGGATCCAGATCTGCTGACCTGTCTGGTGATGACCATTATGAACACAACGCAGCTGGTCGTGCAGTAATTCATGACCTATAAAACAAAGAGAATTGGTGGTGTCTGCCCTTCTGTCTTTCATTGAAACAAATAATTAATGATTGCTGCTGGCATTCACAGACAAATGCACACAGTGGACTGTCGGTAGCAGGCTTGGGAAATAAGCACTGAGTGGTGGTATCACATTATGATGCATGTATGGGATGACTAGCAGTGGCTGCAGAACTTTTGGATGTGCAAATCCCCCTTCCTGGAATTGTGTGCAGAGCTTGCCCCAGCACTGTGGCACAAAGACACCAGAATGAGAACTGCCTTCACTTTGGAAAAGTGCATGGTGATCGCTATTTGGAAACTGGCAACTCCAGACTGCTACCAATCAGTCGCAAATCAGTTTGGAGTTGGAAAGTCCTCTGTGGGGATTGCGGTGACATAAGTGTGCAGGGCCATTAATCACCTCGTGCTATAAAAGACTGTGACTCTTGGTGATGTGCTGGAAACAATTGATGGTTTTGAGACAATAGGATTCCCTAATTGTGGTGGGGGTGATAAATGGAACACATGCACCCATTTTGGCCCCTGACCATCTTGCGATGGGGTACATTTAGGGTGACCAGACAGCAAATGTGAAAAATCAGGACAGGTGGTGGGGAAGGGGTAATAGGAGCCTATATAAGAAAAAGGCCCCAAAATCAGGACTGTCCCTATAAAATCAGTCATCCTAGGTACATCAGCAGAAAGGGCTACTTCTGCATGGTCTTGCAAGCACTAGTGGATCACTGGGGCCGCTTCACTGACATAGGTGCAGGGTAGTCAGGGAAGGTGCATGATGCACACCTCTCTTGGAACACTGGACTGTATAGGAAGCTGCATGCTGGGACTTTCTTTCCAGACCATAACATTCCAATGGGGGATGTGCAAATGCCCATAGTGATCCTACCCCTTGCTCCTTTGGCCCATGAAGCCTTACACTGAGAACCTTGACAGCAGTGAGGAGTGCTTAAACAACAGGTTCAGCAGGTGCCAAATGACTGTTGAATTTGCATTTGTCAGATTAAAGGGTAGCTGGTGCTGCCTTTTTGGCAGGCTAAACCTCAATGAGGAAAATAGTGTGATGATCATTGCAACCTGTAGTACTGTGAATAGTATTTGCAAAGCAAAGGGGGAAAAGTGTTTTCCCAGGGGTCAAGTTGAAGTTGATTGGCTGCTCAATCAGCAGCCAGTCAGATACCAGGGCAATTAGAGAGGCACAGCAGGGGCCTATTTGACTTAGGGAAGTTTTGAAGGAGCATTTTGACAAAGATTCCCAGAAAGTGTCTTTATATGATGCATTTGGCCAGGCATATTTACTGACCGCCTTGAGTGATCCTTGGAGTGCTTTCTTCCTGAGTACTAACTGTACTGAGAAAATGTTCTTGCCTTTAGCCACTGGCTTTGAATGTTAGCGCTGACTGTATGTCAAAGATTCAAGTTTAATAATGGGACAAAACACAAACAGGTCAAACGGGACATGGCAATGAGGCAGTCTCTCAGTTAGGGCTCTCACAGCTAGGGTCTGTGCTGGTCCATCCCGACCAGACCTACTCTGTCCTGTACGGTACCAGCTCTGATAATCTTTATTTGGTCAGGACCTCCTCCAGCTCAGGCATAGGGATGGTCTGTCATTTGGCCTCTTGTCCATGGACCAGGTGAAGGTGTTTGACAAGGTGGCCCATGGGTATCTCCTGGACACTCTACAAGTATTTGGGTTCAGGCCCTGGTTTGTGGGCTTTCTCCAGGTGCTGTAAGCTTCCATGGAGCACTTGGTCAAGCTCAACCGGCCTCTGACCAAACCTGTCATCTTCAGCTGAGAGTGTGCTAAGGCAGCCAACCATACACTCTGGCCACTAAGCCCTTCCTTTCTTCTCCACAGGAGATTGACAGGGTTGATGCTCCGCAATCCAAAGTTACAGGTGGTCCTGTCAGCATATGCTGATGTGCTCCTTGTGGTGCGGGACTCAGGCTGACCTGGTGTAGGTGGAGACCTGCCAAGCTGTCTACGTGGTGGCCTCCTCCATCCGGGTCAACAGGGTCAAGAACTTTGGCCTGATGGTTGTGGGTGGGTGGGTGGTGGGCAGGCTCCTTACCACTTGTGCTCCAGGCCCTCCCCTGGAATGCAGGTCTGTTGCTACCTCTCTGCCACCCATCTCTTCCTGTCAAAAAAACTGGCATAACTTGGACAGGGTGGCTGAGCAGCTGCAGAGGTAAACAGGACTGCTCTGGTGCCTTTCCCCGCAGGAGTGGGCACTAGTGCTTAACCAGCTGGTCCTGTCCATTCTCTGGCAGTGGCCCAATGCTCTAAACCCAGCCCCAGGTACCCTGGCCCTCCTCCAGAGACTAAGTGGAGTTCTTTTGAGCAGGGCTGTATTGAGTTTCTGTGGAGGTTCTGAGTCTCCCCACAGAGGAGTTGGCCTCTGCAGTCAGGTTCAGGTCTTCCACCTTCAGGCCTGGCAGAGGTTCCTTTATGGTGCAGTTAGTTGGTGTGGAACACACTGGCATACATTCCTCTGAGGGCTATGATATAACCAGCAACTCTTCTCTCCATCTGAGGGGCCTTCTGTGAGACCTCTCTGAACTGCTGGTCTTCTACCAGGTCCTCCCCCAGACCTGGAAGCTGGTCTCATTTTCAAAGACCAGGTCTGCGGTGTCCTTTGCCAGGGCACAACCCCCAGCTCTGTGCATATGGCAGAGTCCAGCTCTGTGCATATGGCAGAGTCCACCTCTGATGCACTGGAGGTTTGTCTTGGCATGTATCACCACAATCCAGAGACCTCCTGAACTATGACTGGGGGGACAGGATGGGTCCTGGCACATATTCCAAGAGGTGGGTGAAGTCTTACCACCCACCTCTCAGGCTTTCCTTGAGCAGGTCCTGCAGGAGGGTGCCCCCTCTGCACAATCCAAGCTGGCTGCATGATCTGCAGCCAGTTCATTTCTGAGCTGTACCTAGGAAATAGCTGTACACGCTTGTGCTCCACACCTTTAACTTCATCACCCTTGTGTCCCACCCTGACACCAAGTGGCAGAACCTTCCACTACCTATGGAAGATGAGAGGCCCTGGTGGGCCAGTTTGTATTTCACCCTGGTCCCACAGCCCGCAAGGGATATCAGTTGGCAGCTCCTTCATGTGGCCATAAGGACAGGTGCGTATGTGGGACGGTTCACCCCCTTCCTGACACGTCTACCTTTGTGGTGTGAGGGAGGCCCTGGAACATATTTACATCGAGTGTGCTGTCCATTTTCTGGCTCCTCCAGAACCTTCTCCTTAGGTTCTGGCTGCACTTCTCCCTGCACCTACTGATATTTGCACACCCTACCTGTGGCTCCATAAAATTGTGAGACCTCCTCCTCCTCAACCTCTTCCTGGCCCTGGCCAAGATGGCCAGCCAATGTACCAGGAGGAGGATACTGGATGGGGGGAAGAAGCTCCACAGTTGCAGAGCATTTCCCCTCCTCTCTCAGAGCATGTGTCTGGGCAGAGTTCCTCTAGGGCACATCCACTGGCTCCCGTGATGCCACTGAGGAGTGGTGGGTACTGTCTGCAGTTCTCTGCTCAGTGTCCCTTGCTGCCCCCTGAAATTCCTTGGGATCTGGGTCTGGTAGCTCCTCTCATTAGGTGGGGGGAGGAGCCTTTAGCTGTGGGCAGGCTTATGCCTGCCCATCCCTGCCTTCTAATAGGAACAGGTGCACTCTCACAGGTTTGTGTGTGTGTAAGGTGTGCCACAGTTGAAGTGACATCCTTGAGTTTGTAGAGAGCATGAACCATTAGCTCTGAATGGAATCAGCTGCCTCATTTCCCTCTATGGGTTCTAACAACTATACCAATGATTGCACTTTTAATGTCAGTATTAGTGCTTTTGCGGCTCATCAGAGCATGACAGAATGAAAGAGGAAGTATCATTATGAAGACCTACAGAGTCTACACTGGGTGATTGCTCATTTTGGAGCCACAAGTGGGTGGGCGTGGGAGCAGTGTTTAACTTGCTTGAGCACTGGCACCTCTCTCATTACAATTTTTTTTAGTTGCATAACTGAAGCAGTTAAAACAGAGGGGCTGGGGCTATGAACCCCCAAGTCTACAGGTGCTGGGGCTCAGCCCTGGAAAGCCCTGGCACAAACTGAGCACTGCTTGTGGGATACTTCTACTTATGCATTGGGGCTCTGCCCTTGCCCCTTCCCCGGCAAGGAGGAACTAAGCCCATGGAGCTCAGCAAGTTATCGGAATGTTATGAAGGGGAAGTCATGTCCAAAAATTGCATGGCTATATTTAAACCTCATTGAGGGGAAGCTGAGCTAAGACTACATGCACGTTCATATGTTCATCTTTGCAACCCACTGAGAAGGATATTTTATCCTGGTGTCCTGTGTGGGTGCAGCTTGTTGGATGAACCCTTGGAAGAGTATTACAGCCTCTTTAGTTACTCCCCAGTACCCCTCCTGTTCTTCCTACCTGCATCATTTCGGCCTTTCCTGGGTTTCCTTCAGTCACTGACCAACTGATAAACAATATAAGAGATCTTCACTGAGCAAAATGCTACTACCAAATTAGCTATGTCTACACTAGCACTCTTGTTGGCATATAATTCAAAATCTTCTGGTGATCCTGACTGAACAATGGAGTAAATGGAATAAATTAAATTGTGAGGTGCTCAGATACATACTTGTAGAGCCCTCATTACCATAGTATCTTAGATAATTGTGCTAGCCACAGCAAAGAAATTGTACTACAGCTTCTGAAAGTACTGAACAAACACAGGATGTAAGTTAAACTGGTATGTAAGCGAAACTGGGCAGGGGGAAGAGAGAGGGAACCTATTCAAAAGCCTTTTTCCTTACAGAAACAGTATTATTGCAGGTTGATATTATTTCTACTAAGAAAGGCCAAACCAAACAATAGTCTTGGACTAACTGAGAATTTTCTTGAGCAGAATAAACCCAACTGGATCTAGATCAATGTTTGAAGCATCTCTAATTTGATAGTAGTTTTTTTTTTTTAAAAAAAAATGTTTTAAATTGAGTTTTAAACTGTGGTTTAAAAGTCTTTGTAATTGATCTTGTCCTATTCTGAGGATTACCAAAATTAGGCCTGGGGTCTTGACGCTGAACAGAGAACCATGCTTAAAAGAACCAGCGATAAACACTTCACAGCTTGGAGCAAAGATCAGCATAAACTGTCTACAGAGGGCACTCAAGACCATCAGACGCTGGAGTATTGTTCAACCGAAACGTTAGAATTATTGTGCAGAATTCTTCACTAGTAACCGGAGAAGTTAATTTCTTTTCCTCTTGCAGAGGAAAAGTGTGTATGTGTGTGTCTCTTTTAAAAAAACCCAAAAAACTCCTTATTCCTAGGCTTTGGGTTTTTTGACTGAATTTCTCTCAATGATTTTAATCTGGAATGTATTCATCACAAGAGAATAACTGTTTGAGAGAGATGCAGAGGGCTTGATCCATGTCTACACTAAGCCCCTATAGAATTTAATGGCTTAAATGTTCATTTATTCTCCTTTTCCTAAAGAGACTAACCTCCCCACCCCCACAGTAATCCAGTGATTAGGGCTGAGGTTCTCTAACTGGAGGTCAGGGCCCCTCAGGAGGACACAAGGTTTTGACATGGGTGTTTGTGAGCTGTCAGCCTCCACCCCAAACCCCACTTTGCCTCCAGCATTTATAATGGTGTTAAATATATAAAAAGTGGTTTTACCTTATAAGGAAGGGTCTCACTTAGAGGCTTTCTATGTAAAAGGGGTCACCAGTACAAAAGTTTGAGAACCATTGGATTAGGGTACTCATCTGGGATGTGGAAGACCCAGGTTCAAGTTCCTGGCCCAAATCCGATGGGAGATTTAATTCTAGGTCTCCCATGTCCCAGATAGGCTATTGTGTGCCCATCTGTCACAGGATACCCATGCCGACCAGCTCAAGTCCTGCAGGCAAGATACTCAAAGGAATGTCTGCTTTGATAATCCTGCATTGGGGCTGCCCCAATTCTGGTGTGTGCTAGGGCTCTGCTTGTTAGCTATGGGGTGGTGTCAGAACTTAAGGTATGTGGAAAACCACATATGGAAATTTAGGCACCTTGGAGACTATGCAGGAGCTGAACTTGATTATGAGACTTAATGGCAAACTACAAGGAGGCTGGTGGCACAGACTAACATGGCTACCCCCTGATAAATGGCAAAGTAGAAACTCTCATTTCTTACAAAAGGAAAGAGAAGACTACATTTATGTGCAGTAGAAATTTCTATAAGTTCAGCTGTTTACCTTTTTTCCCATGAGCAACAAAGGCATAAGAACAGGTAAACTAGTCCAGAATGTAACTTGTGTGTGTTTTAGTGAGTTGTTGAGAGGTGAGGATATAAAAAAGACCTGGAATCTAGCCATTTTTTGTTGTAACCTACAAAGGCTGAATGGATCTTTTGGACAGGATGATGTTAATTTAAAAGAGGCTCCACAGTCCAGAATAGCCCAACCTCTCCATTGTAGCATGCACCCAAAAGAGCCTTTGTACAATTCCTGATGCACTCACTGTAGTGGGGCTTGCAAGCTCCTGTATGCCACTGCCAAAATATACAGAGGCTGAGGCAGGGGACAGAATCTATCCTGATGAGTCAGTCTGGAAGTAGCAAAGTGGTCTTATAGTGAGGTTTCCTATCAGTTTAATTGAGTGATACATCTTCAAAGTGAGAAGCATAAATCTTCTATTTAATCAAAGAGTGCTTTGAATATATTAACAAGGATTCTGTATTGTGGTACTTGACATAAGCCATGGCATTGCTGGAAAGAGTACAGCCAAATTGTGGGGAAAGAAGGTGATACAAACGTGGTTATTTCTGAGATTTTTTGGACCCGTAATTCCCAGTGGGTGCAGCACCACAAATGTAGACCAGGATCAGGCATCTTTACTACCATGCCATCTAATTGTGAAATCTTTAAACATTCAAGGACGCTACTGCTGGTGGAGCTGCACTTGTTGGGAATTATAGACCTGAAAAATCCTAGAACCCACAAAGCCTGAGAGACTCTTGCTTCTCCCTGGTACAAATGTAACTGACTCAGGAGAAATGGTTATCACACTGTCCTATGATCTGATTACAACACAGTTAACATTTGTAATGCTGACAGGACCTAGCTTTCTCCTAGCATTAACTGGGTAGGTCTTTTTATTTCTTGGGTATGCACTACTGTTTTAACCATGTTGTAATGGAGACCAGCTTTCATTTTCCACTTGTCACTGATCCCTGACTACTTTAATCCTATTCCTGCTCTGCTACCATTATAAGGGTCCCTTATAATGGTAGCAGAGCAGGAATAGGATTAAAGTAGTCAGGGATCAGTGACAAGTGGAAATACTTTAAAAATACTTTGTTATTTAATGTCCTTCATGAACTGAGATTTTTTTTTAAAGTATGACTCCATCATTGTTTGTATGTGCCTTGGTTACACTGAATAATTGCTTCTTTCTATGCAGAATTTGGCAGTGTGGTTTTGTGATCTTTTATAGCCAAGAATTTGTTCTTTGTCATTCAGATTCAAAATCATTAAAGTGCTGTGATAACTTACATTTTTTTGTATATGGAGCAATAGCAAAGGGGGAGTCTTCCTTTCAAAGAAGTTCTTCCCCCCCTTTTTTTTTGTTAGGAATTTATCCACTAAATCTGGAAGAGTGTTGGTGGTTTCTCTGAGTGATAGTGTTTGTGGCTATTTATTATGTATTTATTTATTACTGGTCTGCTGATAAAAAGGTGCTATATAACAGCTAGTTGATATTAGTTGAGCGATTTCTGGGTCTCCTCCATTCTGGACATTGAGTTTATATTTCTTTCCATATGCCATCAAGATGTAAACGTGCCTATAGAGGAGAGACCACCACAACAGCCCAGACATCTAGGGGTGATGTCTAGATACCACTGGCCATATACCTGAGATCTGCTGCCATTTCCACAGGTAGGACATACCATGGGGAAGGGGAAGAACTACTTTACTGGTGTTGCTCAGTCTCTAAGTATATAGCTCCTCAATCCTCCAATTTAATCATCACAGATATCATTACATACCATTTTGCAAGCCATAAAAAAAGGAATGAACAGATTTAAAAAACCTCTAGAAATCTATCCACCATATATTAAACAACTATAGAAGAAGGTGTTTTATTAGAAGAATCTTATCAATCCATAGGTAGTACTGTCAGTTCTTCTTTGCTCTAATTAGGCATCATATTTCACTGTATTGTAGAACTGACTTTTTAACAAACCAGACAAGAAATAAAGTGAAGAATATTTGGTATTAAAAGGAATTTCAGAACCAGTATGAGGAATTATGAATATACTGGAAACTATCTTGGAATTTAAATTTGACCCTTTTTGAAAACCAGTGAAGAATATTGTATACTCAGCATATTTATATAATGTAAACTCTGGCTTTTGGAGAGGTATATGTTAGTGATTTTTCTTTTCCTTCCACCTGTCCCCATTATTGATCATGGGGACAGGGGTGGAAAAATTCCCCAAACCATCACCCCTTCCCAACGTCTTAATTCAGCACATGACCACCAAGTTTTCAATTTTAATCAGACTGTTTCCTTATTTATCAAATTCAGTTTATGGGATTAAAAACTAAAAATTGAGAAACATAAATGTACTAAAGAAAGGGGGGCAACTTATCCTGAAAAAAAAATAGTGATGAGATACTATGAAAATTATGATTTAAAGGGATCTGTGTTCAATAAAAATGTTGGCGTGTGTTTAATGTAATTCTGACTCATCCACAGAATATTGAAACTGATGTTGACTCAGGAAAAACTCCCTTTGCCTGACAACGGAGTATAGGATTGGTCCCATGTTATATTCCTGAAGTGTGGGGGTTATTGGGATCCAGGCCCAGACTCTGTTGTTCATATGGAGTTAATACAGCCCAAATTTCCAGAACTGACTTCAAATTGATCTTTTTATGTCCATGAAAGTCCATTGTACATATCCATATTGAAGCAGGATAAGAAAACAAATGCTGAGGGGCAATGAGGGAGAGGGAAGGATGAAAAGGGAACTATATTTTATTTGTGGACATCAGGAATTGGCAATGGGTTCTGGTGGCAGCTAGTTCAAGAAAGCTTTGATCCTGTACAGCACTTTAGTGTACTAGGTTGTGTGTGCATGCATGTGATCATGTTGCCCTCTAGTAGCTAATCTACAGAGAAGTTAATGAACCTACTACTGGAACTGATCCAACTTCTATTGAAACTAATGGGAGTTTTTCCATTAACTTTAATGGAAGTTGGATGAGACCCATTGCCATCGGAGAGAGAACTCTTTTAGACAAAATAGTAGAGTTTGAAGAGGAAGGATCCGCATTCCAGTTCGGTTCCTTAGGTATGTGACATGCTCTTCTAGAAGTGATGAGTTTTGTTATTAACTGGTGTATTATGTAGTTCAATATTTTTAGTAATTTGAGTTAAAAGGAAAAATGCTGTGGAAAGACTGGGGTGTTATTGGGTGTTTTTAACCCATTAAAAATATTGACAAATTTCACATTGTTGGCTCCCACTCTTTGGGTGGGTTGTGGGAAAGTTTTCCTGGCTGCCACCGGGCTCCCAGCTCCCTCTCTGCAGAAGAGGATGCCAGCAGCCAATGTCAATCTTGCTCTTCAGGCAGATCAAGAGGAGAGGAACTCTTGAAGTCACAGCTGTTGGCTCCTGCTCTCCTGGTGGGTTGGAGGAAGAGAGCCATTGCCACTGCTCCTGCTCTTTGGGCAGGATGATTAGCAGGTCCCACTGCCACAGATCCCACTTTTTCTTGCGGGGGTGGGGAGGGAAAGAGAGGCCCATCTGCTGCAGCTCTTGGTTCTTTGCACTGAGCTGAGGGGAGGGAGCTGCTGCTGCTGCTATAGCTCCTGTCTGAGATACAAAGAAGGGGGTCCAGCCTACCACAACTTTCAGCTCTTTTGGGAGGCAAGGGATCCCAGAAATGGCATCTTCCTGCTTCTGCTATCCTGGGGGAGGGGATCCCGCTATTGCAACTCTTGACTGCTGTTCTTTGGAAAAGTAGGCTGCTGATGCCACAGATCCCAGCTTTCTCTTTGTCAGGCTGTGGAAGAGGGGCCCTGGTTCCTTCACCTTGGCCACAACTCCTGGGGGAGGAAGAGGAAGTTGAAGACAGTGAGTTAATATATATTTGTTTTGTTTTGTTTTGTTCTGCTTACAGGTATGATTTTACCCACCATAGCTCAGTGTACCTTGCTGATGGTCAAGTACAATGACAAAAGGTGCAACTCTTGTCTTCATATCTGCCTATGCAAGTCCTCACGGAATAAAAGCTTTACTGGGTGTAATCATTTCTTATGAGGTCTCTTTCCCCCGAGCCCAGGGCGCTGAAGTCGCAAGAGTTAAAGGGAGGTGCTTGGGGAAGGGCATGCTAATGAAGTCTAGGGAATGTTCTCCATTAACATTCTTCCAG
This sequence comes from Dermatemys mawii, assembly GCA_007922305.1. Taxonomy (NCBI): domain Eukaryota; kingdom Metazoa; phylum Chordata; order Testudines; family Dermatemydidae; genus Dermatemys; species Dermatemys mawii. The sequence continues at coordinate 20,536,329 of ML677349.1, forward strand.
GCACGCAGGAGAGGTGAGTCCCCACGACTGGGGAAGGAAAATCCCTCCGTTCCCTGCCTGGCCCTTGCAAGCCGCCCAGCTCCGGGGAGCGTGTTCTTCTCAAGCGCAGCTCCGCGCCGTCTCGTAGGTAAAGCAGCTGGTTACTCCCGGGCCCATCGAACCAGCCAAGCCCCGCTTTGGGAAGAGCCCGCCCGGGGGTTGACACTGGCGGGTGGACGTACAGTACAGGAAATCGGGAGGGGAGAGGAGGGGAGAGGACTGCAGAGACCAGGGTGCAAATGTGAGCCTGCCTGTCTAGGAGCGAGGGGGCCACCGGGGGACCGTGCGCTCTGCGGGCGGGGCGCGCCTGCTGCGAGGCAAAACACCGCTGGCCGTGGAGCGGGGTCCCCCCGGTCTCACTCTTTCTCTTGCAGATGCGGCTGGAGATGCTGCGCTGGGCTCGCTGCTGCTGCTGGCTGGGCGTTTGCCTCTCGCTGCTGGGGGAAGCGGGAGGAGGCACCGGCGCTGGAGGCTGCCGGGGCGCCCTGTGCGGCGGCGATAGAGACCCGCCCCGACAGCAGTGCCCGGGGCCCCGCTGCCCGGGCAGAGCCAGCCGCCCGTCCCGCTCCTTCCCTCACACCGCCGCGCCCGTTCGCGCCCAGCACGCGGCCCCTCTCCCCGCCTTCCCCTCCAGGGGCACGGCCGAGCTCAGCCCGGAGCTCCCAGCCCCGGCCGCGTGGGGCGCCGGGGAGCGCTGCCTGGGAGGGGACTGCGCCGCCCGGGCCCCCAACGGCACCCGCCGGGACTGCACGGGCATTGAGTGCAAACTGCCCCTGCGGCTCCGCCACAAGGCCCGGCCCGGCAGCGGGGCTCCGTGCGCCCAGCAGGGAGAGGCCTGCCCGGAGCCCGCGCCGCTCAGAGAGGCCGAGCGAGCCGCCCAGTTCCTCGCGGAAGACTTCGCCTACCCGGCCTCGGAGCTGGGCCTGCAGCTCACCTGCCACCTCAGACCAGGTGGGTGCTGGCTTCAGAGCCAGGTGCGCAGGCTTTGAGCTGGGGGAGCCAGCCCCCACCCCAGGGATGTGTGTACCCTGCACTGGCCTCTATGCTGAGGAGGCTGGGAGTGGCACCAGTACAGTGACTGGGCCTGGGGAAGCCTGCGGTAGGGTAGGGCCATGAGCCCCGATGCCTGTCTCCAACACCCAGTGTTTGGCACCCTACCTCTCGGCTAGCCAAGGTCCAAGCGTAGCACTTTCTTACCTGCCCCTCAGCATTGGAGGTGCCAGACATAAGACACCTGGGGCCTGAATTTTAGAAGTGCTGGGTGCCCACAGCTTCACCTAGAGTCAGTAGGGAGCTGGAGGTCCTCAGCAACTCTGGAATTGAGGCCCAAAGAGTGTGGAGCTGGATGCCCCAAATTTATGGCCACTTCTGAAAATTTGGGCCCAAATATGTGGCCCTAGTCTTTGAAAGTGGGATAGGAACTATGTCTCCTCCACTCCCCACACTCAAATAAGGGAAGCAACAAAGAAGCAGAGGAGGAAGCATGATAAAAAAGATCAATTACTTTTTACCAAATATAAACGATTTCCTTTTAGCTTTACAATCTGGTATATCTGTCATCTGTAATTTCTAGCAAAGCCAAACAAGGTTTGTGTGGGATGAAAACACACCTGCATCCAGAAGGAATGATTTAATAATTAGGCACAGTTAGTGCTGCCCACCAGAAGACTACAGACATTGACAAACTAACAATAATGGATAATTCATTTACAGAGTGCAAGGATTGCAGAGCACTTTATACAGCTACAGGCATGTCGTGTCTTGTGCGAGGGTTCCGTTCCACAGTTACCGCGAAAAGCAGAAACCGCGTATAGCCAAAACCCATTTACTTCAATGGTGGGCGAAATCGTGACCCCTACAGAAAGTTTTTAAAAATCCCCCTCCCCCCCTTTTTTTTCCGACTGCGTAATACGGAAATCGTGCAAGTTAAATACGCCTAAGATGTGACATGCCTGTATATCATTTAAAACACCATCATTGAAAGTCAGGCACTTCTAAGGTGGAATTTGTCAAATTTTTAATGGTGGACAACAGCTTAGTATGAAGATCTGCTATATCCAATTGAAACTGCAGGGAGGGCACAAAGGGTCAAAATTATGTTTCTTGGGATAAAGGCAAAGGTTCTGATTCTTCTCCACTCTCACTGGTGTAAAATCAAGAGCAATTTGACTCGTACTGATGTAATCATAGTAAATGAAAGGAAAATGTGTCCTGGAGGGTTTCTCAGAACTCATTTATACCAGCTAAGTGCTTAAACAGTAACGTTTGTTGTGGATTTTTCAGCAAAATATTCCGGTTCATTGAAACATTCTTGCCAGGAGTTCCACTGTCAGTTTCAATGAAATATTGTCAGGTCTAAGGTGACATTTCTGGTCACACCCAGGGAGCCAGCTTCCTCCCTCAGAATAATAAGGTGATTCGGCTACTCGTCGAGGACAGCAAGATTCAAGTTTCTGCTCTTTCTAATTCTAATAGCTCCTGGGCTATAGAATTCACTCTCTCACTCAGATTTTGATGACCTGCCAATCTTGACTTTTAGGGCAGAGGTTATCAACCATTTTCTTTCTGAGACTCCCCCCTCTCCAATGTGCTATAAAAATTCTGTGGTCCACCTGTGCCACAACTGTTTTTCAGTTGATTATAAACCAGGGCTGGTATGTGGGGGAGGAGGAGGGTAACAAGCAGAGCAGTTGGTCAGGATCACATGCCACAGGAGCCCCCGCAAAGCTAAGTTGCTATGGGCTTTGGCTTCAGCCCTGGACAGTGGGCTTGAAATGTGGCTTTCTGCCCTGGACCCCAGTAAGTCTAACACTGACTCTGCTGTTTGGTTTATGTTCATGGATGCCCTGAAACCTGCTTGCAGAGTCGAGGGCCCCCTAGTCTCTTGTTGAGAACCACTGTTTTAGAGCACATTTTTAGTAAAGCATTTGTTTGGACTATGAATCATCTCTGGGGAGGCTTGGTCAGTTGGAGTGTTAGAGGGTATGTGTGAGGATATTCTCTGGGCTAATATGGGCAGTTTAAAATGTTTTTAATACCCTTTTGTCCTCTAGAATTATGTTTATCTCTTGAGCATATTGAAAAAAACAGGCCTCCTGCCCTGGACATTGGTGAAGACAGTAGGCTGAAGGATGAAGGAATATGATAGGTTTAATGTGAGGATTATAGTGATGGGTAGATCTTATAGGTGCTGTACAAAATGAGAACAAAAAGATGGTCTCTGCCCCACAGAGTTTACAATCTAAGTCGAGACAACAGATAGAGACCAGGGAATACAAAGAAACAATGAGACAGTATCGATCAGCAAGATAGACTGTGATCTGAGCATGTTAGCTGTGTAATTGTTCTTAAGAGTTTTGTTTGCATGTAAAGCACCTTGAGACTTGGAAGAGTGCTGAAAAAATGAAAATAAAATGATATATGCCTGGTGATGAAGGAATAAAATAATTAAATACAAGAAAGACTAGTAACCATAAATAAAGTTCAGCCACTTACTGCCTCTTGCAGTGTTTTACACTTGATGTTTCCAGGTAATGTTAATACAATTCCATACTGTATCTGTCCATGTAGAGCAGCGCTCTGCATGGTGATGGTAAAGTCCTTCCTGCCCCTCAGTGATGGTGAACTTATGTCCTGATGCCTGAGGCTTGATTTTCCCCCTACTTTAGCATGCATGGCTATAAATGTTCATGAAACTGACCGGCTTTGTTATATTGAATTAAAGCAGTGCATATATTAATCAATATAGGAATTGGTCCTGCACATTTGTACTGTGTACAAATGTGGTCTCCTCATCTCAAAAAGGATATACTGGTATTAGAAAAGGTTCAGAGAAGGGCAACTAGAATGATTAGGGGTTTGGAACGGGACCCATATGAGGAGAGATTAAAGAGGCGAGGACTTTTTAGCTTGGAAAAGAGACTAAGGGGGGATATGATAGAGGTATATAAAATTATGAGTGGCGTGGAGAAAGTGAATAAGGAAAAGTTATTTACTTGTTCCCATAATAGAAGAACTAGGGGCCACCCAATGAAATTAGTGGGCAGCAGGTTTAAAACAAATAAAAGGAAGTTCTTCACACAGCGCACAGTCAACCTGTGGAATTCCTTGCCTGAGGAGGCTGTGAAGGCTAGGACTATAACAGGGTTTAAAAGAGAACTGGATAAATTCATGGAGGTTAAGTCCATTAATGGCTATTAGCCAGGGTGTGTAAGGAATGGTGTCCCTAGCCTCTGTTTGTCAGATGGAGGTGATGGATGGCAGGGGAGAGATCACTTGATCTTTACCTGTTAGGTTCACTCACTCCGGGGCACCTGGCATTGGCCACTGTCAGTAGACAGGATATTGGGCTAGATGGACCTTTGGTCTGACCCAGTATGGCCTTTCTTATGTTCTTACTCATGCTTTGCATTCAGTGGGACTACTTGCATAAAATTAGTTGGGTGTGAGTGTATTTGTGATCAGGCCCATAGTTTTTGAGTATGGGAGTACTGAAACAAGATATTGATAAGAGAAGTTTTGTATTTTTAATAAACACATAAAACAGTAGATTAGTAAAATTCTAGTATTAGAAATGAAGGGCTAGAGAGTGTGTGGATTATCGCATTAGAAATTCTTATATTTCTATTGTTAATATAAATTAGGGCTGTTAACTAATCACAGTAAACTCACACGATTAACTCAAAATGTAATCGTGATTAAAAAAATCATGAATAATCTCATTTTTAATTGCACTGTTAAACAATAGAATACCAAATAAAATGTATTAAATATTTGTGAATGTTTTTCTACATTTTCAAATATTTCAATTACAGCATACAATACAAAGTGTACAGTGCCCACTCTATATTATTGTTATTACAAATATTTGCACTGTAAAATGATAAATATAAGTACTGTAGTGCAATCTCTTTATCATGAAAGTGCAACTTACAAATGTAGTTATTTTTGTTACATAACTGCACTCAAAAACAAAACAATGTAAAACTTTAGAGCCGAAAAGTCCACTCAGTCCTACTTCTTGTTCAGCCAATTGCTAAGATAAACAAGTTTATTTACATTTATGGGACATAATGCCGCCCGCTGTTTATTTACAATGTCACCTGAAAGTGAGAACAGGATTTGAATGGCCATGTAGCCCAGTATCCTGCCTTCCGACAGTGGCCAGTGCCAGGTGCCCCAAAGGAAATGAACAGAACAGGTTATCATCAAGTGATCCATTCCCTATCACCTATTCCAGCTTCTGACAAACAGAGGCTAGCGACACTATCCCTAAGACTATTTATAGGAAAGATATGTGAGATTTTTTCTTACATTTTAGATCTTCAAAGTAGGGCTGATATTTTATTAAATCACATTTAATTAAAAGAAGATCTGATAGAATTTTGAATGTTGTTGGGAAGATATTATAATTTGGAAAAATTATTTTTTGTCAGGAAAAGTAATAATGAACTGTTTGTATTTCAGGAGAAAATGAAGTTCCATCTGAAGATGCACTAATATTACAACTTCAGCTTGCAAAAGGCCAAGAGAAATTTGTTGAAATGTTAAAAAGTCAACAGAAGATAATTGTGGATTTGCAACAAAAACTTGCTGAACAACAGAGCACATTAATTAACCAGCAAAGAGAAATTCTTGAACAACAAAGAAAAATGTATGAGCAAATGGATCTGATAAAAGTCCAGTATGGCATGCTTTTCGATACAGTGAAACAAATGTCATTCCAGAGTTTGCATGAGGATATTCAACATTATTTTGAAGCCCAGCTTCAAGGACTTCAGAACCAGGCCAGAAATCATCTCCAGAAGACATACTCTGTACATAAAGTAGAAATTGATGCAAAAATGATTGATGTTGGGCAGTCTTTGCTGGATTGTGGCCTTTGTGAAAGTGATGAATTTTGCAATTTCCAAAAGACGCCATCACAGTGTGAAAAATGCACCTCGTGCCCTGCTGGCTTTTTCCAAATGTCTGAATGTTCTGCAAACGCTGATCGGATTTGCCAGGTGAAAGATTATTCTGTGTATTTTAATAAGTAGATCAAGCATTTTGTCAGGCATACAGAGGACACCATACTGAGACTGAGGCTATTCAGAGAGAGTAAGGAGAGAGCTTCTTCTGAGTGTAAGTTTTCTGTGCCGTGCCACGTTTAGGATTCTTAGATTCACCTCTGTTAACAGTAAGATATTTGCTTTAAGAAATGTATTTAGCAGCAGTTCATTGTCTCTAGCACCAACAGCATACTAGGTGTTTTAGAGACAGATATGAAAACGAGGCCCTCATCCCAGAGAACTTAAAATTTGAATAGCTGTCGTACAAACATAGGAGGGAACATGAGAACAGTGATAAATATGCGTGTTTTTTGTTAGTTCTACAATTTATGTAGGCATCTCTTTTTCAATAACTTACAGTATTGGGTTGTGGTTTATGGGCCTTAGGGAAATGTATTTTAAGGAGGGACTTGGAGAAGAAGTGGAAACAGCAGGTCACAGAGGTGGTTCCAGCCATTTAAGCAGGTATGAAAAGTCCCAGAGTTGAGAACTGAAGAGGGACATAGTTAGACATGGAGCTTGAGTGGGTGAGGAGTTTGTGAGTGAGGAGGTCTGTGAGAGGAGACCTGGGCAGAAAGTTTAGTAGGAGTCAGGTTACAAAGGGCTTTGAAGGCGTGGAGAGAGTTTAAAGATAATGCAGCTGGTACAGGAAATGAAGGGAAAAAACTGGGAAGTCTGAACACACTTATTGCAAGGTACAGAGTAAATGACTGTAGTGGCAGCATTCTGGAGATGCTGAAAGGGTGGTGTGATGGATGTCTGGATGGCCAGAGAGAAGGAGGTTGCCATAATCAAGGCAAGAAATAATCAGAGCTCAGTCAACAGGTTTGGTGGGGGTTGCCGGGGGACGGGGGGTGAGAGAGAGGAATGAGTGAGTTCTGGAGAAATGACAGGATTCAGTGAGACCATCAATATGAGGAAAGAGGAGAAAAAGAAGATGGAAAAAAGACACAGATTTTGAGGACCCAAGGGATGGGAAGATGATGGAAATTCAGACTGACTGAGATTGGGGAATAGCACGGAGGATGGGGAGGCTAGTGGGGGAGAATGGAGCCGAGTGTGTCCGAAGTTTGGAGGCTGATGGTTCAGAGTATACAGTAGAAATGTGAGACAGAGAGCGGGGAGAGGAGGATATGGTCAGAGAGAGAGAGAGGATTTGAAAAGTGCAAGGTTGGAGAGGGAGAGCAGTTCTAAGTAAAGACAAGGTCAGGAGAGTGATTGTGGATTAGTGGAAGCCAACTGATTAACGCTCATACAGTTACGTAAAAATGACTGACACGCTTCAGCCTCCTCAGAAGTTTATTTTACAAAATTATTAAAACCAGTTCAGTTAAGTGACTGTCAGTTTACAAATATGACGTGGTTTAACTGGATGCTTTATAGAATTGAACTAAAATGTTTTCATTTGGCATTCCAGGTGTTTTCCTGTTTTAAACCTTACATATTAGCCATTTCATTAAAGTAAAATGAATATGATTCTTGTGATTTGTAGGACAGAGACGAATGCATTGAATCTCCCAACATCTGTGGTGAGAGAATAAAATGCCTGAATACTCCAGGTAAGTTTCTACCTTTCTGTGACTAAGTATATCTTCAATAACAGAACAAGAAGGCAGTTAAGAGCACTGTCCTGTTAGGTGCTGAGCTGTGAAGTGCTTAGGATGCTGGAATCAATGAAAGTCAAAGGCACCCAGCACCGAGAGGTAGGCTGTAAGAATGAAAACTAATCTTAAGAGGCCAATGGGATGCTTTAGGCATAACACTCTTCACAGCCTCTGCTGCTCCCCTTACTTCTGTTTGGCTTTTTCATTCCCATGCTGCCTTTGGGCCTGATGCTCCTCTTGCACTGGGTAAATTTGATGTAACACCATTGAAATCAATGGCATTACCCCTGCTGGCCAACTGGCATAGAACGATAATTGAGTCATTTCTCTCGCAATTGCTTATCTTTTTTTTTAAAAAAAAAACAACTAATAAAAGTTCCCCCCTCTGCAATATCTGAAGTGCCTTGTAGCAATATTGTCTAGTTTTGAGACGTGAAGCCCTAGTTTTCACCTCCAATTTCTTAAGATGGCATTTTCAAAGGCACCAAAGTGACTCAGAACCACAAGTTCTATTAAACTTCTGCACCCCAGATTTGGCCTAACACACCCACCTTAGATGGCCCCTTCCCAATCAACGTGCCAGGAAGGCGCACAAGTATGAAGTTAACAGACACAATGAACATGCTAAATGAGCAAGGAGGTGGGGTATTTTTTGTCTGTCAGCCAGGCAAGAATTGAAAGGAAATACATGGCGAGCATACAGTGTTTCATTGGCTATGAGCTCTGTTATTGGACTGTCAGTTAAGGAGATCAAAAGGGTCCTTCAAGTTAAAGATTGTTATTTCTTGGCACTCCCACTGCCTTCCCACGCAAACTCCCTAGCAATGGAGGCAAAAGGAAGGGAACACTGCAATGTAATGATGGCCCATACAAAGCTGAAGGAGGTTACCCTGCATCACTGGCAGCAATTTGGGTCAACAATCTCCATTCTCTCTAAATCACCCCAATCAGCTACGGTGGAGGGAGAGTTCCCTTCTCCTAATAACTTAATTGTTTTAATTCTTAAGGAAGACTGCTATTTCCAGGATCTGTTGCCTGTTTGTTCAAAACAGTCCCTTAGCTTATACAAGCCTAATGTACTTGTTCATAGGAACATTGAAATCAGATTCTGCTTTGGAAAGGAGAAGTGGATGAGTATTAGGTCTGACGCATGAGGTCAAGAGTTGGATGTGGAACTACATGCAGAGGTGGTTCCAGCTTCACCAACTCATGATCTGCACAACTCTAGTGTGCAGGGAAAAAGAGAGGAAGTCAGGACTGAGTTGCACGAAGTGAGGAACCGTCTATTCTCCATTGTTCTGACCCACCCTCTGAGGAACACTCTGCTAGAGTCTGGATTGTAAAATGGCTGCTGTTATTGAGTGGGTGAGCAGCCCTGATCTCGCAATAGATCAGTCTGTGCTATGCACCTATGCTCCTACAGGGCTTGCATGGCTAGGTGCTGCAGAGCTTTTCTGCAGGGCAAAATATGAAGAGCTCCCTGGAATTAATGCTTATTTTTTAATTCAGGAACTATCTTACAAGAGGTGTGTGTGTATGAGAGAGAGAGTGATGAGGGGAGAGGAGGGGAACCTCAAAGAAGAATCAGAGATACATTAGCTTGATCCAGAACTAATTTTTCTTCTTGGATGATCCAGCCTTTATCTAAGGGTTAGTCATGCAGTGTGCAGATTTGAAGACTCATCAGTAACCTAGAAGAACAGTAGATGTCCCTCCTCACCCTGCCCATAAAAAACTGTATAAAGCTAAAGTCTAAAAATTTAAATATATATTAAAACATTTTTAAGAAGCAAACTACATTTAAGAAAATGTAACCCTAACCCTTTTCTACAATATAAACCAGTTTTAGAAGGGACCAGTGTACAGTAACTCCTCACTTAAAGTTGTCCTGGTTAACGTTGTTATGTTGCTGATCTATTAGAGAACATCCTTGTTTAAAGTTGTGCAATTCTTCCTTATAACGTTGTTTGGTAGCTGCCTGCTTTGTCCACTGCTTGCAGAAAGAGCAACCCATTGGAGCTAGCTGGTGGGGGCTTGGAACCAGGGTGGACCTGCAGCCCTCCTATCAGCTCCCAACTCCCTTAAGTTCTCTGTGCGGCAGCTGCCCAACAGGCTATCGATTGCCAGCAGTTCAGCTGTTCCTCCCCTCACACTGCCATGTTTCGCTCCTGCCCTCTGCCTTGGAGCTGCTCCCAGGAGCCTCCTGCTTGCTGTCCAAGGGTGGGGGGAAGAGGGGTGCTAATGTCAGGGTGTCCCCCTTCCCCTGCTCCTGACTCGCACTCCTGTACCTCATCTCCATGAAGCATGGGGTGGGGACATGATAGGGCTCAGGAGGGAGGGAGCTTGCTGGTAGTAGCTGCTGTCTCAACTTGCTGATCTACTTAAAAAGGCAATGTACTTAGAGTGGGGTCAGGGTACTTACAGGGGCGATGCGTGTCTCTCTCCCTTTCACAGAGGCTATATGTGTCTGTTTCTGTTTGCCATGCTGTCTCCCCTCCCTCCATTCGTGCTGCCTTGTAGCGTGTGAGCCATTAACAACAGCGTGTTAATCATTGAGGGCTCAGCCGAGTGCTAATTCATCATTTAGTAAGGCATTCCCTGGGAAATATGCCACCCTCTTCCACTGTCTGACTTCACCATCTCAACCAAGCTTCACATTGCTGTGTACAGTATTACACTGTTTGTTTAAAACTTATACTATTTGTGTATAACATATATGAGATGTCTTTTGTCTGGCGAAAAAAATTACCCTGGAACCTAACCCCTTCCCCATTTACATTAATTCTTATGGGGAAATTAGATTAGCTTAACATCGTTTTGTTTAAGGTAACCTTCTTCAGGAACCTGACTACAAGGTTAAGTGAGGAGATACTGCATTCAATAGCAATACATTTTATTCTTTTAAATGTTAGGTTAGAGTATCAGTATGAAATTTAAAAGGTTGAAATTTTTCATTTGAACAACTTTGTTTCCAGTGGAAACTGGATGTTTTTCCAAATGAAAAGTTTTCATGGGAATTTTTTTATTACAAAAAACCCTAAAATTTTTGGCTTTCTGAATCCAAAAAATGAAGGTTTTTTTTTTGTTGGTTGGTTTAGTTTTTCATTGAAAAACCAGAAAGTTTCTGTCAGTATTTTAAGTTTTTCATTCGAATTTTTGTGTGGAAACTAATTACCGCTTCCCAACCAGCTCTCATAAGTACATACTGCCTGATTATGCAGGAGATGCTGATACTTGTTCTCATAATCATGCAATTATACAGCCCTACCTGTCACTGTGAATGAAAGAATGGAACATCAGGAAAGGAAGTGAAACACAAGTAGACAAGGGGAATGAGAGTGAGTGTATGCTGAATTGTTTGAGCAAATTTGCAAAGTCTGAGGTGTCCCTTGCTGAATAGTGTAGTATTAGAAAGCAGCTCTGTGCCAGGCTTTTAGAATCTGGTGCATACTATCTGTATGTGTACTGTCTTGCAATCCAATAGCCTGCTGGTCCCTGGCTCTTAATGCTTTTTTATATGGAGGAAAATGACCCATTGAGATCCATATCCAACATTTGGATCTCAGATTTCAGAGCAGTTTCCCAACTCAAGCTAGACACTGGATTTCAACCTTCCTATTGACAAGTAAGAGTGTAAGAGCTAATAAACAAACAGATATGATATTTCAAGAGGCACTTTTGTGATGATCTGGGGTCTAAACCAAACCAATGAGGGGTTGTGTCACTGCCTATCCTGTAACCCTGGGTACCTCACAAATGCCTTGCTGCTGTAGCTCACAACCTGGGATGCTAACAATCAGCCTACAAGCATTCAGGCCACACTGAGTCTCTGGGCGCTTATATAGCCCTGGTTCAGCAACTCTGACCCCAACAGTCTGTCTCCAGTTGCACTCTGGCTTCCACCAGCCTTGTTTACAACCAGCAAGGTGATGCCAGCAAAATCCCTTCCTGTGGGCCTCCCATCCCCCTTTATGTAAATAGAGCTTCCATTTGTTGTGATTCCACCAGGTTTAATTTACATAGTAGACAGGTAAATAGCTGCCTTCTCTTCTGTCTGGGAGGGAACCTGTTTCTCTCTGTTTGGTCACGGAGTTTAAAACATAATATCATTAATATCATTAAGTATCCACATTTCTTCATATAGTGTTACAATACAGTAATATTGTATACAATCAATTGATTCAGTTGCTTATCACTTGAGGTTCAGAACCCCATCTTTATAGACCAGTAAGCCTTTGAAATGGATTCTTCTGATGGTTACCCCTCAAAGTAAAGTTTATTCAAGCTGAGGAAGGCAACATGGAGTCTAATGAAGAAAGCTGCATGCTCTTTCGTCCCCGACTTGTTTGCTAAAATGTAAATTGTTCTGTTTCCTGCCATCTTCTCCCCCTGCCGTCTTGATGGTCTTGTTTACTGCCTATTTGGAAACTGAGATAAACACACATACTTTTGTTTATAATAGACCTGTTTAACAATTACTGCGACACACCTGTTTTACACATATTCTAGTTATGAATGTGTGCTGGACTTATAACTTAATACCCACCGTGTACATACATCACACACAAATGTCAGTGAGATGTTATTTTTCAGATGATACCTCACAAGGCATATTTTGTACAGAGATTACTATAATCATGTGTAGGATGTGAATATAGGGTCCATAGGTTCATAACTTTATAAAAGTTTGAGAAACAATGACTTTTAAGTTTTTGGTTACCCTCCCACCCCCCGCCAAAACAAACAAACAAAAAAAGGCTGTAGAGAGCCTTAGTCATTTTGGCACAAATATGTGTGGTTCCTTTATTTAGGGTGCTTCAAGTTTTTCCAAATTTAGACACCGGTGGCCTGATTTTCAAAAGTGCGGGGCCCCCACAATCCATCTGACATCAATAGCAGCTGTGTGTGCTCAGCACATCTGAAAGTCAGGCCATAGCTCTTTAATGTTGGACATCCCAAGTTAATGCTGGACATCCATTTTTCCATATTTGTCCTTCAGGATCATATTCTGTGAGCTACTGGTTGCCAGGTGAGTAGGTTTAAACTGTTCAGCGACAGCTGGTGGAGAACTCTCCTTGTGCAGGGCAATTCTCCACCAATTAAAAGTGGCTCTGCTACTTCCTGTAGCAGCCAACCCCACAAACCGCTGCCTAAGGGAAGGAGGGGCACGTGTGGGGAAGGGATGCCGTGGAGCAGAGGTCCACTGTGCCTCATCCTCCACCGGTGTGCTGCATAAGAGCAGCCCTAATGTGCACTGGGGAGCTGGGATCCCTGCAGCTCCCCTTTCTCACTCTGTTTGGGTGCAGTGTGAATGAAGTGAGGTATTAAGGCTGTAGTGTTTAACCCATGCTTGGAATCAAGGCTGCTCTGACAATACTGAATAACCTACATTTGCTTTGTTAGTGTCAAATGGCTCAGAAGGTGTGCCCGTGACTAAAACTGTCTACTTCCTACAAACAGGTGGCTTCCGGTGCCTTGGAATTGCTGAAAAAGATGCAGCCTTGGGACTATGTGGAGAAGAATATTTCTTTAATAAAGAAATGCAGGAATGCCAGGCTTGTTTAGAGTGTGAAGATGGAATAGTAGCTTTCCCTTGCTCCCCAGTCACTGACACTGTTTGTTCAGCAGCCAGTGAGAACAAACTTTCTGAATCGTGGGCTGCAAACATTATTTTACCCTCAGCAAAGTCTGGCACTTCTCAGGTCTACCCTGGTTTAAACTTGAAAATAAAGGGAAAGTTTCACTCTGAAGTTGTATCTGTCGAAGATAATAGCCTCATATTCAGGCAACATGGTTTGATGTGGACTGACCTCAATTTTGCCCTAAAGCACAACTGCAGAAACTTTCTCCAGCTGTCCTTGAAATTAAATAACACCGAGGAAGGCTGTGAACTGAGTGGTGTTCGTATCGAACAACCGGAAGGAAAATATTTTCAGAGCACCAGTTTAAGCAGCGCGGTGGAGGTGGAACCAAGCCAAACTCTCTCGCTGTTTCTGAAGAGTCCAAATCAATTCTGCAATCGAAGTAAAGACTTAAATATTTATGATCTTAATACTCCGTTCAGTTTGTTTTGGTTGTCCCATGATACAGGTGCGGTGGCTATGAGTGCACAGACGTCAACTGCAATGCACTACCAAACTAACTATCGACCTACTTTTAAAGTTATTTCCATTTCTGACCCTTACATGCTAAGTTTATCTCATGATGGCAGAGCTATAAAATTCACTGAAACAGGTGTCATAAAATTTGTTTTTCACCAAGCACTCTATTCCATGGGCCATACATGTGTTCGTGAAGGCTTTTCCTTGGTCTCTCATATCAATAGAAATGGTACTAACCAAGAATTATTGAAGATGTATAAATCGGGTGTAAATTACAGAGACACATCAATATCTGCTTCTGGGGCCACAAAAGTCAACAGTGGGGATCTGCTTAGCTTTGAGATCCTTTCTCCAGCTCAATGTAACGTTCGATATTTTGGAGACAGCTCTGGAATTAGTATGCTTAGCCTCATCTGGATCCCATCTGCAGTTTCCACTGCCATCTCGGCCACAGTGTCTGGTACACGACTGCCTACAGGAGCTGTCAGAAACAAATTACTGGATTTCACCCAGATCTCAGCCAGTGAGAAACAGATACAGCTTGTTTCTTCTGGAGAACTCGCTCACAAGTACTTCAGATTTACTCAGAGGGGAGTTGCCAGCATTGCTTTTAATTTAAAGCTGATCCACTCATGTAATGTACTCAAAGTGACTCTAAATCATTTGAGTGATCAGATGCAACACACAGCAATTGGCCAGCAAATTGGAGGTCATATGCCTGAGGGAAGTATATGGACCAGTGTGTCCCTCCGCTCTTCTTTCGAAGTGCATAATGGCACATTGATATCCATTTCTCTTGACTGTGTGCGTGGAAGAATCAATCAGATCGCTCATGAACATAGCACCAGCATATCTATCTTATGGATTTCATCCTAGTTTCTTTCGAGTGAAGTAAGCCTAAATGGGCAGTTTGCAATGGGTTTTGAATTTTGTCATAGTACATATCTGTTCAGTACCATAGAGTGTGTGAACATGTACAGAGATCACATTAAAATATTCTTACCATTAGGAACATTTAAAAAATAGTCTTTGGTTGGATTATCATCTAAACAAAAGTAATGTTTCTGCTTTTCCAAACGGATTGCTCTGTTAACATCTTGGATCGCAGAATTGGGAGTCCACCTCGGGCTCTACTCCTTACAAAGCATTCTCTTGAACTCGGACTTTGGAGGACCTACAAAAATGTGAGGGAAGGTAAACAGAATAAAATGCTATTTCTAAAACAAGTACTGAAATTGATGACAACAAAGGCACCCAAACAATCTAGGCCTGTTTTCAAATTCCATTATTCCTTACTACATACAGCTAGGCAATGTCAAGACTACATGTGCTTACCTTAGGTATGACAAATTCATCTTGTCAGGCTCTGACATAGCGCTGTTGCCTGTATATAGTCAGGGAGAAAGTCAGACTACAGGGAAAAGGGTAACAGTTCAGCATTCATGCTTAGAATGTAAGAAAGAGGGTTGATCAACAAATATAATGTAATTTTCACCTCCTCCCTAATCCATCCCCCAAAAAGAAATGTAAGGTGAATGAAAATTTTAATGTTATTTATAATGGAAAAAATGGTTTAAAGTGTTTTTTGGGGGAGAGGAAAGGTTTGCCTTAAAAATTACATTTAAATTGTTGATCAACCCTCTTTCTTACATT
>ML677349.1:20552175-20710808 GCA_007922305.1 Dermatemys mawii
ATTTGGTTAAAAAAGCTTTTTTTCACTGAAAAAATGTATGTGGAGGGAACAAAAAAGTGAGAGGAAGCAGGGGAACCACCTCCCACAAAGAAACTTCTTCAAACCCCCAGATCAACCACAACAAAAAAAAATTCTCTGAAGAAACTTTTTGAAATAAATGTTTGTTCCACAATGATTGATTTAAAAAAATGGCTTTAAAAAAACCCATTTTAATAAAAAATGTAATTAATAGCATTGACTTTTGTTTGCTCTTTTTCCAGATCTTCCATCAAACTTCTTTCCTTCTGGTATTCTTTCCTTCTTTCCTACTGTATCAAGACTCTCTCATTTTCTCCACTCTTCGTCTATTCTGTGCAGACATTGCTTACGCTTGTTCTTGCCTCTTTCTCATTTCCTTTGTTAGGACCAAATTCTGGTTCATATGGGAAAAGTGGCGTAGATGATCCATGGGCGATGATGGAAAATTGGCATTAATAATGCACCTGGTAGCTACCTCGGTATAGTCTAATATGCAGGTACGTGGGGCATTCTTTCCCTATTCAGAACACTGTGTGTGTGTGTGTTGCTGTGCATGAGATAAGCTTAGCTCAGGTGTGTGCATAAGTGTTTATATATGTAGACTCATGTTCTTCCTTATGGCTTCACTATATCTGGGATATCAGTAGGGTCCTACCAAATTCACAGCCATGAAAAAAGCATCACTGACTGTGAAATCTGGTCTTTTGTGTGCTTTTTACCCTATACTACACAGATTTCATGGGGGAGACCAGTGTTTCTCAAGTTGGGGGGGTCCTGACCCAAAAAAGAGATGTTGGGGGGTTGCTAGGTTATTGTTGGGGGGGTCTTGGTGTTGCACCCCTACTTCTGTGCTGCCTTCAGAGCTGGGTGCCCGGAGAGTGGCAGCTGTTGGCCAGGTGCCCAGCTCTGAAGGCAGCGCCCCGCCAGCAGCAGTGCAGAAGTAAGGGTGGCAATACCATACCATGCCACCCTTACTTCTGCACTGCTGCTGGAGGTAGTGCTGCCTTCAGAGCTGGGATCCTGGCCAGTATCAGCACAGAAGTATGGGTAGCAATATCACAATCTCTCCCTGCCCCATAACTTTATGACCCACCACTCCTTTTGAGGTCAGGATCCCTGCAATTACAACACTCTGAAATTTCAGATTTAAATAGCTGAAATCATGAAATGCATGATTTTTAAAATCCTGTGACCTTGAAATTGACCAAAATGGACTGTGATTTTTGTAGGACCCTAGGGATGAAAGGCATGAGAGATTTTCAAAGTAGTCTAAGTCTATAATTTTTTTAAGAGAGGCAAAATTAGGGTGGGTAACTTCCCCCAGGCTCCTCTGTTGTTTCCTAGAGCTTTCTAGTCAGGCCCTCAACCTTAACTTCCTGCATTAGTCTTCTTCCATATCCCTTCCTACCTTACACTTACTCTTTGCACTCATAGGAATATACAGAGGTTGCAGGTTTTCAGCCTGAACTCCTCCTCATCTGCATCCAGTGGAGCTCTGATTTGTGGGGGAGAGAAGTCTTGGCTTATGTCTATGCTACAAAGATAAGCCGACCTACGTTAGGTCGGGTTATCAGTTGTATGCAGTTCACCACTGAGAGCTCAGCTTCCCCCCAGGACTTATCGCTTCCACGCTCCCAGTCAGGAGCTAACGGGAAGCCACCTGGGGCTTCTTGCGTCTTGCTCCCAGCCAGGAGGTGAGGGGGGAAGGAGGAGAGCTGTGCTGGGAGTCCAGTTGGATGCTGTGCTCCTGGTGAGGAGCTGGGATCCCAGGGGATAGCAGGGCTCCCGGTGAGGAGCTGGGATCCCAGGGGATAGCAGGGCTCCCAGTGGGGAGTCCTTGTGGCAGCCCGCCTTGGAATGGAGACCAAGCAGGAGGCCGGGAGTCAGCTTTCTTGTCAGTTTGATGGCTCCAGCAGAGAAGTGAAATGGACAAGAATGACAGCCAACAGCTCATGTAAGTAATGCAGTGTCTACACAAGTGACAGAGTCCTGTGGCACAAACACAGACAATACATTGCCCTGACTACAGTGACATAAGCCCTAAGCCTTTTGTTGAGATGGTTTTATTATGTGGGCATAGTAGGGGAGTTACATTGATGGGAGAAACAAATGTATTAACTCCAGAAGATAGATTTTAAGTGACAAGTAATGAAGCAAAAGTCAGAACTGGTTACAAGAAAAAAAAAAGTAAAATGTAACTAATGCTTAACTTAACAAGCAAAGTGAATTCAAAGTAAAGGTCTCTCTCACCATGTTTCAGCAGTCTTACTGGCTGAATTTTTTTCAGTCAGGATCTCTCCCCCAGTCCAATGATGCTTCCTTTGTTCTTCAAGTGTTGTCAATGTCATTAGTAGAGATGGAGGGAGAAATGATTTGGTCATTTGCCCTTCCTTCTTATATTATTTCTCTTCTTTGAATCATTTTCAGCTGAGCGTAAGGAGACACAGTCTGTGTGGATGGGAACTCCCAGTTTCTTTCTTTGTCAAGATGTAGATTTTTTGCTCACCTCCTTTTTCCTATCAGAGAATGGCCACTTAATAAAGTGAAGACCCATTTGACTTTGTTGACACCTGGCTGAGACGTCAGCTAGCCTTTTGTCTCTGGGGAACTGGTTTGCTCCACAGACTTGGAACATGTTTTAGTAATACCATACAGAGGACTTCTTATAACTTTATGTGCAATGTTACCACACATATTTTAGCAGAACAATAATGATCAATAAATTATGAGTTTTCAAATGATAACTTACAAGGCATGGTTTGTACAGGATTTCTCATAGTCCCCTAAAAGAGGTGAACATAGGGATTCCGAGTGTTCCAGTTCCCTGTTTTGACTGGCGAAACAGGAAAGTGGGGGAGAAGAGGGGGGAAAGGGAGGGAGGAGGAGGAAGAAAAAGCAAAACTCAAATATTTGGTTAATTTCTCTCTCCTACACCCATACACTCACACTTCCAAACCCACAGCTCTCAACCCAATTCTCTTGGAACTCTTGGAAACAAATTTCTGAAAATTTTCACAAATTGTTAATGAACCATTTCTACTTGAAATTTTGTCCAATTGTAACAATCTTTTCTGACTTTAAACCCTCTGTGCCCTGATTCAACAAAAGTATTTAGCAGATACTCAAATTTAAACATCTGCTTAGATTCTGTAGACTTCAATAGTACTACTCATATGCTTAAAGTTAAGCACATGGATAAGTGCTTTGGTGAATTTGAGCATTGTGTGATAAATGAGTAAGTTAATAGACAACTTGGACAAAGAAACTCCTGATTGTATTTGTGGGTGTTGGCATGCCATCACTAATTTTCAAGTGTCTTCCTAACTAGAGCTCAGTGAATGGTAGATATTTTAGCTTGCTGGCCATTCTGAAAAGTTGTAAAAAAAAAATTTAGCTCAAAAAACACTTCATTTGACCTGAAATAAAATGTTGTGATTTCAAGCATTTTAAACATTTTTAATTATTTAAAGTAAAATTAAAGGAAATTTCAAAATAAAAAGTAATTTTTGAATATAAACATTTCAAAAACAAAACATTTTATTTTTTTTAAAATAAATTTTCCTTACCCAAATAGCCTGGTGAAATTTACATGAATTTGCTAAATGTTTTGGTTTTTCCAAATCTGCATTTTTTACTGGAAAAAAAAAAGAGTTTGTCAAAAAGCTTTGCCCAGCTCTGTCTAGGAGCAAGAGAGAGAGTGTGTGTGTACAGCGAAAATTTGTCCTGTTTTGTTTTCAGTTGCTCACTTCATTGTTTTAAACCAGCAGTCAAAACTTGTTACGGATTCCTTAAGATATATAGGAACTTTAATTACTTCAAAGCAAATGTGACCTATTAAGTGAGTTAACCTGGTAATCACATCTGAATCACATGATTGCACCCTCAGTGGTAAAGAATAAAAGAGACTTCTGAGAATATTAATAGATTCAAAGCAGGTGGTCTCAGAGTGCTGCAAATTCTCATATTCTATTTGGAAGACCAAAAAAGTAGAGGGAGTTATTATGCACTGTAAAGTATTTTGTTTGGTCAGGGTGAAGTAATACTTTTGATGTTATTAGTAAAGGAGAATAAAGGAAGTTTGCCTACTGCCAAGTTAATAGCAGCACCTTAAGCAATATATCTTATTACCAAACTTGAAAGAGCTCTGTACTTCAAGGACAGCTTCTCGTACACGCATCTAGATTTACTGAAACCATTGCTTCACATTACTGGTACATCAGTGATTTTATACATGTGTGTAATTAGCTGGAAAAAATAAATAATTGTCATACATTAAGTGGACACTTTGTAGGAACCCAATAGCGACTCTACTGCTTTGTAATGTCATGTACTTCTGCAAAACTATTTGTAAACTGCTACATTTCCATAAATTTTTCCCAAACATTTCTTTATTTTTTGGCTTCTCAAGTAAAGTCTTCTCGTCTAAGGTTATGATAATGCTATATGGTGGTTCTGGAGCCTGTACTACACAGAAGAAGTGTCTAGATTCCTTGGCAAACCTGGGTCAATACTGCTGAAAGCCTTACAAATTAGACTGAGGTATATGTGAAAGTTGGTTTCTATGCCAAACATAATAAAAAGTGAGCTTCTGCTTGTGCATGACTGGTTCTTGGACCCACCAGCCACCTTAATGGGGGTGGGGCGTGGGTGAGATGATGCTACTTAATGGGATATCTGAAGCTTCTAGCTACAGAAGTTGAATTAAGACAGGTATTTGTCATCTTCACTGGCCTCAACTGTACTTCAGTGAAGATTCTCCATCCTATATCATATACAAAAGTAGCTGAAGACATGGCTTACAGAGAGAGGCAGTCATCTTGTTAGTTTAAAAGTGTAAGGCTTGTCACAACTTCTCACATTTATCTGTAAAATGCCTAGTACACATCTGATGATTTCATAATAATGTATGTTCTTGCCCCACCGTTGGGACACACTGCTTTGGGAAGAGCGAAGGAAGTTTGCTAAGTGCTTAGCTGTCAGTGCCAGGTTTGTGTTTTGTTTTCTCCTCCCCTATTACTTAGTGCTCTCTGCCTTCCTTTGTTTAGTTTCTAGGGTATGATGAAGCTGTGAAAATAAATCAAGACTTCTCCAAAGCAGCATGGAAGCCTTAAACTAGCCTCAAAGGAGAGCGATAGCAGCAAGTGCAAGAATGATTTAATAAGAGCCGACAGGCACAGGCAGACTGCCTGGTTTGCAGGGTTTATACAATCTCAGAAGACTAGGTTTGAATACATTTCTAATCCACCCTTGCTAGTGGCCAACCCATCACACATGTCAAAAGGCTCTTATTTTTGGCTGACCTTGATTCAGAGGATTGGAGCCTTTCATAGAAGTTAGAGATGGAAAAGAGCCCATTGGGTCATCTGGTACAGCCCCCTGCCAGTGAAGGGCTGATCCCTGCAGTGCATTTTTTAGTGCTTGGAATAAAGGTGCTGGCCTGTTGGGGTCATCACTAAGGAGATTCTGTGGGTTAAAGGACCCTCCTATGTCAGTTAAATCTCTGAGGATTCTTTATATTGCAAAGCAACAGCAGAAAGGGAAGGTTGCTGCTCAGACTCACTTTTGTGAAGGCCCTAGAGTCCCAGAGGAGTTTTGGGTTAGAAGTGTAAAACTCAGCGACGGGGGCAGCAATGACTGTCTTGCTAAGCTTTTAGGTTTGTGTGAGCCCAGAGAGAAACTGGATCAAGGGAGGCTGCTGCTTCGGAGAACAAGGAACGTGAGGACTCAGAAGAGGGAGTTTCATGTGTACAGTTTGTCACCATCCCCATTCAAGCAAACAGACTCATGTACGTTTTGTAATCACTGGCTGCATTTGGCTCTCCAGCTGTGGGGACTGATGTGGTCTCAGGTGTGCTCACCAGTGGAGCCCAATCTCTCAGGTATGCTCAGAACATGCCTATGGGATCAAGCCCTGGTGGCGAGATAGCAGGAAAAATGCCTAATTTGAGATCCTGCTTTGGGATTCTCAGCACTTTGGCTTGTGCTAGGATGCCAAGCAGCTCATTAGCTAGGGGGCAGTGTCAGGACTTCGGCAGCTTTCTGAATTCCCAGCTGTGGAAACTTAGGTGCCTACTGGTCTCAGCCGCAGCTGAGTAGTGGTTTGGAAAATGCCAGTGTCGTCTAAATATTGGGCGTAGGCACCTGACGAGGCAGTTAGGCCTACGTACCTTTGTGAATTTGGCATTTACTGTCTATGTGCCTGACTTCCCCCCGCCTGTCCCATGGAAATGAGGTTTCCTGGCTACATAGGGGTGCTATTAAGATAAATTCACTAGTGTTTGAGGTGCTATCCTTGCTGACCACCTACAGGATCAATCATCAAGTGGATCATCTATCTAATTTTAATGAACAGTCACTTAGAAATAGATATTTTGCACTGCAGTAAATATGGTAAACTTATACTGTGCATATCAACAAAACAGTTATCACCATTCAACAAACCCAATGCAATAGGATCATTGAGCTGTGTTTCAACAGGTAATATAAAACCAGTTCATCCAAAACTAACAGTAAAAACAAAATACAAACCAAACAACCCAGACGATAACAAAACTGGTAACATGCCCACACTAACAGTGAAATCTCATTACAGTGGAGGCAATTATTGCTTCTGCCAAGAACAGCAAGGTGCAGTAGCTTCACAAAAGGGAAACATGTGCAAAGAGTGTGGGGAATCTTCCCCCAAAACAATTAAGATAAACAACCCTATGGCTCCTCTAGGGCAACATGATGAGAGAGAGAGAGTGAGATAATAGCTTCTCGGATTTTAGGAACTTCCATGAATATTGCACTTTTACTGCCTCTGAAATGCTTTTGTACCCAGTGCTGCTGCCATTAGCTCTTCACAGACTGGTCTACTGCAGGGGATTAATTCTTTCTAGAGACAAGCTCAGGGCAGAGAAGGACTCATATCACTAACTCAGCTTAGCAGTCATAAAAGTGGCAATAATAGTTAGCTGATAAGGGCAACAAAAAGGCAGGTCTCAGTGTTCACATGACCCTGCGGTAGGTTTTGACAAACAGCTGTTCAGGAGATTAGATATGTTGCTGGCTTTGAGACAGATGAGCTCATCAGTAGGATGTAGGTAATGCTACAGGTAAATTGCAGAGATGTTACTCTATGGATGAGTTGCATCATCTTTTCACCTGAGGAAAACTCTGTTGGTGGCATATTTTGCCTTGGTGGTTCGCTCATTTTTCTTTTAAGGAAGCCCCCAGACTACCCAGAGAGAGAGAGTGAGTGAGAGAGCCATTCAAGCACGGTGAATGTCATGCCATTTGATTTTTGTATCGTACATTAGACGGCTGTTTTTTGATAATTCCTTGTCCTAGATTGTTGTGGTACAAGTCTACAGACTCCTGCATTTGATTTGCAATTAGTTTGATAGTTTTTCATTTTATTGCTTGTTTCTACCCAGTCTTTTATTGTTTGTATTCTGATATGTTTTAGGAAACAAATCATCTGGTATTAACTCTGTCCCTCTTTGAAGGTATCTCAGTATAGAATTAAAAGCTAGTTTAAATTAGAATGCAGCCTCCTTTTTAAAAGGAATGAAACGTATACTATTCTTAGGCTGGGTTTGCTGTGACTCTAGGGACTAGGAAACTCAATGAGTGGAAGCTTAAAATAATAAGAGATTTGTGTTTTTTCTTCCTTCAGGCCCCTAAATGACAAAATTAAACCACATTTTACAAATGCTACATATACATAATATATTCAGAAATGAACTCAAGCTTGTGAGAGAGGCTAAAGCTCCATATTCAGCCCCCCCCACTGGAGTTGAGGTTAGCAGTGAATTCAAAGAGTGAATTATCTGACCTATCCTGTGTACTTGTAATATTTTGGCACAAGCCAAATTAAAGATAAAATGGTTACTTACCTTTTGTAACTGTTGTCCTTCGAGATGTGTTGCTCATGTGCCTTCCATTTTAGGTGTGTGCGCACCATGTGCACAGTTGCTGGAGATTTCTGCCTTAGCGGTATCCATAGGGCCAGCTCTGGCACCCCCTGTAGTAGCACTCCCATGCGGTGATATATCAGATGCCGCCGGCTCTGCACCCCCTCAGTTCCTTCTTGCCATCAACTCAGGAAGGGGTAGGATGGCAGGAAATGAAATGGACATGAGCAACACATCTTGAAGAACAACAGTCATGAGGGGTAGGTAACCGTTTTTTCTTCTTCGAGAGCTTGCTCATGTCTATTACATTTTAGGTGACACAAGCAGTATCCATGGAGGTGGACTCAAAGTTCAGAGTTTAGTGGCTTGCATCACTGCCCTGCCAAAGCCAGCATCGTCCCAGGCCTGCTGGGTCAGTGCATAGTGGGACATAAAGGTATGGACAGACGACCAGGTGGCTGCTCTGCAGACGTCATGAATAGGCACATGGGACAGAAAAGCTGCCGAGGAGGCCTGCGCCCTGGTAGAGTGGGCAATCACAATCACTGGAATTGGCACTTTCGCTTGATCATATCAGAAGAGAATGCAGGCCTTGATCCAAGAAGAAATTCTTTGAGTGGATACGAGGCAAACTTTCATCCTCTCGGCAACTGCGACGAATAATTGCATTGCTTTATGGAATGACATGGTTCTGTCAATGTAGAAGGCCAGAGCCCTCCAGATGTTCAAGACGTAGCCCATGCTCCTCCTCCGATTTATGCGGCTTTGGGAAGAAGACCGGTGGGTAAATGTCCTGACTTGAAAGAAACTGAGAGACAACCTTGGGGAGAAATACCAGTTGTGGTCTGAATTGGACCTTGTCCTTGTTGAAGACCATGTACTATGGTTCCAAATCTTGGATACTCAGTGGGCTGACATCACTGCAACCAGGAACATGACCTTCCAAGAAAGGCGGAGGAGAGAGCACAAAGACATATGCTCGAAGGCGGGACCTGTGAGCTGTGACAGTACCAGATTAAAGTCCGATGGTGGAACTGGATCCCTGACTTGCTGGTAAAGATGCTCTAGTCCTGAAAGGAATCTCATCATAATATCCTGAGCAAAAACCGACTTGCCCTCCAGCAGCGGGTGGATGGCCACGATGGCCTCTAGATGAACCTTGACTGACGAAAGGGACAAGTCTTTGAGTCTGAGATGCAGGAGGTAGTCTAGAATAAGCTGCAGAGAGGCCCGTTCAGGAAATATATCCTTGTCCGCAATCCATCAGGTGAACCGTTTCCAATTCCTGGTGGAGGGCTTGCTGGACCTCAGCTGAACACCGCTGCTCCTGCACATTCAGCCAT
This sequence comes from Dermatemys mawii, assembly GCA_007922305.1. Lineage (NCBI taxonomy): Eukaryota > Metazoa > Chordata > Testudines > Dermatemydidae > Dermatemys > Dermatemys mawii. The sequence goes on from ML677349.1 coordinate 20,561,435, forward strand.
GCAGCAGCCAGGCTGACAGATATAGCACTGCTAGGTTGGGGTGCAGCAGACTGCTGTGGTTTTGGCACAATAGGTCCAATCTGAGTGGTATCCAAAATGGTGTCGTCACCAAGGAGTCAAGCAAAATGCTTGAACAAGTGCTGGCACGGCCATGCTGGTGCTATGTGGATGATCCTCCATCCTGTCCTGGTTGATCTTTGCGAGGACCCTGGGTAACAACGACAGAGGAGGGAAGACATACATCAGGGCCGCCGACCATGGGAGAAGAAGGGCATCTGACAGGGATCCTCTGTCCAGGCCCCCAATTTAGCAGAAGATGTGGCATTTCCTGTTCTGCCAGGATGCGAACAGGTCCACCAGAGGAATTGCCCACCTGAGGAAGAGGGAACAGACCACCTCCGAATGGTCTCGTGGTGAGATGAGAACATCTTGCTGAGTTGATCTGCCAGTGTGTTCCTGGTCTCTGTAAGGTGAGCATCTATGAGATGGACATTGTACTGCAGGCAAAGGTTCTAAAGCCAGCAGGCTTCCTGCAAGAGGACAGACGACCTGGCTCTGCCTTACCTGTTGATGTGAAAGACCACAGTAATACTGTCCATCAGGACCTGAACCACCCTGTCTTGAATCTGAGGTAGAAAGATTTGGCAGGCCAGTTGAACTGCCTTGAGCTCTCTGACATTGTTATGTAGAGCGCGATCGTGACTGGACCAGTGACTTTGAGTGCTGAGAGCACCAAGGTGTTCTCCCCATCCCAAGTCTGAGGCATCAGAGACCAAAGTCACTGAAGAGGCTGGGGTCATGAAGGAAACTCCCTTCAGCACTGATGCAGGATCCTGCCACTAGGCGAGGGATAAGAGTACTTCCTCCGGGATCCTGACTACCTTGTCCACACTGTGGCAGCTGGGGACATAGGCTGATGCTAGCCACGCTTGAAGGGGTCTGAGGTGAAGAGGCGCATGCGAGACCACGTAAGTACATGTGACCATGTGGCCCAGCAGTTTCAGGCAGGTCTGGCCAATGGTAAGTGGGTGGGCCCGCAGGCTCACAATGAGGTCTGCCATGGCCCGGAATTGAGCCTTGGGGAGGAAAGTCCTGGTCCGAGTGGAGTCCAGGACCACCCCCAGGAATTCTATGTGTTGTACTGGGTTTAAATTGACTTTTTCTCGCTTATAATTAACCCCATGTTGTGACAAGTGGAACATACCAAGTCGAGATGCCATCCCTTTATCAACCAGTTGTTGAGGTACAGGTTTATCTGGACCACTCAACATCTTGAGTAAGCAGCCTATGGCGCTATGCATTTTATGAATACCCTCAGGACTGACGAGAGACTGAAAGGCATAGCTGTACACTGGGAATGGTGCCCGCCCAATGTAAAATGGAGGAAGCATCTTTGCCTTGGGAAGATGGAGATATGGAGGTATGCGTCCTTCAAATCGAGGGTGGCATACCAGTCTCCCAGAAACAGGGAAGGAATAATGAAGGATAGGGGGACCATGCAAAAGTAGCGGGAGTAAAATCCTCTGCCTTCCATGTTCTGTGGAACTGTTTTCACTGCCCCCAGATGTAGGAGGTTTTCAACTTTCTGGATGAGTTGCTCGTGAGAGGGGTCCCTGAAGAGGGATGGGGAAGAGGAGTGGGAAGGACAGTTGGCTGCAAACTGTATGGTGTAGCCTGAAGAGACAGTGTCTAGCACCCAATGGTCCAAGGTGACTCGGGACCAGGCCGACCGGAAAGGGCGAAGGTGGTCGAGGAAAAGGAAGGGTGTATCTGGTGTATTGACTGGGGGTTCCATCCTTAAGTGCACCCTCAAAATAATTGTTTCTGGCCTCTCTGACTCTTGGAAGGGTCAGACTGCATAGATGAGCAGGTAGGTAGTGCCTCTTAGGCCCTTTGTTTTTGTCCTTCCTCCTGTAGGAGCCAGATATGGGAGCTCCCCAGGACTAAGTTTGTGTCAGAGGAAGAGGTGGCGGAGAGTGGAACAGCTTCCTAGACTGCTGAGGGGTGTGCAAACCCAGGGAACAGGTGGTGGCTCAGGAGTCCTTGAGCCCATGAAGCTTAGAGTTAGCCCCAAACCCTCAAATGGCAGGTCCTGCATCATGGTCTGCATCTCCTGGGACAGCCCAGAAGCCTGCAGCCAAGAGCTGTGTCACATAGCCACTGCCGATGCAACCACCCTGGCAGCCAAGTCCATCGCATCCTAGGCCATCTGGAGGACTCCTTGGGCTACCACTGTGCCTTTGCTCATCAACATGGTGAACTCTTGGGTACAATCTTGTGGGGAGGGCCTCTGTGAATTTATTTAGGGAATCCTAACGCCCCAGCAGGACCCGGTGGTTGGAGACCTGGAACTGTAAGCTGACCATCAAATAAATTTCCTCCCGAATAAGTCAAGTCTCTTGGCTTCTTTATTTTTGGGTGTTCTGCAGGGGTGGCCCTGTCTGTCCCTTTCATTCACCATGGACATGACCAGGAATGCTGCTGGGGGATGAGTATACAGATACTCAAAGCCCTTTGCAGGGACATAATATTTCTCTTCTGCTTTTTTGAAGGTAGGTGAAATAGATTAGGGGGTTTACCACACAGATTGGCTATCTTGAGCACCCCTGGGTGGACAGGCAAGACAATCTTTGCTGGAGTGGTAACTGAGATGATATTGAAGAGGTCATCTAGCTACTTCAGCCACCTCTTCACTATGTAGACCCAGATTCTCTGCCACCTGTTTAAGGAGAGCCTGTTGCTCTTTAAAATTGTCCAGGGGACTGCTGGGGTTAGAGGGACCGGCCACTGCCTCACCTGGGGATGACGACAATGATTGCACCGCCTCTGGGAGGGTTTTGTCCCCCTTTTCTCTCGGGGGAGAGCTCCTTTGGTGCTGGGGTTTAGTACTCTGCCTCAGCCTCGGTACGGCGCTCTGATGGTGTTGCCAGCGATGCCATGGTCATCTTGTCCAGTACAGCCAGGGAAGGCTGAGAATACTGAATCGGTACCATCAGCACCCCACAAGTTCCAGTACTGCCACTGGGGAGGCCACTGTTCATGTTGCAACTGCACCGATACCAGTGCCGCTCCGGATGCCTGTGTTGGTAGTGAGTCAATCCTTCTGGACAAAGGGCTGAAGTCCCAGTCTGATCCCAATCACTGCCCCTCTGGCAAGAAGAGTAGGGCCATTGAAGCCTGCATCTGTCTGCTGATCTTGGTGGGCAAATGCCAGGGCAATGGGGAGTAATGTCTCTTGGACCCGGACAAACAAGATCGGTGCCGAGACCACAAACAGCCCTTCCAAGATAGTGACCAATGTCGAGGGGACTGCTTGGATGAGGGTAACCAATGCCTGGTTGACCCATAGTCAGGCATTCACCGGTACCAGAGGTACGGTGAATGGTGCTTTGAAGCTGGTGTCCCATGCTTGGTTGGTAGGGATCTTGTTGAGGACCTAGGTGTGTGGACTGGGGAGCTGGGGTGTGGAGCTGAGAACCAAGGTTGCAGCGAAGGAGGTCTGCACCTACACTCTGGTGACTGAGGGTATTCCACCACTCTGTGCTGCTTCATCCCAGTGGCCTTGCTCTTTGGTGCTGAGGGAGCGGCTACCTCCATCCCCTGGCGTGGCACCTGCGGAGCTGGTTGGCTTTGCTCTTGAACTTCCAGCAGCTATTCAGGCCCTAAGGGCCCCACTGTAGGCTGGGAGCTCCTGCCACTACCTGGGGTCAGGAGCAGGTCTCTGGCCAGGCTTGGTGATCTGACTGCTGAGGTACCCCCTTAAAGCTCCAAAGCAGGTGCACGGCCTGACACAGGTCCTTTGCCCATAGGCCCTCAGTCCTTTGGCACCAAAGGGCTCCTCTTCTTCTGATGCTTCCTGGGCACTGGCAAATAGGAGTGGTGCCAGGCCGACTCTGTTGCCAGTGGTGCGTTTCGCACCAAATCTGATCCACTCAGCACAGGATCAGCCATGGAGGACTCCGGTGCGGACGAAGAACAGATTCCATCAGGAGAGCCCTCAAGCAGATGTCCTGCTCCTGGGTACAAGGGCAAAAGTTTTTACAGATCCGACACTTGTCCGTCCTGTGGCCTTCTCCTAGACTCTTGAGACAACTATCGTGTAAATGATTGATGGCATCGGCCTGCTCCTGTAGAACACTACTTGAAGCTGGGTGAGTGGGGTATGCCCATCTGGGGCAAAGTCCCTGCTGGGACTCTAACTGCTAACTAACGACTATACTTAACAGCTAATCGACTAACAGTATCAACAAACTATGCTATGGAAGGAAGGCTCTCCGATTAACCACCATGGACGGTAAGAAGGAACTAAGTGGGCACAGAGCCAGTGGCGCCTGATATACCACCTCATGGGAGCGCCACTACAGAAAGTGCCACAGCTGGCCATATGGATACCGCTAAGGCAGAAATCTCTGGCAACTGTGCATGTGAGTGCACACACGCCTAAAATGGAATCGACATGAGCAAGTACTCGAAGAAGACGATGGATTCTAAATCAGACCCCTAACTTCTCTTCATTATAGTGGTGTGTTCACATGTTCTGTTGAAAGGAAAAATAATCCTACCTCACAGGATTATTGCAAGGATAGAATCCATGATTAAATATTGTGAGGTACTCAGATACTATTGTAATAAGGACCATATGAATACCTAGACAGAGTGGATATTACATTGAACATTAAAGCAAAACCCACCTCCACTCCCGTGACAAGCCCTCTGTACCATACAAATGTCACCTTATTGTAGATGGAAACATCAAATATTACTAAGGTTTGATCAGATTTTGCTTCTTGCTTAAAAAAGGTAGTAGTACATTTCTCCTTTTCTAGTGTAAGGTCACCTATAGCAAAGTCTTGAGAATCATACCATATAACAGGCAGGAAATCTGCAATATATTTCCTGATGTCAACATGTAGCATTACAAAAAACCTCACATCCATTTCCATACTTTGCCCTTGGGGAAATTAAAACAGCGCAAACCTCCTAAACAACAATTAGTGCTACCATCTGTTACTGCCAGCAGATGTATGTGATAACCATGTGTACTTTTCCTTGGGAATGTCTTGTATTTATTTCATTCACTTTACCTGCAAAAAAAAAAAAAAATTCTTTTAGTAATATAGAGATAGATCGATCTATCTATCTAATCTGTCTGTTTTACACTGCCACTATCAGCATAGTGTCTGAGCACCTTCCATGTCAAATCAACAGCAATAGCAAAGTACACTGTGAAGGAATTTTTTGCACAATTCTCTATGAGCCAGATTCTCTCACCATTACTCACAGAGTTGAGAATGTATGGTTCATGGAAGGCAACTGGGCTACTCAGGTGAGAAAGGGCTCACCCACATGAGTAAGGGTTTTATAGGTTAGCCCTAATAATGCAACTCAGGACCTATATCCACAGCTGATGTCAGTTTGTGCATCTCCGATGACTTCAAAGGAGATACAGTGACTTACAGCAGCTGAAGATTTGGCCCAAATGTTAAGTAATGCAAATATTTGTAGTTGAGACAATATTACCTTTAACGCAGGTGACTACTACAGTTTTCAAGGGTCTAGATTTTTTGTGTACTAATTTTGTGTGATTCTAGTGCTCCTGAAAATGAAATGACTCATAAAGCATTGAAAGCTGCTTTTCAAAGCTTCCCCACTTGGTGCTGATAATACACCTGATCTGTGTGGCCCCAGTGATTCCAATATTTAACATCTGAGAGCTGAGCGTCAACTGTGTTGTATGTCTGTTAAAGGAAAAAATAGTTGCTAGGAATTGTGAGGCCACCAAACTCATTTTCCACTGGTGAATTAATACAGGATTGGATTCAGGTGCCTAGAGGTGAAAGACTAATACATCAACCCACTGTGCCATCTAATTCTGCAAGGATGTTTATACTTCCCATTCTATTCACTCTTCATTTGTGAATACACCTTTGACATTTGCATCCATTCATATCCTGTTGAAAAATACGGAACAGGAGTGTTGAAGTGTTGCAAAAGGCAAACAACAAAATCCATTTCAGCTTAAGAAATATTCAGGGCTATTCTAAGCTTAGATGAAACTTGTGGAACATGAGCTGAGAAGGCTGTTGTAAACGTATTCTTTTGTTCCAATATCTATATGAGTGTAATATATCACAGTTATGCCCTGGGTGCCAATGATACGCTTTCTGTTAGCTACAGATTAGTGTCTGAACATCTAACTCCTGAGGAGATGAAAATTTTTGCTTGTCTTTGCCAAGCACTGTAGACTGGACGTGTGCTTTTGTCTCTGTAAACTCAAATCTTGTCCTACAACCATCATTTTACAGTGCAGAATCTTTTGCTTTTAACTTTAAAAGTTTCCTTTTGCTTTATCCTGGTCACTTCATGCTTGCCTGGGATACAGTGCTATTTCTCAGAGCAATATTTTGTCTATTACAAGTGCTAACCCTGGGGAGTAGGTCCATGATGCTCCAAGACTGGAGACGATTTTCCATTTTTAAAATGGGCTGCTACTTACAATGTGCATGCTTTGATGCTAGTTTCAATCAGTTCCCAATTAAAACACTGGCAATAAAGCACAGAACACCATTTTCCTTTATTTTAATGTGTTCACTTCCACACACTGATTTGTGCAAGTAAATTGAGTGGTCTGATCGTATTTAGACAATAGATAAATGGTGAAAGAAGATATTTGTCTTAAAAATGAGAGGTGGCAATTGGGAACAAGGGAGAAAGAAACAGCCAGGGTACTAAAACATTATCTTGCATTTTTCCCTTGAAAGAGAGGATGAAGATCAGTGTATGTCAGGAGGGTTATTTTCCTGAGAAAGAAGGAAAAACATGTCAGAAAGCACAAAGGGCCAGATCCTCAAAAGGTACCTAGACACCTAACCAATCAATGGGCGTTAGGCACCTAAGTAGCTTTGAGGATGTGGGCCAAAGTGATTATGGAACATAGAAATTTCCCTACAGTGATTCCTCCTAGTCCCAGACTGGACTCCTTCCTAGTCTGGGTCCAGCAATCACTCACACCCCTGTAGTTACTGTCCTTTGTTCCAGGTTCTTTCAGGTATCTCTTTGGGGTGGAGAAGTAATCTTTTAAGCCATCTGAAGACAAAATGGAGAGGCTTCCAGGGCCTTTTATAGTCTCTCTTCTGGGCGGAAACCCCTTTGTTCTTCTGTGCAGTCACAGCAATAAGATGGAGTTTGTAGCCACCAGGCAAGTCACATGTCCATGAATGATTCAGCTTTTTGCAGGCTGACACCATTGTTTACAATGTTAGATTGAATGTTTCCAGGAAAGCTCAGATGTGAATTGGTGCCTCTTAAAGTCCATTGTCAGTTAAGTGTTTCTTGACTGAGCAATTACTGAGAATAGTCCTTTCTCAAGAAGCTGACCAAATGCTTTGCTGAGGCTACTTAGCATGAAACAATAGAGATACAAGTACATAGCCAATATTCATAACTTCAAATAGAAAAATGATACACACATACAGACATCATAATCATAACCAGCAAACTGCAACCTTACAATAGACACCCCACTTGCCCTCCTTTGCACGAGACTGGGTGCAACCATAGGACCTTGGTTGCAATAATGATCTATATGGTTACAGAAGTGACAAAGAGTCCTGTGGCACCTTAAAGACTAACAAAAGTATTGAAGCATAAGCTTCTCTGGGCTAGTACCCACTTCATCGGATGCCGGATGCTGATGAAGTGGGTACTAGCCCATGAAAGCTTATGCCTCAATACTTTTGTTAGTCTTTAAGGTGCCACAGGACTCTTTGTTACTTCTGCAAATCCAGACTAACACGACTACCTCTCTGATTCTACACGGTTACAGTTTATGTTAACAATGTCAAAGGGTAATGATATTGACTTCTTAAAGTATTTTGAGATCTGCTGATTATTATTACCTGACCTGAAGCTAATGCTGTGGGAAACAAGATTAATTCTTCTCTTCTGCAGACTAAATAATCCCAGTTCCCTCAGCCTCTCCTCATAAGTCATGTGCTCTAGCCTCCTAATAATTTTTGTTGTCCTCTGCTGGACTCTTTCCAATTTTTCCACATCCTTCTTGTAGCATGGGGCCCAAAACTGGACCCAGTATTCCAGATGAGGCCTCACCAATGCTGATTAGAAGAGAGTGATCACGTCCCTTGATCTTCTGGGAATGGTCCTACCTATACAGTCCAAAATGCTGTTAGCCATCTTGGCAACAAGGGCACATTGTTGACTCATATCCAGCTTCTCGGCCACTGTAATTCTTAGGTCCTTTTCTGCAGAACTGTTGTTTGCCCAGTTGGTTCCCAGCCGGTAACGGTGCATGGAATTCTTCTGTCCTATGTGCAGGACTCTGCACTTATCCTTGTTGAACCTCATCAGATTTCTTTTGACCCAATCTTCTAATTTGTCTAGGTTCCTCTGTATCCTATTCCTAAAAATGTTTCCAGATAGACACACCCTTAATTACAATGCCTTGCTACCAAGTGGGATTACCCCAGTTCTTACTCTTTGTTCTAGAAGGGCCATTGTAACATTTTGTAAACCAATCAGGAGGCCACGCCTTCAGCTCAGCTCAAATCTGCTCAGGCTTTTGGAGACGTGCTGGCAGGGCTTCTCACTTCCACTGCAGGTCCTGTAAGCTGTTCAGCTGGTGTACCCAGACTGACAAGCCCCACAGTTCTCACATGGAGGATTTCCTCAGTGCTAGCACTGTGTATGGGCACCATAAGTGGTCCCATGCTATCTCCCTGCAAGCCCTGGCATTGTACTGGGGGAAGGTGTGTATGTTTTCAGTGTAATTCTGTGCAGCCCTTGGGGAGCTGCTGTACATTACAGGAGTCTCTGGCTCCTCTAGTTTACACCAGAGGCCATACCCTAGCCCAGGGGTAGGCAACCTATGGCACGGGTGCCACAGGTGGCATGCGAACTGATTTTCTGTGGCACTCACGCTGCCTGGGTCCTGGCCACCGGTCTGGGGAGCTCTGCATTTTAATTTAATTTTAAATGAAGCTTCTTAAACATTTTAAAAACCTTATTTACTTTACATACAACAATAGTTTCATTCTATATTACAGACTTATAGAAAGAGACTTTCTAAAAACATTAAAATATATTACTGGCATGCGAAACCTTAAATTAGAGTGAATCAATGAAGACTCGGCAGACTATTTCTGAAAGGTTGCCCTAGCCTATGTGACAGTCCAGAATGAAAAGGCAAGGATGGACTGAAGCTACCATTGCCCCCTTCATCCTGGGTGTGTTCTGTACTGTATCTCCTGGAGGCATGACACAGAATATCTCCCCTCATTCATACTGAGCATGCCAAGGGGCTTTGCATTACCATCAGCACTAGTATAGTCAGTCCAATACTGGTAATACATGGTTTTCTGCCATCATTCCTGTATGTAAAATTCCTAATGACTCCAAAGGCAATCCTAGGTAGCATGATGGCAAGACATGGTCCATTTAGAACAGCACTGTACCTGCAGGGGTGCTGAGAGCCATTGAACTGAACTGTAAATCCAGTTAGTTGTGTGTTTTAACTGTGCTGTTTGAGGAATCATGTGTGCCTTAAATGCCTATTTCTTTCTGTTATGTGTCTGTCTGGCATTATAATCCATCAGTTAGAAAAACATTGTTCTTTTGAGGCCATCCATTTCAGCAGGCTCAAACAGTTTTACATCATGAGTTGTTCTGTTTCTGGACCAGCATGTGTGGGTAACTGCTTTGAATCCCAATGTCTCCCATCTGCTTTCTGTAAAGCTAGGGCAGTGCTTTTCTGATGTACAGAAATTAATAACAGGCATTGTTCTTTCTAGGTCTATAACAGCGGTTCTCAAACTTTTTGTTGCGGTGGCCCCTTTTCTGTTCCCTGCGGGCCACCATTTGCCACTTTCAGCAGCATTTCAGTGGACATGCTGTGTGCTTCAGTGTACGCTGAAAAGCCGCCGAAACCGGAAACAATCACTTTGGTGGCTTTTTGGAGGACTCTGTCAAGCATACAGCATGTCCGCCGAAATGCTGCCGAAAGTGAAAGTGATCTATTCAGCGGCACTTCAGCGGCACAGGGAGCTCGTGACCCCCCTGGGAATCGGCCCGTGATTGAGAACCGCTGGTCTATAATCAACAGGGAGCAGAGAGAGAGAGGAATTATGGATTCTATTAGGAAAGAGAGAAATGCATCCCATTTTATAGGAGGTTTCTTTGGGGTGAGGTGGTTTGGGGGGGCAACAAATAAATGCTATCATATGCTTTATCAAAAGCAAAAGCACCCTTTCTATGGTGTGTAACATCACTCATTGTTTGGAGGCTTCACTGCAGATGGATTCTATAAACTTCAGGAGGATCCTATAAAATTCCTGGGTGAAATCCTGGCTCTGTTGAAGTCAATAGCAAACCTCCCAACCTTACCATAAGGGTAATGCTTTTTTGTCCGGAGACAGAGCTTTCTGGGGAGCCAGTCTGAGACTGCGAAATGAACCTCCCCAGGAAATTAGAACCGTCACAAACCTCACCACTCTCCTCTCCCAGTGTAAGGTGCACTTCTCCACCTTTCCCTCTCTAACATGGACACAGCAGTGTGTAAACCAGAGGTCTCAAATTCAATTTACCTTCGGGCCCGTGCCAGTTCTCAAGTCCTCCCAGTGGGTCAATAATGTCACTGAAGATGGTATTCAGAAAAGAGAGTGTTTATATTGTATTTTTTATTTCAAATTTCTTAGAAATAACAAAACTGTCATACAACTTTATACAATTCTTTGCCTCCCAGAGAGGTTTTAGTGTTTGCCAGACTCCTGGCAATGCTTCAGTTCTGTCACTTTGTTGATGTTTGGCCTCAGTGACTGAGCAGTTGAAACCGTCAGGATTGCAGCAAGGTGTGTATCAGTTAGTTATGTTTGGTATTTTGACTTGTTTATATTCATTGTGGAAGAAAGTGACACTGCCTCCATGGCTGATTCTGTCTGGCAACTAATCTTGCTGCCTCCATTGCAGATGCTACTAAACTGGGGGGAGTGGTAGATATACTGGAGGGTAGGGATAGGATACAGAGGGACCTAAACAATTTAGAGGACTGGGCCAAAAGAAATCTGATGAGGTTCAACAAGGATAAGTGCAGAGTCCTGCACTTAGAAGAATTCCATGCACCGCTACCGGCTGGGGACCAACTGGGTAAACAGCAGTTCTGCAGAAAAGGACCTGGGGAGTACAGTGGACGAGAAGCTGGATAAAAGTCAACAGTGTGCCCTTGTTGCCAAGAAGGCTAATGGCATTTTGGGCTGTATAAGTAGGACCATTACCAGCAGATCAAGGGACATGATTGTTCCCCTCTATTCGGCAATGGTGAGGCCTCATCTGGAATACTGGGTCCAGTTTTGGGGCCCACACTGCAAGAAGGATGTGGAAAAATTGGAAAGAGTCCAGCGGAGGACAATAAAAATGAGTGGGGGGCTGGAGCACATGACTTACAAGGAGAAGCTGAGGGAACTGGGATTATTTAGTCTCCAGAAGAGGAGAATGAAGGGGGATTTGATAGCTGCTTTCAACTACTTGAAAGGGGGCTCCAAAGAGGATGGATCTAGGCTGTTCTCAGTGGTACCAGATGACAGAACAAGGAGTAATGGTCTCAAATTGCAGTGGGGAAGGTTTAGGTTGGATATTAGGAAAAGCTTTTTCACTAGGAGGGTGGTGAAGCACTGGAATGGGTTATCTAGGGAGGTGGTGAAATCTCTTTCTAAGGTTTTTAAGGTCAGACTTGACAAATTGCTGAGTGGGATGATTTATTTGGGGATTGGTCCTGTTTTGAGCAGGGGATTGGACTAGATGATCTCCTGAGGTCTCTTCCAACCCTGATATTCTATGATTCTATGACTCTGCCCAGAGACTAGTAATGGTATCTCTGTCCCTCTCCCCCAGCCAGTGGGAGCTTCAGAAGGCAGCGCCTGCAACAGACATTGCTGGCAGCATGGCTGCATGCATCTCTTCTCCGCAGGCTGCAATGGGGAGATTCTCAGGCCGCAGATGGCCCGCGGACCGGGACTTTGAGAACTCTGGTGTAAACAAAAAACAAACACAAAGCCCTGCCAAAATTAAAAACTCCATTGCACATATAGTTCTCCCCCTGGAAAGAGCACGAGAATAAAATGAATTCCATGTGACAGATGTCAGTCATATTGCTTAATGAACTACCAGACAGTGCTCAGATCCTACGGTGATGAGAGTGGTGTAAGAGCCTATACAGAACATCTTAGGATTTCAACCCATGTCTTTTTCATAGAGGATGGCTGTTACTCACTCAATTTCTCATTTTAATAGATTGGATTCTCAAGCCTGATATCTAATTATTCTGGATGCTAATTATGCTGGGTCTGCGGGTAGTGTTCGATGTATTGGGGATGGATTTATCGTGTTTTGTCTAGAGGCGATAAATTGATCCTCAAACGCGCTCCCCGTCGACTCTGGAACTCCAGCTCCGCAAGAGGAGTAAGTGGAGTCGACACGGGAGCTGCTGCAGTCGACTCGCCGCCATGAGGATAGCCAGGTAAGTCGAACTAAGATACTTCGACTTCAGCTACGCAAATAGCATAGCTAAAGTTGCATGTCTTAGTTCAAACCCCTCCCGCCTCCAGTGTAGCCCAGGCCTAAAACGTAGCTGAAGTCAGCATATCTTCGGCCAACTTACCTGCCGTCCTCATGGCGGCAGCGGTTGGCGGTGCGCTCCCCCATCGACTCCAGCTTGTGCCTCGCGGCAAGCTGGAGTTCAGGAGTCAGTGGGGGCGCCGCTGGCAATTGATTTATCACATCTTGATGAGACGCGATAAATCTATCGCCAAAAGATCAATTGGAAGCCACCGATCCGGTGAGTAGTGAAGACGTACCCTAAGTCTCCCTCCCTGTAAATTAGGGATAAGAAGAATTATGCCAAAGCTTAGATCAGTTCATAGTTGCCTTTCCACAGCTGCTTGGGCTTTCTGTAGTAGTAGCTAGCAAGATAAGGGTCAGTAACCAGAGATTGGGGTCAGTTTCCCAGATATCACATTACACCCCTCAATTGTTAGCTCTTTCTGGGTTTTATATACAATGCTATAAAAGTTTTGTTGTGTCTTAAACTGAATGACCTCGGTTAATTAGGATTCAGAACTCTTGTGGTTTGTGAGAGGCTCAAAACAAGAACCATATGCAACTGTTTTTCAACATGTGAGCGGTTTAGTTTGCTGGAAGGCAAGCTGAATTTTGACAGGAAATCTGACACAGTGATGCGCTAGTGCTGCGCTCCAGTGCTTTCTCATTTTAAAGAGGGTGAATTGGTCATATGCATCAATGAGACTCATTATGCTATTTCTTCTATGAGAGGATTACAAATAGGGTGTAATAATTTTGTGCCATTCAAGTTGACATAGGCTGACACTCACTGGGACTCTTGGAAAGGAGCACAGGGCAGCCTAAGTAAATGGAATCTGATTAATGAGTCATAGAAATGAAACCTGTGCGTCTTCCTGTTACTAATATTTCAGTAGCTCTCTGGGAGCTAGAGGAAAATGGAACTTGTAAAGTTTGTTCCTGGGAGATTTGTTAATAAGTGGCACTTCTTAGAAGTAGCAGCAATTTTTTTTTCACTCCTGTGTTCTCTTCTTGCCGCCACAAGAAAATGAGTTATAGCAACCCTCACCCCCCAACCTCTCCATATGTTTTGGTGAGAAACATCGGGGGAAATGGATGAATATCGTGGTCTTGCCTGCCCTGACGACTTGGCCTGGGTACAGCTACCAATGTAGATACACCAGTGTAATCAAGCAAAGTCACCATAAACTGCTATTTGCAATGGTGCAGTTTCCCCTTATTTGAAACCAGGCTAGTCTGCACCAGTACAATTAATATGACAGCTTATAGTGGCCTTGCTTGTATATACTAGGGGTTCGCACTGGTGAAACTACACCAGTGACTGGCTAACAATGGCCAGTGTCCCCAGGGTAGACAAGGGCTTAGTGTACATTATTATTTGTATTACAATAGTGACTGAAAGCCCCACTGTTCTAGGCGCTGTGCAAATACACAGTAAGTGATAGCGCCAGCCCCAAACAGTTTATAGTCTAAATATGACAAGCAAAGAGTGGAAGGGGAAACACAGACATAGAAAACTGAAGTGACTTGATCAACGTCACACAGTTAGTCAGTGGTAGAGCCAGGGATAGAAGCCAGGCTTCCTGATTCCTATTCTAGTGACCAGCTGCAGAGCATATTGTTCTGTTTCTGTTCTTTTCAGCTGAGGATTCTGTTCTTTTTTAAACTGAGCTGGATATATCCCAACTCTAGAGGCAACAACAAAACAGAGAGGTGACTGTGGGAACAAGAACAGCCTGCTCTGATTAGATTCCTTTTTATGAGGTTGGGGATATTTTAAAGCAGTGATTAGAAATACTAATAACAGTTTCATGCTTAAATCGGGAGTAGATAAAAATAGATTTTTTTAAATTGTCTTTTTTCTGTTTGTTTAAATTAAATACAGGGTCATTTAAAAAAAAACAAAAACAAACCTATTTAAAATTTTAAATCATGATAACCTATGAGAGACAGATATGACAATATGTTGTAATATCCTAGACAAACCTTACTGAATGAAGTTTAAGTATTTTAGGAGTCCATTGTATTAAAAATGCAAATGTTTATGTGCTATTGAGGGATTGTGTGTAATTCCATGGGGGGACCACAGCCCTCCAGAAACTAAGAACAGTGGTGAGTGGTTAGGGAGGCTCATTTAGCTTATAACAGCTCCAGAGAGCTACCATCAGCTGGAGAGAGGCTTGCAAATATTGGTGCAGACTGCATTCTCCTGGGACCAACAGACAAAGGGCTGGTCTTCACTAGCCGTGAAGAGAGTACAGAGAGGGAAAATGACATTCAAGGAACACTTAGAGGGTGCAAGAGGATGCTTTCCAATAGTGCAGCACAATAGGGTGGTCCAGTGCCCTCCCTTGCTAGGGCTGGACACTTAGGTATTTTATAGCATTGAAAAGCTGTTTAGTTCATTCTCATTAAATTTATTGGTACAGTGATTTTATTGAAGGCTGTAGATATGACACAGTTGACTTGGTGGAAGTGGCAACTATTATCTCATGTGAGAATCTCTTCTGAACACTAAAATGGCCTATAAGGCAGTAAACCAAGCTTCAGAGGTCAGCTTGCACAATTAACAGTGAGGAATATCCAGAACTTGCTGAGTTCTGCAGAATAACCCTTTGTGTAATTGTAACCGTACCTCTCCAATGTGACATTGAAAAGAGAGGAGCTGCTACTAGGGAAAGCAGGCCTCATGTGTTAGCAACAAATAGGAGGTGAATGTACAAAATGCTGCTACTAGGGAAAGTAGTCCCGCATGTGTTAGGAACAAATAGGAAGTGAATGTACAAAACACTACACAACTAAACAGGTTGAATTAAGAAAGCCTGTTAGAAGCAAGTTCAACCCTTGTTTAAAAGTAGAACTCTAAAAGCTGTTGGCAACAGAACCTGAGGCCACATTAAATCCAGCTGGTTCCGGTTTCAATGAAAAGTCAGGTTTAAGATTAGCAGCTGTGCTAGTCTGTATCTGTAAATAAAATGAGGAATACTTGTGGCACCTTAGAGACTAACCAGTTTATTTCAGTATACGCTTTCGTGGCCTATAACCCACTTCATCAGATGCATAGAATGGAACAGAAGTAAGATGCATTTATATACACAGAAGGCAAAAAAAGTTGTACATTAGCATACCAATTCTAAGAGGCTGTTTAATTTGGATGGGCCATTATCAGCAGGAGAAAAAAAACCTTTTGTAGTAAAAATTAAGTGGATCTGTGTCTGACAGGTGATAAGAACCTGTGAAAGGAACTTAGCTAGGGAAAGGCATTCAATTAGTGTAATGACAAAGCCATTCACAGTCTCTGTTTAACTCTTGGTTGATAGTGTCCAATTTGAAAATTAATTCCAGTTCCTCAGCTTCTCGTTGGAGTCTGTTTTGGAAGTTTTTCTGTTTTAAAATTGACACCTTCAAATCTTTAATAGAATGGCCAGGGAGATTGAAGTGTTCTCCTACTGGTTTTTGAACGTTATGATTCCTGATGTCAGATTTGTGTCCATTTTATTCTTTACGCATGCTATGCATAATGTATGGTAATGTACAACTTTTTTTGCTTTCTGTGTATATAAATGCATCTTACTTCTGTGTGTTCCATTCTGTGCATCTGATGAAGTGGGCTATAGCCCATGAAAGCTTATGCTGAAATAAACTGGCTAGTGTCTAAGGTGCCACAAGTATTCCTTGTTTTAATGCAAAGTCAAAAACTCAAATCAGGTTAAATGAGGGTTTTGCTGATGTTTGCAAATCTTCCAGGTGAATCTGGACTCACTTTCAAATAATTTTTTGCCTGGTTGGTAGATGGCAATGAAATTGTGTAAAACTTTTTGAAAACAGATTTTGACAAGGCTTTGGAAAAGATTTGGATCTGAAACTCCTGAGTTGAGAATTTAAGTAGATTAAACCAACTGTTTCCATGAGCCCCTGTGAAAAGTAAAAATGGTGAGATTTACATAGTTCTATGTAAAGCTCTGTCTATTAAAATCTTTTGCTTTTTGTGGGGCAAAAGGTAGCAAGAATGTTTTAGATTAATTTAAGAAAATTGAGATGGTTGATGCCACAAATGATTGACTAATGGGGTAACCTCACTGATCCCCACACAGGAAATGTCAGACATGGCAATATGATTTTCTAAAGAGCAGCAGCGCATGACCCATCCAATGCTTGTTTGAGTTCTTTTTCTCCAAAAGGGAGTTAAAATGCCCTGCAGCTGTTACATTTTGTCTCTTACAAACAGTGAAGGTAGGCAGATCCCAAATGCAGAACAGATGGCACACCTAGCCATAAGAAAGAATCTCTTCTGTCTTGAAGTCCATGCTGTGAAAGAAAGGTAAGGAGGAATTCACAAGAGAAGTTGTGTTGTAGTGAGAGATTTATTATTATTTAGAAGTAGCTAGAAAATAGTCATTGTTTTTTGTGTTTGGAAAAAACCCCAACAAAGTCTTCCACTTCCACTTGTCTCCCTTATTTCCCATCTTTTTCTGGGTAGTAAAATGAAAAAAAAACAACAATTTTTCATTGAAATCTTTTTTGAACAAAAAGTTTTGACTAGCTCAATTATTATTATTGCACAAACTCTACTCTCCTAGGTGAGAAGTATTTTTATAGGATTCCAAGTATGTTTGGGGGACAGCACTTCCATGGACGCTTGCTTGGGGAACTAACACTTCCAGCTGCTCAGTACAGCTTTGGGGTTAATAGATCATCCCAAGAATAACTATAATATTACACATGGAATGTCTATTAGCAGCTCACAGCAATTTGTAACTTTGTTACACTGATTTCTCACAAGTGTCTGCAGTGGAAGACTTGAGGGAGAATGTCACATGGCACCGAGAGAAGATTCAGAGAGAGAGAGTCTAGTCTTATGGGATATCTTTGGATCTAGAACCTAAAGATGATCTTCTTGGGTAAAGACTTGTAATGATCTATAACCAGGACCTTGGAATAAGCAAAGAAGAGACTGCCCTGAATAATCCACACCATGGAAGAAACATTCTGAGTTATAACTGTGGAAAAGTGGGATGTGATCAAATCTTCTGTTATCTCTAAAGGTAAATTCACCTGCCATATATTGTTTCTAAATTACAACATCACCCACAAGAACCTCCAGGAGACTCAGCAACAACAAATGGCTTAAATTAACATTGAATGCATTTCCATTGAATAGGAAAATCTCTCACTTAGTTTAATCTTTGGAGTGCTGCCATTTTGGGGCTTGACAAAAGAAAGCAGTAGGAAGGCTTCAATGGAATTTTGCTGTCAAACATGGAATATTAGGTATTTAATTAATAGTCATTGCTGCATTTAAAAAAGCAGAGATTATTTGGTTTCTATTTGCAGCAGTATATTAAATTCTCTGAGACAAGAGATAGCATATGAAGATTTAACTGGTGAGTGATTGTTAATTTCTAATACAACAAAATATTTTGAGCCATATTTGCAGAGCTGCTACCTCTATTAAGCCTACAAAATTTCTGTGAGCATGCACAAAAAAATCTAATTTCACAAACAAATTTTGTGATTAAGTGTCCATTTATTTAAATCCGGCAAGTATGAGTTTTGCATAAAACTTTTGCTTCTGGATTTCCATCCAAATAAAGAGGAGAGGAAAAATAGTAATTGGATTTTCATTGTATAATTAGGAACAGTTCTGAAAATAAATATATATATATTTTATCATTTCTTAAGTGTTTAGTTTACAGAGCAGAGCAAACAAATCCGAGTCTACAAGCCATGTTGCAGGCAATAAAAAACACATGTCTGAGAAATCCCAACTCCCTTTCAAGATATAGACTAACACAATACTTCCATTTACAATCACACATGCAACCAAATCCTTATAATTTTCTTACAACAATTCTGAGAAACGATTTATGGCCACCAAAGGAATACCCTCTTCTTCACTGGGTTTACTTAAGCTTGTCGATGATTCAAACCACCACTTAAAACTGAACCATGTGTTTTTCAGAACTTAAAATCTGGAGAATGTTAAAACTAGGTTTCCTTTCTTCGCTTTTCATTGTCATGCACTGAACAGGAGGTCTCCAGCTGTGTTTTGCTTACTCAGAATTATTAAAGCTAAACAGAACTGTTTTCTTTTACCATAATTCACATTATACCAGCTAGGTTAGCAGCATTTGGAACTCTTTCATTAGGCAAATAATACTTGTTCAACCTTAATTAAAATGCATTTTGTGGGGTTAGTTGTCTACTAAGAGGGCAAAATCAATAGTCTGCTTCTGACCAAATGTATATTTGCAAATTAATATAAAAAGCTAATTCTAAGTCAAAATCTAAAGAATTATTTTGAGTCATGAAACATATCTAGCTTAATAGGGTTTCGTATGAATAGACTAATATTTAATGGCTTTTAAACTCTGGTTAACAGGCAATTAATCTAATTTTTTGGTGCATAGATGGCCATGAATTACTCAACATGTATGTATGTTTCCTGCTTGTTGTCATCCTACATAATCTTGTCTTGATCCTTATTCTTTTATTTGAAAGGTCCAGGGCACATTCCATTTAGAGTTCTTCTAATGGGAAACATCAGTTTAGAATATTGAACAAAACATGCTGTCTCACTTGACTTGTAGATCTTCTCTAGTTTCATTTTTTAACAAATGCTAATTTTCATCTTTTTGAGACCATAAACAGTGCTGGTAGCTGTTCAATGTACGCTCACAAAGTGCTTATTTTGTATCTGCTTCAGAATTCAATAGAAAAGGAAAGCCTGGTTGAATTAGCCTATAACGTGTAATAGAGATTGCAATTCCTGCCTCAGAATTCTATATGATGGGGCAAAACACACAGAGAGGTCATTATTTTTTATTAAATTCTCTATTTTTAGAGTAATTTCTATAGGACTTTCCCATAAAGGGTATGTTGATTTAAAAAAAATTATCGATGAGGCATTATGGAAGCATAATATTGTCTTCATGTACATACTGCACATGTGCAAATGGATCCCAGACTGCCTCATCAACAGTTAACAAAGGGCTGGATGTGCACCCTGCAATCCAGTCCAAGGAAGGGGAAACCTGTAGCTTCATTGCCACAGGAGCAGGGCAGCGACTCAGTCAAGTTCAGTCCCTGCTTCTCCTTTGATCCATGGGGGAAGTAATCTGCACAAGCCTTTTCTCTACTGCAGCCTACATCCTACCACTGTGCCCATGAAGCAGTGGGTGGAGTCAAGGTCTGCCTATTTCCTGCTCCTCCCTGCAAATCCCTGCCAAGCTGCATGAGATGGGGAGTAGAAGCCTGGCACCAGCTAATTTCTCCCCATTCAGCTCCTCTGTTCCCTATGCCCCTTAGCATCCCTGTACAGGCACAATCATGGGCTTCTAGTTGAGTCCTAAGCAGACAAAGCTCCCATTGAACGCAATGGGAGTTTGTCCTTTGTAAGGAGAGCAGAATCAGGACAGTATGTATTATATAAAATCAGTCCACCCGCCACTGAAGTGCAGCAAGTATTGAACACTGCACAGAAGCACTAGTTTGGACCGGACAGCAAGTGAAATTCTGATCCCATTATGCTCCATCGGTATATTGCTATTGACTTCAGTAGAGCCAGCAATTTACCCACTACATCCAATAGAATTACAGAGGCAGTTTAGACAGCCAGAATGCAATTACCCATTTGGACTTCAAAGAACCAGAGCCTCGGTTTTACAGTTTATTAAAAAGCTAGTGTGACGTTGCACCCCATAATGCTTTATAGAAGTATGCTTATGTAAGCAGTGTCAGGAATGAGATATATTCTGACATCTGGTGGCGAACTATGGGAATTGCAGTGAGCCTTGCAAAATAAGTCTGGGGCTGAGCCATTTGCATAGACACACCCACTGCGCCTAGCCTGAGCTCACAGCAGCCCACATGGCCACTTCGGCTGATGAGGGAGCCCCAGTTTCTATGTTATTGGGGCAGGAATGATAAAGTGATGTTACTGTGATTATGTGAATGAAGGACTATGGACATGTACTTGGCCCTTGTTATGATGGAGGGACTCGCCATCATCTAGGTAGCACTCACTGGGCAAGGGCCATGCGTTTTCAGAACACTGTGAGATTGAGAGAGGTGATGGACAAGCACCTATACCTTTTGGTGAGGGCTCTGTCTGAGGGCCTCCCAGACCTATTGCACCCTGCCTCTCTCCACTGTGGAATGTCAGAATTGAATTTTGCTTCCATTAGGAGCCTGGTTCCAGGCTACTGAGCTGACAATTGCTTTGGGCTCACTGGTGCACCTGTACTAAAGCTCCCCTACTATGAGCTGAAATCACCTAAGAGCTAAAGAAATCACTGAGTGCTGTCTTAAGTAGGGGGGACCTGGAAAAAGTGCAGATGTCCGCAGGAAATGTGAGTCATGTGCTCGATGTGTTCAAAGGAAAACTCTGCCCACGAGGGCGGCATATCTCAAGAACATCACCAGCGACAAACCTTTGGAACTAGTATGCATCGATTTCTTGTCTCTAGAAGTAGACAGGAGGAATGTTGGAAACATCCTAGTAGTGACTGACCATTTTACACGGTATGCGCAGGCATATCCCACACGTGATCAGAGGGCCACCACTGTCGCTCGAGTGCTGTGGGAGAAATATTTCTCAGTCTATGGATTCCCGGCCCGGATACACTCCGATCAGGGGCGAGACTTTGAGAGTCACCTTCTGAAGGAGGTGCTGAAGATAGCAGGAATTAAAAAGTCTAGGACAACGCCTTATCACCCGCAAGGTGATCCCCAGCCAGAGAGGTTCAACCGAACGCTGTTGGATATGCTGGGGACTCTGCGACCAGAGCAGAAGGCAACCTGGAGCCAGCATGTTGCATTTCTGGTGCATGCCTACAACGCCACCAGGAATGATGCTACGGGAGTCACTCCATATCTCTTGATGTTTGGGCGAGAACCCAGGTTACCCATAGACCTGTGCTTTGGCGTATCAGAGGATGGAGAGAGCTATGAAACACATCAGCAATACGTATCCCGTCTAAGAGAAAAGCTGCAGGATGCTTACCGCCTAGCTACGTCTGCGGCTCGGAAGAATGCAGACCGCAACAAACATCGATATGACGCTAGAGTACGTTTACAGGAGCTCCAACCGGGAGACCGAGTCCTGCTGCGAAATTTAGGTATTGCCGGCAAACACAAAATAGCTGACAGATGGAAGGCAATACCTTACCTAGTGATGGAAAAACTAGGAGATCTGCCGGTCTACAAGATCAAACCTGAAGAGGGTCCAGGGCAGATAAAAACGGTGCATAGGAACCTTTTGCTCCCTGTGGGGGAATTGGTAGGCACCCCTTATGAGATGGGCCATGAGAGGGCGGCTGGGCAGAACCGAAGTGCCAGGCCAAAGCCACCATCCAACATGGCCTGTGGGCGCTCTGAAGCTAACCTACCCCTATTCAGCATGTCGGAGAGTGAGGCAGAGGAGGAAGATACAATCGCGGCGTATCCTAGAATGGAGACAAGATCTCAATCTCGAGCAGCTGAGCCAATAGAGAGTTCCCCCTCCTCAGCTCTAAACCCCATGGCAGAGGCATTTAGGCCCGTTACTGGCACCCCTATGCCATCAATGGGACCCTTGTGTGATGACGCACACAGCTTATCCGACAGTGAAGACATCCAGCTGGAGGAGGCCCTAGGCACGTTGGACCTTCCACGGTCAGAACCAGAGATGCAGGGACCTATGCCAGTAGCCGAGGAATCCCCAAAGGAAACCTTTTCATCCGTTGCTGAAGAAGATATCACTCCCACTCCTGCCACAGAGATCCTCAATAGACGGGACAGGGTAATAAGACCAGTAAAACGGCTAACTTATGATGCACCTGGGGTGATTAGTGAGGAGCCAATACACTTAGCACACAGGTTTGTGAGAGCTGAAGTGGGATTTCTGAGGCCCTTTGGTGGGAACCAGGAGTAAGTATTAATACCTAGGTGGCAGGCAAACAGCCGTGCATATCTCTCTAGCAGTGTTATAGAGGATGAACAGTTTATGAGATGTGACACTCCCAAAGGGGTTTCTGTGATCCAACCCGTCACAGCTAGCACCTACAATGTGCAATATCCTCCCTAACCCTTTCCTGATGCACTGGTTCACTGTTGACTTGGAGAGAAGAGTATTTACCTACTGAATTATCAAAACTGTAGCCTCTTGGTTTTCTACAGAGTTCTCTTATCTAAGTCCTGAGGCCCAGTTTGACTCTGCCAAACTTAGTTGGTGAAATCTGAAGAGATAACAGCTCGAGGTGGTAAAATTGCAGGCAGGCAGGGTCTGTCTCTATAAATGAAGTGCTTTCACATCTGCATCCATCATGTTTTGTTTTTTGTTTATAAAATACCTCTTGGCATTTTTAATGCACAGATCGCTGTGGGATGTAATATTAAAAGACATTACTGAATAATAATCAGCTTTCTACTATGCATTAGTGCTCAGCAAATAGAAAGAAACCTTTGCTTCTTTTTAAGTAGTTTAGGTTCCAAACCTGAAAATCTTATAATTCTTTATAGTTTGTATTTCCATAGTGGCTCGGGAACTGTAGCCTTAGATCAGACCCCCTTGTGTTAGGCATTGAGCTTACAAAGGACACTAAATATGTGCTTAACTTCATGAACTGCGAGCAGTCCCACTACCAGGGTTTAAACATGTATTCTTAGGCTTTCTGGTTTTTAAGCTATTTTAATTATATGTCTCCTACAGAAGAATAAATATTTCTGGGCACAAGGTTAATTACAAAGCATAGCCAAAGTATCTTTTATTCACAGCTTGCTACTTGTGATTGCAAATCTCTTTTTTTCTCTGATGTGTGCTTCTTTCCCATTGAGGAAATATTATCTTGTTAGCCACATGGCACCAAAAAATCAGATTACGCAAAACTATCATACACACAGAAAAATGAAAGAGGAAAAATAAATTAAAAAGTGAGATACTATAGAGATATTTAGTTTCTTGTATTTGAAATACTATAAGCAAATAAGAAGAAAAATATTTGTGCATGTCTTATCAAGTAAGCCAGTAAATTCCAGCTAATGATACAGCTGGGTGTTAATTAGAAACAAATGTATGTGGCATTACTAGGCAAAGAAATCAGAAATCATTTTAATATTATTTTCAGTATCAATAGCTTTCTTTGGCATGAGAGGCAACCAGGGAGGAGGAAGTTCAGACTTAGTGTTAGTCTGTTTAGAAGTCTGAAGGTTTCATTGCAAAATGCTTGGCACCTAGTATATTTTTAAGAATGATAAAGTCTTTAGTTAAAGCTGAAATAAAAATTTTCAGGTTGCTAAACCAGCCATCAGAAAAAGCTCACTCAGTCCCATGAATGCAACAGAAACACACTACTCTTGAAAACTAAATACATAAATAGAAATTAATGTTTATCTTTTAATGGCTGATGATTACAGGAACTTTCACTGTATTTTTATAATTATCTTTCAGTGTGAGTGCTGTCCTGCCCATTGGGAGCAGATAAAACTCCTCTTCTCCTTGAGATCAGTAGGTGTTTTGCACAAGGAATACAATCTCAGGTCCTATATTCCTCTAACTCAGTGGTTCCCAAACTTTAACAACCTGTGAACCCCTTCCACTAAAATGTCAAGTCTCGTGAATCCCCTCCTAAAAATGAATATTTCCAGGGATTTTCTCCTTTACCTGAGTATAAATTATAAAAGCGATTATCTTGGAAATATAAAATTTGTTTTTATCATATGTTTGTTACATACTATTTATTATTAATTATTCTTTATCATTACATTATGAAAATGGCAACACTCTTCCAAGATCTCACTTTTGTAGCTTTATCACTTTGAATAAGCCTGTTATAAGATAAGGCTCCCATGTATCATCAAGGAGTATCAGATATGAAACAGTATGAAGGCATTTAAGAAGCCAGCTTAAAGAGTTCCTCCTACACAAGCATTCAGGTCTTGAACAGTGCAGGCAAACAACACGTTACAACAAAACTTAAATGTGTTCATAATAATTTTAAAAACAGTACTATCTGCCAATTTAATTTTAAAAATAGCAAAAAATATTCACCTCCCTTTCCATTTCTTATAAGGAGTCTTGAAATTTAAATCTCCTCACTGTGATAGATATGCTTGCTTTGATCGGCTTAACTCTTGGAAGTCCAGGGGCTCTGGGCTGCTGGCCCTGTGCTGCGTGGAGTTCCTAGGGACAGCTCTATCCGCAATTATGGATTTTTTTCCCAAGAACCCCCTGTAGCATTTTGCGAACTCCCAGGGATTCACAAAACCCAGTTTGGGAACCACTTTTTATTTTGGCTTTCCCTCTTCTTTTGCATTAAGTTCGGGTTTCGCCTCTAAAAACCTGTAATTCACTCTTTTCTAACATAAATTTAAGTTGCCTTTGGAGTTGACTGCAGGATAATCTAAAATAGCTTTCAAAATTGGTCCAAGTGAAGCTTTTGCCTGTGTGTATTCAGACAGAGATCTTATTTCACTGAACTAAGACAGCACTTTAGTGTTCTTTAAACAAAACATGGAGTTGAGCTGTGTTTGCTCAAGGAGCTTATTGCACCTTTGTAAAATGTGAGCGGCATCTGTGAAACAGGGAGACGGAGCAGTCTGAAGCCTGGCCTGACTAGAGGGCAGCTAAAATATACGCTGAAGGAAGCTGTCTTTTCTATGGAGAATTCATTCAGGGTGAAACCTTGCCTTTGACTTCAACGGGGCCAGGATTGCACCCTCCAACTCCAGGCCTGCTCCCAAAGCCTCTACTCTGGCAAAATTCCCATTGCTGCCCTGAGTTAGGACTGCAAGATTGGGCTTTTCATTATGTAACCCTTCTGCCCATTAAAGATGGCAGCAACAAGGGCCGGGTTCAGTATCCAGGGGTTCCATTCCAATAGCACAATACAAAACTGGCTCAAGCCCCCACCCAGTGACCTGGGACAACCATATACCACCCCTCTGGGCGTCTGTAAGAGACAATACTTCCCCTCTCGCAAGCACAGAGTCTGAGTGTACCAAAAGCCTTTTAATAACAGAGAGAAACAATGTGGCATTAGACTGGGGAAACACCACAAACAGGATTCATAAAACAAACCATGAACCAGAAGCCCCCCTTCCAGCAAATAGGCTGCGTCCTTCCCTTTGGCTCTTGAGTCCCACAACCCCAAAAATCACCCAATAGTCCCAAAAGTCCAACAGCCCAAGAGTCTCTGTTCCTGGTCAGTGCAGAGTTCAAAAGTCAACCTGCAGAGTCTTACCTCCCAGCCTGGGTGGAAATGGAGGGTAGGGCAAGGGGCACCTTACGTGGTCCAAGGCCGACTGCGCCACCTCTCCGTGGGGTTCCGCTGCAGCCCTCACCGCAAGCTGCTCTGCTCTGCTGGCCATCCCATGAACTGTTCCACTCTGCCAGTCAGTCCACTAGCCATCCTGCTAGCCGACACTTGAACTGCTCCGCTGCGCCA
Organism: Dermatemys mawii; assembly: GCA_007922305.1. Classification (NCBI taxonomy): domain Eukaryota; kingdom Metazoa; phylum Chordata; order Testudines; family Dermatemydidae; genus Dermatemys; species Dermatemys mawii. The sequence continues at coordinate 20,587,465 of ML677349.1, forward strand.
GTCACTCTGCCAGCAGCACAAACTGCTCTGCTAGCCATCCTGCCAGCTGACACCCGAACTGCTCCACTGCGCCAGCCACTCTGCCAGTTTCACAAACTGCACCTGGGAACTGCTCGGCTGAGTCCACTGTCAGTCACACAAACTGCACTCAGGAACTGCTCAGCTGAGTCTGTTGCTTTGCTCTGTTAGCTACACAAACTGCTTGGTACCACCAACATGCCTTTAGGCCCCCCTATGTAACACAGTGCTCAGGGGTTTCAGCTCTTAAGTGAGTTTAGCTTTCAGTGTGGGGGGGGGGGGGGGCAGGCCTTAGCAAAGGTGCACCAATGGACCCAAAGCAAATTCAGCTCAGCAAACTTAATTAATTAACTCTAATGCTCCACAGTGGAACAATGCAAGGTGCAATAGGCCTATAGAGCTTTTAAACAAGACTCTCACCAAAAGATATAGAAAGCTACCTAGAGTCTCTATCAATCTTGGAGTGTTCTGAAACGCCTGGCCCTTGCCCAGTGAGTGCTATCTAGATGATGGCAAGTCCCTCCATCATAACAAGGGCCAAGTACATGTCCATAGTCCTTCATTCACATAATCAGTGTAACATCACTTTATCATTCCTGCCCCAATAACATAGAAACTGGGGCTCCCACATCAGCCAAAGTGGCTATGTGGGCTGCTGTGAGCTCAGGCTAGGCACGGTGGGTGAGCCTATGCAAATTGATCAGCCCCAAAGTTATTTTCCACAACTCACTGCAATTCCCATAATTCACCACCAGATGTCAGAATAGATCTCATTCCTGACACTGCTTACAATTAAATTGAGGAAAAATCCTCCCTTCCTGTAGAAAATCTGGGCAAACTGGCTGCATGCCAGGATGCTTCCACAGGGGATGGAGAAGGAAATAATCACCCTCAGGACATGGAGGGTGTTGTGTCTGTGTCAGTGGTGTTCTGTCTGATTCTACATGGGCTGCAATACTCTCTGAGCCATGGGGGTGGTGAGTGGACATCGAGCCATTGATCACAACTTGTTGAGCCTGACAATCTAGCCTGCTTTCTATCTACCTTCTATTCCATTCATCCAATCCATACTTCTTTAACTTGGCAAGAATACAGGGGGAGACTGTATCAAACGCTTTGCTAAAGTTGAGGAATATGACGTCCACCACTTTCCCCATATCCACAGAGCCAGTTATCTCATCATAGAAAGCAATCAGGTTGGTCAGGCATGACTTGCCCTTGGTGAATCTATGTTGACTCTTCCTGATCAACTTTCTCTCCTCCAGTGCTTCAAAATGGATTCCTTGAAGACCTGCTCCATGATTTTTTGGGAGACTGAGGTGAGGCTGTAGTTCTCTGGATTTTCCTTCTTCCCTTTTTAAAAGATGAGCGCTATATTTGCCTTTTTCCAAATCGTCTGGAACCTCCCCCCAATCACCATGAGTTTTCAAAGATAATGTCCAATGATTCTGCAATCACACCCGCCAACTCCCTCAGCCCCATGGACTTATGCATGTCCAGCTTTTCTAAATAGTCCTTAACCTGTTATTTCACTACTGAGGGCTGCTCACCTCCTCCCCTTACAATGCTGCCTAGTGCAGCTGCCGAAGAGGACCAAGGAAAAACAAAAAAAAGCATTGAGTACTTCAGCTTTTTTCACATCCTCTGCCTCCCCCATTCAGTAAGGGTCCTATACTTTCCCTGACCTTCTTGTTGCTAGCATACCTGTAGAAACCCTTCTTGTTGCCCTTCTCATCCCTTGCTGGCTGCAACTCCAGTTGTACTTTGGTTTTCCTGATTACACCCTGGCATACTCAAGCAATATTTTTAAACTCCTCCCTAGGATTGTGGGTCTAGAAATTCATTAGTAGATTAAACATATTCAAACATATAGTTTTTAAGATCCATGGCAGAGATCTTCCTCCACTGTTTCAACTCCATGTCTGAGAAAACAGAAGTGTGGACACAGTACACAAGAGAGGCAGTGGCATCATTTCATAGCACGTGGCAGACAGCTCAGTGAAATGAAGGGAATGGCACAAGGCAGTGTATGAAGTGGAAAGCATCTCCATATGCCAGCTCTAAAGCTAGGTGGCATGCAATAGCTGAAGAGCCAACATGTGACATTTTTCACTTCACTGAGAATCAGCCAAAAGCCTGCAAACACACTGCAAGCAGAAATCTTGGCAATTGCTATTGTTTTTCTCAGTGCACAATTCAATGAACACTTTACTCTCTAAAGAGATGACTAGAGGCGTTTATCAGCTTTTGTGAATGAGTAAACCCAGCATAAATGTGATAGTGCAGCTGTTTCACTCAAGCTATATTTTTTTCTCTCCTCATTCACTGGGCAAAATTCTTTACTGGCATAAATCCTATTGGCTTCACTGGAGCTACACCTGCAAAGATGCCTCCCACCTTTTTGCCCCTTCCCCCCGCACGTTTTAGATTGTAGATTTGGTGATGGGCTAAATCCTGCCCTACATGAGACGAATATTCTATGGTTCCAGAGCAGAAAGAAATCCTCTTTCCCAGTGCACCCAACTGCAGCAGTAGCAGCAGGAGAAGATACACTTCTGGACCCCACTCCTTCAGGAGCCATCAGGGCAGACCTTTATGTCCATATGGAATCCCATTGTAAACAGCAGGGCACTGTACACAGGCAGGAGTTGGTCCATGCGGATCTGTGATGTGGGTCAAGCTGCTGGTAGGGGAAGAGAGTTTAGCGAATATGGTCAGAGTACTGCACAGCCCCAAGATGTAGCTTTATAAACTTGTTTGTGGTTAGCAGCAGACATTTTGGGGAGGGCAGGGTCAGTTGCTCTGTGAGCCATCCTGCCCTGAACCAGCAATTACATTTCTGAATTATACGTGCAAGCATTGCTGCTGATTCTGTCTGATCTCCCCCACTATCTGATGAGTGGGTTTCACCCTAAATCAATGCAGTTTGCATGGTTTCTTATATTGGTTCGATCCAAAACCCAATTATTCCAGTGGGTATGATCACACAGTATTTCTCCTTCACTGTGTTTAGAAATTCACAATTTAATATTAGAACATCCCTATCTGCCTCTCACTGCTAAAACCTGATGTTTTACAAACTAACCTTCTGGGTAGCAAGGAGTGAGGAGTACATTTATTTACCCCAGAGTGGAGCTAGTGCATTTTATTTATACAGATAAATATTTATATTTATTTATACAGACTAAATATTTGTTTGAATTTTTTGTTGCATGTCCTGTAATTCACTAGTGATGGTGCTAAGAGCTGAATTGATTAAAACAATGTGATAGGCTCATTTCTCATCACCACACAACTACTGATGGGTGATCAGGCTTGGATTCAATGAGAATACACCCCATTCTTGAACTTTATTGAAAACTTTAGCCAAACCTTGGATCAAACTTTATTTTTTTTGCAAAATTGTGAATGACTTTTCCTCCTTTGCCACTTTCACATACACCTACTATTCTGGTTTCTAATCTTGCCCAGAAGCCTCAAATGCCATGGGATAGGCGGTTACTTTTAGGATTTCTAGCCCAACCGGAAATTTGAAATGCCAAATATTTCATGTAAAAGACTGTTCCCATGCCATCTTTGCAGACCTGAGAAGTTCAGAGAAGCTTTGGGTGCTTCTCTAACCTTAACCCCAAAGATTTCAAGGTTTGCCCTTCACCATGCGTAGCTGGATCAAATCCTCCCCAAAAGCACAGCTAATTGCAAAAAATTAAGTCCATAAAATAAACTTAATTCCATGAGCTCAAATCTGCTGTGCAAACAAAGAAAAGTCGTGAACCGAATATGAAACATACAACGGGGCAAGTATCTTGGTTTTTTTACCTGTTTTTCTACCTCTCTTCCTTTCACAGTCATGAAGACAATGGAGCAAGGTAATGTTGTAAAAAGGAGCTGACTTGTTTAGTTTTAATTAAATATACATATAGAGCCTTCAATCACTTTCTCAGCCTCACTCTTACCTAGTCTAGATACTGAATTTTCAGTAGAAGTAACAAAGCTGCCACAAACTTTAAGTTCTTTCTGAAAAGACACAACACTGCCAGCTGTAATAAGCTTTTAATTACTTTCCCTCAGTCAGAAGTCTTGATTCCTTCCTTGTCATTCTTTAGTGCAAATATACTTTCCATGCTGGAAAGCCAGCTTCCAGAATATAGTAGCTGTTATCTGGATAACAGGTGAGTCTCAACCTTTTTTTCATTTGTGGACCCTCAAACATTTTCAAATACAGGTGCAGACCCCTTTGGAAATCTTAGATGTTGTCTGTGGTCTTCCAGGGGTTTATGGTCCACAGGTTGAGAACTCCCAATCTAGGTCTGTTATGGGGGTTGCTGTGTCCTTTCTTACTTGATCTCTCTGTGTGCTATGCAGACAGTAGTCTACTATTTGCACACAGAGCCAAGTATGGGTCAGTAGCCAAACTTTTCCTACACAGTTCTTTGGAGCTTTGTCTTAGTTTGGCAACAGCCTTCCTGCTATAAAGCAGCCAAAAGCCACGCTTCCCCTTTGGTAACATACATGATCAGAAGAAAAGTTTGTATCAGCACATAGGAAGGGTGTGTTGGCGGCAGATGATCAGCTGCCTCCTAACACATGATCCTTGTACTATCCTGGCTCACCTTAAACTCCTTCCTCCTCAATTCAAGTACTCGCATTATTGGCCCACAAATGACAACAGATGTGATCAGCTGTAAGGAAGCCTGCTGTGCTTATTGAGACACTACTAAGGACGAGGGATGTTCTGCAGCTGCTATGACAATGGCAGTACCACAAAAGCTTCCTCTTGGCATTTGTCACATATGTCCTGCCCAGCCCAGGGGTTCAAACAATTTGTAAGTAAACAAACATGGCATCCAAACAGATGGGCATTAGTTTAGGCAGCCAAGACACCCTTTAAATTATGTGGCATGTAAAGTCAATCTAACTCCATTGCAGCCAATGGGAGTTTTGCCATTGACTTGGATAGGAACTAGATCAAATCCAAATCATATGGCTGCAGACAGAGCAGGATTTACAGCCATCTTTATCCAAAGTTTACCTGCTAGCCCTGAATGTATGTGGTCAGGTTCAGGGGATGTTTTCATACCAGCTCAGCACTGCACTAGGTTAATTTTGACTTTCAATTTTCATTTAGCGTTGCGTGTGAGTTTACCCCATATCAGTCAGAGGGAGAGATGCACATCAGGGAAGAGCTTATTTAGTACCTTTGTGCCCTCTTAACAGGAGTGTCCAGTGGGCAAGAACTTCCGCACCTGCCCCCTTTGTGTGAGGAGTTCTTCAGAAGCCACAGCCTAGCCAGATGACCAAAAAGGATATGTTATTTTGTTTAATAACAGTCCCTTCATATCAGTGTAAGTAGATGATCACTGCACATGTACATGGTTTGGTGAACATGTGTAAGCAAAATACAGTATATATACAAATAATAAGATACTGAGTTTATTTTACTAATCAAATAGTTAAGATCTATATAGGATTAAGAATCACATTTTTTCTCAGTGCTCAGTAGAGGCTTAATTCACCCACTTCTCTTTTTCTTTTTTAACCTTCAGCCTCTGTGATAAATGAGTTTTAGTGTTAGATTCTCAGAGTGCTCAGATTTAATTGAGAACCCCAGGAATACAGGGCTATGTTGTTTTACTGGCTAATGATTTAGAAGCCACCAAGGAATTGCATGGTTAACCCGGGACAATGGGAGTATGCACAGGTAGAGAGCCTACTCTCTATTATGATTCGGAATTTTGTTAAAAATCCCTACAGATCTCTTGCTACATGGATTTACTTGCAATTAACCCACTGTTTGTATATGGTAATTAAGTACTAACCTTGAAAAGTGTCCTTGAATGGAGTCTTTGGAACCCACAATAATCAAGGATTGCTATCTTGACATGAGGTTGCATTACTGTAACCAAATGTCATCACCCATTGATGTAATAAGTGAAAGCCAATACTACAACATAATGCCAGGATGTTTTTGTGGTTCTACGCAACTCCATTTGCCTGTATCTTCTCCCTTCACCAGGTTTCCAGATTGTGTTTGTACATTTAAGGGGTGGCTCTCTTGTCTGTCTCTGTCCTTCCCAATCCCTGCTGGGTGATTGGAAGGATGGATAGGGATCCCAAGTCCATTTGTTGAGCCTTACCATATGTATCAAACACTTGAGAAGCATTCCTGTCATTAGTTGCCTACTGTCTTTGCTCAATATCCAGCAGAACAGGAGGGGGTTCCAATCAAGCCCCATGAACTTCATACAAATTGCAAGGCCCCGAAGAACAGTTGATAGCCTATAGTATCAGAACATGCCCAAAAGCTGAATTTCCCAGATGCACTGCAGAATAAAAAATCCTCAAGAAGTCTCTCTCCTTACAAGTACTTTGAGGATGAAGGAACGTTGCAGAGAGTGGTTCACTTGACTAACCTGTTCTAGCCCAGTAATTACCAACCATGAGATCATGACACGAAGGTGTCTCATAAAAACGTTTTCTGGGAGTGCCCTGATTGAGGCAGGGTCCTGTGGAAAAATTAGCCTGTGGTCAGTAATTAAGGACTGTACCATAATGCAAGGGGACAAAATTTAGGTTGCACAGGCATCCTTATTTCTGGCAATTCCTAACTTTTGAGGGCTTGACTTTGAAATCTCAATACTGTTCTTTTAACAGATTTTATATGTCATACTTTTTACATACAGGCATCAGACCATCCAATAAGCAGTCCAGTGGTCTTCTAACATGTTTGACTTTCCCTCTTTTCTTCAGCAGCTCATGTAAATCTTATACAACATTATTACCACAGAGTCAAACGTGTTTTGCAGGGATCTGTGCAAAGAAAGAGGCATGTGTCTCAGAAAGACTTAAGTAATCTACAGCGTTACACTCAGAAATCAAGGTAGGATAGGGTGACCAGACAACAAATGTGAAAAATTGAGATGGGGGTTGGGGGGTAGTAGGAGACTATATAAAAAAAAGACCCAAAAATCGGGACGGTCCCTATAAAAAAAAACAGGACATCTGGACACCCTAAGGTAGGGTCTCATCTGGCAATTTAGTTCATCTACCATTTCGAATTTTCAGCATGATCCAAATTACTCCTGTATTTGTACCAGCTGCAGCGAGTGCATCATTCCTGCTAAGAATACACTTCCATAAAATGTAAACTGCTACCAGACTTCACCTGTAAATAAAACCTTACGCTTTACATTGCTTTAGTATTTGCTTTGTGCACTAATACATCTCAAGGTACTAACCTGAACCACTAAACTTCTTTTCAGTCATACACTTTACTTAACAACTGTGTGTGGCAGCTTTTTTTTCTCAGACTTACAAATACACATGGTGTTAACAGAGCCACGGTTTGCAGTTATTGCTTTTAAGATGAATACTTAACCTTTATAAAAGTTTTATAAATTACCATAACAGAAAACATAGCAGTATCTGCACATTTAAAGAAGAACAAGCTCACTATGGGAAAGTTACTGAGGACTCAGAGCACTTCCTGATCTCCAGCGCTGTGCTGACCCAATGTAAAGAGATGGGGGTGGAAATATAGAGCTCTAGCATTTTATCCTGCATTATATAGAATCACCCCTTTTTGCAAAAAGAGAAGCCAGGCTATATTTATACTGAAGGGAACAGTACAGTGCACAGCGACATTTCAGAGTGAAGGTGAGAGCAGTGAAACAGCCTGGTGCTGCTTTCAGTTAGGGGAAACCACAGGGTGGTTCTGTCAACCAGGAAGGAAATGAGGGTGTTTGTCAACCCTGTGGACAGGGCTTTGGCAGGGGAGTTGCACTGGGGTGCTGGCCCCTGCAGGTGCAGGACTCCCAGGTTCATCTTTTAAAGTGGGGTTCCGAAGGGCCAGTGGGGTGCAGAGGTCATAGGATGATGGAAGGAACGTAAATTGACCTATGGAACTCCTAACAGTGCAGGGCCCTGGGCAACTACTCACTGGGCCACCTTTGCAAGGTCTTTTCTCTTCTCTCTCCTACTACTCTCTAACTCTTCAAATTAAAGTGCATATAAAGGTGCACATCTGAGAGTGCTACAATGAATACACCTTCAACGGCTACTGCTTTTTTCCCCATCTCTTTTTTCCCCATGAATATCCACAGACAACAAGAATGTTCCCTCTTTAGGAAGGGCATTAACAAATGTCCCCTTTCTTTAGCTCTGGTTTATTTACCAAAAATGGAGCTCTCATTCTAGCAACAATCAATAATAATTCTTCTCTGTGGCTGTATCCCATCTACTTACTTTGTCTGGAGCTTAACGGCAGGTATTTTCTCCATGGCAGTTTTCATAGAACATACTTTGTTGTTGGTGTTATGTAGCATCTTTCCTATTCAAGGGCCCCAAAGTACCTTACAAAACCATGCGTTAGATAATGGCAGAGCAGAGACTGAGTAGGTAAAGAAGCTGCATCCCGGACACAGCAATAGTTCCCACACAGCCTTGCACATTAGAACCTAGCTTACTGAGGGAGGGAGGAAGGTCTGGCCAGGATACCAGAGCTCTCCCTACTACCTGGGAAGTTACCACGGGCCATAAAGACCTTGATTTAGGTACATGGCAGGGGAAACCATTATGGCGCAATTGTCCCCTGACTGGGTTACAATGAGTAGTGTGGCCAAAACCACATCCAAGGTTTGGGTGTGGTGATGTCTCTTTCTGACCCTTTTTTTAATGCTGATTTTTTGCCGAGGTTGTGTCAATCCAGCCCGATGTCAGAAAGAACATGGAGTGTCACATGTTTGTGCACAGAAATGACAGTGCTCGAGCCGGTTTTGCATTGTATTGTTGAAATGGAACCCCTGTGCTTTGAACCCAGCCCTTGTTGCTATCAACTCTGCCTGGCAGGAGGGTTACAATCACATATCAAAATACACAAAACAGCCTAAAAGCAATCTCTAATAAGTTTTCAAGCAACTTGTTTCTTACTTTACCTATCTGTAAATTTTGATTATTATTGATGAAAATGTTTTTTTCTTCAGTCTCTGTGTGTGTATATGATAAAAATGACCTTTACCAATAAAAAACCTAATACTACTATCCCTAAAGATGCCTCAAGGAGATTACTTTAAACTCTACAGTTAATATCACCAATAATTTCGACTCTAGCAGCTGCAATCAAATACAATCATTGGATGTGTTGTTTTTTTAAATTCTTCTTCATGATGAAAGTATCTGAAGAGATAAAAGAGGGAGAGAAAAAGTGACTGCTAGTTGCCAGTTTACAAGATAAAGTTGATCACAATGGTAATGCAAGACCACTTCATTCAGAAGCAGTGGCAGAAAAATCTGCTCCTACCTTTTGCCTTACAGTAGTCAAAACAACAAGAAGAGCTTGTTTTCAGATTTTCTGCAGTGCTGCCTCATAAGAGCGTGACATCATAAATTAAGCAAAGCAGTAAAGGCAGAAAAGAATCAACATAAATTGGACCATATTATGCATAAACAAGGTGTTAAATAAAACCTTCTCATAAACTGAGAAGTACCATTAATCCTTTCTATTTTGTATTTCATTTTAATATGACAATTTCTGTGTATTGCTGACAGAAAACATCAGGAAATGTGAGGTATAAATAGAAAGGCCTTTGCCTGCTGGTGCACAGAAAGTACCACATTGTGAACAGCTTCATAATTCATTTGTGCTTCAGGTACAAGGACAAAGTGAGACATTTGCCATGTTTCATAGTGACATAATATATCATCTGCCTATTAGACACTAATTTCTGAGGTTGTTTATCTGTCCTATAGGCTGGACTCAGGAAATGATGGCATTTCCATTCAAAATGATTGTGGGGAAAAAATCAGTCTTGGGCTTGCTCTCTAACAAAGTTTTCTATAAATATCTATTCAGAAGTTTCATGAAGCCCAGTGTATATTGAGTTTGGACTTAATGCACCTTGGGCCTTGTCTTCACTACAGCGGGGAAAGATCGATCTTATGGTGATCGATTTAGCGCGTCTTGTCAAGACGCGAGAAATCGATCGCCAGCGCTGCCCCCGTCGACTCCGTAACTCCAGCTTGACCAAAGGTGTAAGCTGGAGTCAACAGGGGAGCACGCCGCTGACTGCTGCCGCCGTGAGAACGGCAGGTAAGTAAGCTGCAGATACGCAAACTTCAGCTACGTGATTCACATAGCTGAAGTTGCGTATCTGCAGTTGATTCCCCCCCCCGCTAGAGAAAACAAGGCCTTGTTCATTATTACTTTAGGCATCATTAATAATGTGTTTAAATGTCTATAACGTGTAAATGAGGCAGGTGATGACAACTTTCTTGTGGTCTACTCTGTTATGTGCTAAGGCACAACTAATGTCATCAAAGTGGCATCCAAAGGTCACTCAGAGAAGTCCTGGATCAAACAGCAATGGGAAGAGTTACACTGTAAAAAATGATTCCCTCCAGAGCCACTTTCAGAAAATGCTAGGCCTAGCTCCATGAATTTGCCAACTGGCTGTCAAAAGGCATGTCCTGAGCTAGAAATGACTACGTAGCTCACATTGTGTGAGACATTCTGATTGATGTCATTGCCCTGCAAGAAACCCATATCAAAGATGACACCCAAGAATTGCACTGTCATATTGCTGGTTACAGGCTTATTGCCTCCCTCCATTATCTGAAACATGGCCTTGCCACATACACCAAGCAAGGCATCAAGGACTATGGCAAGAGAGAATCCAGGCATAACTCTGGAACCTTCACCATCTCCATAAGAATTAACAAGATAACAGAGAATGCGTAATGTGGGAAAAAGCCAATCTGTATTCAGCGGTTCATTAGATGCATAGAGCGGAACATACAGTAGGAAGATATACATATACACACACACACACGTATATAAAATGCGAACATGAAAAGGTAGAGGTTGCCATACCAACTTAAAGTGGCTAATAATTAAGGTGAACTATTACCAGTAGGAGAAAAAAATACTGTTGTAGTGCTTACCTTGTTCCCTAGTATGATTTGGTAGTCTGTAGCAGACACCAGCTAGTACCCCGGCTTGTGCTTTATCTGTTAGGCCATTGATCCATAAGCGTACAAAATAATTTTCTTCTGAGTGATCAGTGACTTGGAAACAGGTAAGGCCATTTTTGATGTAGATTGCCACTCCCCCCACCCCTTTTATCTGCTTGAGCCCTCCTAAATAGGTTATAACCATTGATTTTAACATTCCAGCCAGCTGACTCATCTCACCATATGTAGATCCCATACATAGCTATAATATAGAGAGATTATATATGACTATGGCATATTTTAGCATCAATCTGAAATGTAAAGGGTTGTGAAAGAAATGAACTATTAAACACTTTATCTAAGGTGTTAGAATCATCCAGTGATGCACTTATTGGTTGAGGAAAGTCAAATCAAGATAGCTCAGGTCAGCTCAGCTTTAAAGCAAATGCCTCAACTTTCAGCTTTATGGAATTCTTCCTCTTTTACGACATGTTTAAGGGGATCATGTTCCACAGGCTGCCTTTCGGATTTTGGGGAGAGTCTTTGTGACGCCTCTTTGCTTACATCAAAGCTTGAAATGACCACCAAGTAATTTCCTGAAGAAGCTGGAAAAGTGGCCACCATGACACTCTGATACAGGGGCCAGTTTATTGTGCTGAAGTTCTAATCTAACCTACGGCATTGTATTGTTAAGGCACCTAGTAGCTAAATTCCTAATTAAAGTGATGAAGATACATAATGGGAAAGAACAATATAAATAAAGGGGGAAAAAGTATGAAAAGGCAGAGTAGTCTGAGATCTGAGGAAGAACCAGATGCTAATAAAGCTGATCTGTAGTCCTGGTCTACATTTTCGGGGAGAGAGGAGGAAGGAACCTAACATATGCAACTTGGGCTATACGAATAGTGTAGCTGAAGTCGACGTATTTAGGTCAACTTACCTCAGCATTTTCATGGTGTTGAGTCAACTGCTGCTGCTCCCCCGTCGACTCCGCCTGCGCCTCTCTGCGCGGTGGAGTTTTGGGTTGGATGGGAGAGCGCTCGATAAATGAATCCCTGAAAGATCGATCTCTACCCACCAATCCGGTGGGTAGTGGAGACCTGGCCATAGTCTCTCTAAACAAGGCAATGTAGGACAGGATTCAATTCAGGCCAGAGCGTCTCAATAAACTGATTTTTTTTTTCTGAGGGCTTTACAAAATTCCCTGCTGACAGCCATGTTAACAGCTGCTCTTACTGGGGGCAGTATGACCTCATGCTGCAAACAGTTGACTTTTGTCAGTATTTGAGTCTCTGTGCAAATCTCCCTTTTTTGGTTTTGTGACGAAGAAAAGAGTAAGGACAGAAAATACTTCAAAATACAGAATTTCACTTTTGTAACAGAAATGAAAACAAACCCATTTTGTTGATGAAGAAATTACAATCGGCCATTGGTGATCCCACGTGGCTGTTCTTGCTCACTGACACAAGGATGAACTGTTTGGTAAATCGTGGGTCAGGAAAAATCTGATGGCATATCAGCCATTTTGTTTCACTTTCCTATGGAACACTGAGTGGATCCATCCATAATTGCCAAGTGAGTGTATTCCACACACACAATTTCCTGAGAAGGAAATTGATACAAGCAGCTTTAAGTGCAATGGAAATTAGGACAGTTTTATCAGAAAATATAATAAAATGTCAGAGAAAGAAGATCACCCTTCGTCTGTCATGTGACAATGCTAAAAAGTCATAAAACAAGTTACTTGGTCCAACCCTGAATGAAGAGTTTTAATAGCTTTAGGATACGGTATTATCCCTAAAGCTACTTTGTCTCACTCTGTTTCTCTACAGAGTTTCGATTAGACCCTCCCTAATACCCAGCCTTTCTGCTACAAAATTAAACAACCAGTACATGTAATCTCATATTTATTTTATGATGTTATTTTTCCTTTTGTGGCCTTTTTTAAAGTAGTGTCACAATTCCGTCCACATTTGTCTCGAAACGTGATCATACCCCTTCCTTCACTGCTGTGCTATGGCCTGATGCTTATGCCCTGCTTGTACACTGCGCTGCCAATCAACTACATTTTCACTTGCTTTAAGGCACCTTCACATTGCCAGTGAGTTGTAAAGGGGCTGGTCGCATGAAAGATACTCAGATTTACAGTGCTCAGTTTTGTAGAGTGGAGAACTATAAAGCCATTGCCTTCTCTGCATAGATCTCAACTTCTGAGAGTACCAAAACACATTATTAAGCTTCCTATATCATTCCTTCAATTCATCTCCAGTCAGGTAACAAAATATGGAAGATTTCAATGAAAGCAGGTTAAATGCCTGTATCTAATCTAGCTATAATGCAGCTAAATTACCGATTTGTAGTTAAACACTGAGAAATGTCAACTGTTCAGAGTTGGTGCAATAAACCTGAGCAGATCGTGGAAAAAAAATATCTAATTCCTGGTGAGTGTAATGAGCTTTTAGAGAGCTTGCCACACTTTTCAGGTTTTTGGCTCAGTTCTGATCTGTGGCCAAATTGTGAAACTCTTACTCCAGCAAAAATTGCCAGTTTTTCAAATGAAACTTACTTGAGTAAGACCGAGTTAATGATCTAGATTCTGCATTGCAATGCTCAGTGTATAGTTATTTACATGAGGAAACTGTCTGCAAATTGGGTGTAAAAGACTGATATTCCAATTTGACTGCATTTTTACGCCCATTTTTGGATTCATGCTACACAGGCCGAAAGACATCTTGATTTGGCTCACTGACATAATGTTGTCTGAGTGAAAACAGTAAAAATACATGGAAGGGGTCAGGATTTGGACCATGATCTGGCAAATAGAAAATAGCTACAGGCTCATATAAGGAGAATTCACAATCTCACTTTGGCAGCAGTACTTCACAAGCATTCTTTGTCTTTAGTAGCCTCCTGCCATCCTTCCCTCTCCCTATCCATAATGAAAAGTATTCATCATGCTCAGAAAGTCTGTAATGTATCCAACAAGACACCCAGTGTAAGAGTGGGGTTTTATGGAGCAGGCAAGGAGAGGCTTGAGCTATTGAAAAATCAAAGATTTACGTCCAACTGCGTGCACTTATTATGCCACAATTAAATATCTCCATTATTTGGGGATAACGACACATATAAAAGGCAGACAAAAAAAAAAAAAAGGGCAACAAATGCTGATGTTTTTATAGGGAAGGGAAAAAATGCATGTGTAGGATTAGTGACAGCTGGCTCCACCTTGGTAACGATCAGATAAAAGAATGGCAGCAAGTATGTTTCCCTGTAGATACTAACGTTGGCTAATATATGACTCTGCTTATGTCAAGAGGGTCTGACACTAGATTTCAATTATTTTGCTATGTATTATACATTTAATAGAAGGCATCTTTTCAATTACAATTCAGAAAGAGCAACCGGAAGAGAGCTAGCAAGAAATATCATCATCCTCATCATGAGCCTGGCTCAGAGATGACATGACAGATGTGCCTTCTTTCTGTTCACGCTGGACTTTGAGGCCAATAACAATAAAAAAAAAACCCACACAGATACAGCATAGCCACATTTTACACTTTTATTTGGGTTTAGCTCAACACCACAGAGAAAATACTTTGGTCAAACACAAGAAGAAGAGGTTGCCATGTAGGTCTTTCTGGCTGCAATAAACACAGTAACATGGAAAAATGCTGGTGTCCTCATAAAACACTGAATGTGTATCTTGGATTGGCACATAGAACTAATAAATGCAGTGTATGTACTTAGCATTTGAAAACAGCACTGCACATGCAAGATGTAACCAGGCTACTGCTCACCTTCACCATTGTCCCTGTACTATTTTTTACACTATTTTCTTTACCACAAACAAGAACGGAATTTGCTCGGCTGCTCGGTGTTTCAGTGACTACAGTTGGTAATTTTGTGACCTGTCTGAATAAGGTTGCTTTAGTCCTCATTGGCAGAACTGGTATCTGCTCTAAAGCTTTAACTGAAACATTATGCACTGTAAGTCACAGTGGGTCACCACTGGGGTGAAGGGAATGTTCTCTCAAGCTGATCAGGGGAGGATAGTACTGAGCAAAGAGATAGTATAGGGACTTGTGTGTGAATGCAGCTCTTACAATACCAAGAGTTAATAGTACTATCACATAAAGAAAGACATATCAATAATATATTGTACAAGCTTAATCAGTAACACATGTTGATTTGCAACACTGTACAGTTTAAATCTAAATGCCTGGCCTCAATCTGAGGTGACAAACAGTACTATCAATATAATAAAGGCAACACAATTACAGACACAATAGATTTCCTCTTCTCACGTCACATCCTCATGATATTACACTGAATCAATACCCCATTTATGTATTTTAGGTCAAATTAAACCACACTGCACTAGCTTTCTTCAAGTATTTTAGAGCAAGTAAAACAATCTTGCTTTACATACGAAAGTGGCCATGTAGATTCCAGTCAAAGCTACAACCAAAACTTAACTAGGGTTATAAATAGAAACAGATCTGAGCCATTAAGTTCTAATCCAAGCTCCTCCAAGATTTTGAGGATGAAGCTCAGTTTCCACTTCCATTGAAGAATGACTCAACATATCACTTATGCAGAATTTTGCACTCACGATTTCTAAGTGGGTCGATGACTCTACAATGACCGCGCTAGGAGTGTCTAGGCTTATCTCAAAGCATTCTAAGAACAGTTTCAATCAGACACACTCAATGTAGTAGATTTAATCAAAACACTTTTTTTAATCAAAAAAGGTGTTTTGACTAAATTGAAATGTTTCACAAAATTGTACTGAGTTCTGCAAAATTTCCTGCAAATGAAAATTTCAGAATGAAAAAAAAAATTCAGAATGAAAATTTTCAGAATTTTCATTTTGTGGGGAATTGAAAAAATCTTTGTTATTCTGAATTAGAACAAACATTTCTGAACATTCCTGTGAAACTAAAATGCTGCTTTTCCACCAGCACTGGGAATGGGGATGTTTAGAAAAGCTGTTGTCATGTGGGAAACCCAGGTTCTACCATGACATGAACATGTGACTTAGGACCCTGTCCTGAGACCTTTACATATACAAATGTCCTTATTCATCCAATTACCATTACTCCTGGGAGATTTTGTAGGATCTGGGTCTTAGTGAATTCTTCTCAATCTCAATTTTCAATTTATTTTTATCTCTAATGAATAAATTACTTCTTATAAAGATGCTTATGACACAAGTATTTAGTGTAAAGAGTGGCCCTTTTTGATAAGCTGTTTTAAAAGTTGAACAAAGAAACCACACAAATATAACCTTAGTTCAGTCTTGGTTAGGACTATATATTGATTGTCCATTTGCTTAGGTTAGGCCACATAAGAAATATATTTAGGAATAATAGCATCCTATTGTTGTATTGTAGTAGTTCTTATTAAGAGTTTTTAAGAGCTGCAGTACTTGTGAGGTTTTGCAATACTTAACTCTAGAGATGTATAATCCATGTGACATATAGAAATGAGGCATTGTACCTTTCAAAGAATTTATGTGGGCTTATGGTTCAAAATAATCTTTGTAGATATTTGATGCACCTCTATTAAAAGAAAAAAAATCTTGTTTAGTTTTCAGTTTCTGCCCCTGCATTTTTTATAACCCATATAAAATAAAAATCTCTAGTTTACAAAATAGGATATTTTAATATATATATATATTCCTTTTTCTAAAATTATATGTATTTAAATACATTTGAAATGTTGCTATAGGTAAATTAGAAATTCTGTTCTAAATCTAAGAAAAAGGCAAAATATTTTCACTTTTAAACATACAGTTTCTTTACTTTATGTATCTTACTGCCCCCCTTATTTGATTTTATCACCATTTGGGGCAAATTTGGCACCACTCAGTCTGACTACTTTTAATCTAAAATGTGCATTTACTAAATGTATTAAAATTTGGGGAGAAATTGCAAGTATCTTCTGTTATTTCTTATCTGTTTGAATGCAGCCTTTTGTGTATCTAATTATTAAAGAGGTATTCTAAAACTCAAGAGAGGATTTTAAAAGGAGCATGTTTCTTGATTTTAAACTGTACTCTACTTTGACGCCACAATATAGAAATAGATTTACTTTGGAACAAACTACAAATACATTCACACAGTTTGTGACAACTTAATTGTCTACCTAGAAGTTCTGGACCAGACTCGCAGAGCAGATTATTATAAATCTTGTCCCAGGCGGTCTATTTCCTCAATCAGGAAATCAATGTCTTGATGAGTAGCTGCTGGGTTTGAGATGACCATACGGAAGAAGTTCACTTTATCCCCCAGCGGTTGATAGCTGACCATAGTAGTTCCGTATTCCATCATTCTGGCTTTTATCACTGGGGCCACCTGCAAAGGCATGATACAAATATCAAATAATTGTTTATAATTCTAGAATTTGTTTGCTTTTTTTTAATAAGAGAAGGAAACTAAAACAAAATAAGAAAAAAATCTATTTTTGGCTAAAAACAAATACAGCACAGAGTAAACTGATCAATTTATAAATTGGAAAAGAGCCACGTGAATGACTAAAGGATTAGAAAACATGCCTGAAAATGATATGCTCAAAGAGCTCAATCTATTTAGCTTAACAAAGAGACAGTTAAGGGAGTGACTTGATTACAGTCTATACATAGCTACAAATATTTCAGTAATGGGCTCTTCAGTCTAGCAGAGAATGGTAGACTGTGACCCAATGGCTGGATGCTGAAGCTAGACAAATTCAGACTGGAAAGAAGGGGTAAATTTTTAATGGTGAAAGTAACTAACCCTGGGAACAATTTACAAGGGTTTGTGGTTGATTCTCTGTCAATGATGGTTTAAAATCAAGACTGGATGTTTTTCTAAACAATAAGCTCTAGGAGTTATTTGGGGGAATTTTTATGTCATGTGTTATACAGGAGGTCAGACTAGATGTTCCTTTCTGGTCTTGGAATCTATGGGCTAGTCTACGCTATCACTTAAGTCAATGTAACATGTCACTCAGGGGTCTGAAAAAGCCATGCAAATTCCATCGCCTTAAAGCAGTTTCCATACTGCACTATGTTGGCAGGAGACGCTCTCCCACTGACTTAGCTTCTGCCTCTTGTTGAAGTGGAGGTATTATGCGGAAGGGAGAGCGCTCTACTATCAACGTAGTGCATCTTCCCCATACGTACTACAGAGGCACAGCTGCATTGACGAAGCTGTGCCGACGTAATGTGATAGTATAGACTAGCCCTATAACTCTAGGAAAGTACTGCATCAAAAAGGCATTGGTGGCATTGTCGTGCTCTTATTACAATCAGTGGGAGACTTTCTACTGACTTTGGCTCCAATTCACCAAAGTATTCATTAGGGCCAATTGAAATCTTTTCAGCTGAACTATCTGTATTTTTTTTCCAGAAAATTAGATTTTCAACTAAACACACACAAAAATGTCTGCTTTTTAAGGAAAAAATTATTTTTTTCATTGAAAAAGCAAATGTCTGAAACATTTGTGGTTTTCAGCTGAAAATGGAAATATTTTTTCCAAGCCCCACACTGTTCTTATTTAGATATGGCACTGCAGTGCCTCATGGGATCTGCAGTTTGGTTACCTCATGTCTCCGTTCTTCTCTGTGAGCCATGCTTCCCCACTGGATGTTATCTCCCAGGATGCACAGTGACCATGGAAATCCCATGATGTGCTGCCTCCCATCATCAAATGGAGAGACAAGATGCATCATGGCTAAGGCTGTTTTAGTCATGGGTATTTTTAGTAAAAGTCACGGACAGGTCACGGGCTGCAAACAAAAATTCATGGGCCCATGACCTGTCCTTGACTTTTACTAAAAATACCTACCGTGACTAAAACTTGGGTGGGGATGCTCTGGGGGTGCTGGGGGAAGGGTCAAGGTGACCCAGGACCCCCTCTGGTGCTGGGAGGGACAGGGGGTGGGTGGCAGTGCTCAGCCTGGGACCCCCATTGGTTCTGGGAGGGGGTGACGAGCGGCGGCGCTCGGCCTGGAACCACTGCTGGTGCTGGGTCGGGATGGGGGAGCATGGCGTGTGGCTAGGGACCCCACTGATGCTGTGGGGGTGGTGGTGACATTGCTGGTAGGCTACCTCCCTGACTCTGCGTATACCTGAAGCTCCTAGAGGGAGGGGTAGCCATGAGGGCTCCACGTGCTCTTCCCACAACAAGCACCCGCTCTGCAGCTCCCATTGGCCCAGAGCCACAGCCAGTGGGAGCTGCTGGGATAGAGCCTGTGGGCATGAGAAGTGTGCGGAGCCCCCTGACCCCTCCACCTAGGAGCTGTAGGGACATGCCGGTTGGAGCTGGGGAAGCACCCCCCCAGGTAAGCACCGCCCCACACCCCAACCCTGTTGCCCGGGCCACACCCCCAAACTGCTGCTGCTGAGAGGGGCTGCCTGTCACGGGCAGCCCCTATGCCAGCACCAGACATTGCAGACCTCACAGAAAGTCACAGAATCTGTGACTTCCATGACCTCCGTGACAGACTTGCAGCTTTAATCATGGGAGATGTAGTTTAATCAGGGAGACCAGCCTAGATAGGAGCTTGGTGAACCTGAACTACAACTCCCATGAGGCACTGTAGCAGCAATTCTGAATCAAAATATTTCAATTTTTGGATGAAATATTCTTGATTTTAATTTTTCATTTAAAAGTCTAAATTTTTCTATGTAAAACTTCAATTTTTCATTGTTATAAAAAATATTCAATGGGAAAAAGACTCATTTTCTGACCATCTGTAATAGGTATGCATGTGCTTAATTTCAGATATGTGACTAGTCCCACTGCGGTTAGGTAAGCATGCCAGAGGGAAGTGCAGGTAAGTGCCCAAAATTGTTTCATCATCTGATTTGTCACATTCCTATTTTAGATAAAAGCAGCAGTGTTTACAAGGGTTTAACTTTACATGTATCAGCAGACTTTGCATGAGATCATAAAGGCGGTCATGACACCTTGCAAAGGCACAAAGCCATTCTTCAGATTGATTACAATAGCTCTGAGCCATTTATTTCCAGTGTGCTAACACTCAATATTGCTGACAAATGCAATTAACACATCATTTTCTGCATAATCCTCAAGCATATTGTTATAATCACTTTCCCTTTGTTTTCATATGCTAGACCTCCGCCACACAATCAAATTAAAACCTCTGGTCAAATTGTTACATTTGTTAGCATCACCAATTGCAATTTAAATTGTTAACATCAAGGATGACCATGCTTCAAATAAGCACCATAGAGAAAAATACTGAGAAAGGGAAACATGCAGAATATAAAACACACAGACGAGCATTTGAATGAACTGAATTACAGGTGCATTTTGTAAACTCACTTACTTTACTGAATGAAACCATTAAAATGACATTGGAAGTGTTCAAATGATCACTTTTATATCACTAGTTTTTCCTATTTATAAAAACATAACTAGATACCTCCCCGCAATGCTCTGAGTGTCCTGACAAAGGGATTCCCTAGTGGACCACTTCCTTACCATAGCCCATTCTTGATCACGCAACATCCCCATGGCAGCTCATGCGGAGAAATAACACTAGAAAAGTCTTTGTGTATTTTCAGCCCTCTTTTAAGCGCCAAATATTTTGGCTTTTTATTAACCACATTGTCTGCTCTTGATCTTCACTTCATCTCCCCTTTCATCCATTCTGTTCCTCTCATCCCCTGCACAGGCTGCCAATTCCCCTCCTCCTATTCCCATGGACAGGCTGTCTGGTTCACCTGTCTCACTCGCTCTGCAATACCTTCTGGCATTTCTAGTCCCTAAATACAGCTCCTGTTTCCTCACCTCCTCCTCTTATATAGCAGTGGTCCCTAAAGGAGACAGCTGGGCTGGCTTCTCTTCCTTATTTCCAGATATTTTTACAAGCCTTCAGTCTCTTTGGAAGCTAGAAGCAAGGAGGAGCAACTAGTATCACGTGACCTGCCAGGCCTCTGTAGACCACCACCAAGTGCTCTGCAGACCACAATTTGAGAGAACCACTATGTTAGAGAGGAGCCTGATACACAAAGATAGGATCCAAATTTGGTTTGAAGTTCCCCAGAGTTGGTGACTGAAGGGTTGTTATCCAAGATTCTTGTGCAAGCCAATCTCTAATGTTTTGAAATATTTTCAGTTAAAGATACCTATGGCCTTCATGTTGATGATATGGGCATGCCTGGCATACATTGAACGAACATATCTTATTTACCTTTAGAAGGCGGTTCATTCTTTCTTCGTTGTCCTCCATGCTGCGCAAACTGGGAGGTATGTACCAGAAGCAGACATTTGTGTGCTGAGGCTAAAATGAGAATAATAATGGCTTACTCGGCAAAAAATGTTCATAATATCTCAGTTGCAATTAATTCCATGCCTTTCCCTCCTCTCAGACATCATAACATGACAGCAATCATTGGCTTTCATTACTGCACACCACAGAGAGTCATTAGCATCATTAGTACATTCATCTGATGAAGTGGGTCTTTGCCCACAAAAGCTTATGCTCCAAAATATCTGTTAGTCTATAAGGTGCTACAAGACTCTTTGTCACATTAGCATCATTATTAGCAATAATTTTAGGCAATTTATCCCAAAGAAGACAGACCCAGATACACGGCCTCTACTGTGTCTATGCATTTGTCCCCTAAAGAGAGGCATCTGGATTCTATAGGTGCTGTCCTTTCAAGAGGCTGCATGGAGTTAATGCCTCTTCAGAAGCAGGTGTCTATAGTAGATAACCTACTGTGACAAAGTTCCGAGTCTGTATTTGTGGGTCCTGTGCTTCCTGGTAGATTTAGGGGCTTCAGAAACTCATCTAGGCCTCAGGGTAACCTCCCTTTCTCAGCACTTAATTAGGGGAGGCAGAAATGGGAGAGCCCAGGCCTGCCCTCTACTCCGGGCTCCAGCCCAAGGACCCTAATAGTATCAGCTAAGATGGCTGACCTTTTAGCCACAAAACATAATACAATTCACTGGGCTACTTCCCCACAGCAGTCCCCACTTCTTCAAACTCCACTTCACCCTTACCTTAGGGCCTCCTTCCTTGCTTACGATATGTTTACCACTCAGTCTCACCAACAGCACAACTTCTTCCCACAGCTCCTGACATCCACACCCACCTGACTAACTGGGAGGGTTTTTAACTGGTTTCAGCCAGCCCCTGATTGGCTTCAGGTGTCCCAATCAGGCTAGCTATTTCTGCTGCTTTCTAGAAGCTTCTTAATTGGTCCCAGGTGTCTTGATTGGCCTGGAGTAGCCTTTGTTTGGCTATCCAGGGAACAGGGACCTGCACATCCTGAGGCTGGTATACCTGCCTTCCAGCACTCTCTTATACCCTTCTGGACTGACTCCATTACACTACTTAATAGAGCATCCTGGGTACTTTGATTTTGTTGTGTGCTCTATAATGTATAACTCTGGACATACAGGCTTGAGTCAGAGGTGAGTGTGAGATGGTATAAATTAAATTCTCTTCTGCTCCTTGAAATTCCCTGGTGCTCAGTTACATTTCTTTAGATTCCATTAAACTCCCTTACTAATGTGAGAGAATAATGGAGTCTAAACTAGTTTAATTTGTACATTTAGGAACCAGAAGAAGACAGGTGAAAAGTAGGATATGGCTTGTCTACACAGCGACTTAGTGCATGCACGTTGGGGTGTGAATCTACAGTGCACTAGCATGCCATGCAGATCCTGTTTTCATCTGAGTCACCAGTAAAAGTCAGCTATTGACTTTCACCTGGGTGATGCAAGCTACAATACTCCACACTGCTGCCTCATTTCACTTGTCCCGTGATGGGAATCATTAGCAGTTTCCTTTGTAAGGAACATGTTTTTGGGTCCTCCAAAACCAGATTGTCCTATCAGTAGCAACACAAGTGCTGACTAAATGTACCGCATTTTAAAGCTACAGTAAGTCAAAATACATACCTTTCCATCAAACACCATTTCATAGCCTTCTCTGTTCTTTATTTTATTATATAGATATTCTGCAAGTTCCAAGCACTTGTCAATTTGTGCTTCAAATCCTGTCGTTCCCTTCATAAAAAAAGAACACAATATTTTGCATCTCGCTGTATTCTGAATAGCGATCGTGTCAGGAATACGTGGCACTTGCTAAAGCAAAGATGCAGGTTACATTTCTAAAGTCTGTCTTGGAGATACTGTACACCTTCTTGTGTGCTATGAATAGTTCTCCCAGCTCTAGCTGTAACCATCTGACCTGTATGATAGGTTGGTGATATCAGTCTATACAGGGAGATTTTGGCAAACCAGTAAAGTGCCTGAAACCATTATTGCTTATATCTAAAAGCAGCCGTATCAGCAGGCCATAAAATGGCCATGCAGCAGCCTTAGCTTAACCAAGGCAGGGGGCTTTGGATGCCACAGAATGAGCAGCTTGACCCTGCATCCTTCCTGATAAGACTTGCATTGAAATTGCTGATGCATGCATTTTAGGGGCCTCAAGGAGTGCAAACTCTGAAAAAACCACACCTGGTTAGTCAATGACAAGAAGGAAACCTCTTGTTTGACCTTTGAAACTGCTTGCTTAACAAGTTTTCTGTAAGTGACATGTCATTGTAGTACTAATGTATAAATAAGGGGGAAAAGTTGGAGGTAGGGGGACTCTTCCTCTGGATGCATCTTGTGTTCCCCACTGGCTGCCACTGTGCCACTCAAGAGCCACACTCAGCTTTGGTAATTATCGAGGGTTGGGGGCGTTTTACTAACCTGTTGCAGACGTGTGTAAGTGCTTGAGACTAAGTAAAGTTTAGCTTTAAGTGAAAGCATTCTTGTGTTGTCCTGTTTGTGCCAGCCATCTAGCAGTTGGACCGCCATGTCTCCCCTGATTTATTTCCTGACACCACCTCGCACAGAGTAAAAGTAACCAAGAGCTTTGGGTTGAAAGAACGCGGGGAACAAGTCCAGCTCCTAATGGGCCATTGAAGATATGTATCACTGATGGGAACACTTGTTGGCAGCCTCTGCAGTGAGGCCATGGATTGGAAAGCTATGGAACATGAACTCTGCAGGTTTTCCTTCTTGGTCAGGGTTGAGCCACATTGTGAGCAAGTGGGGAAGTTCGCATTGGTCTGTGGAGAGAGGACTTTAGCAATCTGGCACCTATTCCTAGCATAAAAGTCCCCTAGAAAACTAAATGATAAAATGAGCTTTTAAAGAGCAGCTTGATGTCTGGTGAGAAACAAGCATTCTTATTAGAAACCGCTCTGTCTCTTCAGCAGGGCCTTTTTCCTCTCTCCTCATTGCTATTTAATAAAGGACATTAGTATGAAATTGGAATCTTTGTTTTTAAGAGCTTCAGTTTCTCCTGCTGCTTCCTTTCCAGCTCAAGGCCGTTTGTGACATCATAATCATGTCTGCAACCACTGGCTGTGATGCCACTAATGAAGCATTACTATGGCTTCACGTCAGGAGAACAAGCTGCAGGAACAAACTGTTAAAGAAACACTGATCCTATGTTAATATTCCAAGTTAAATAGAGGTGGGAAATGGGGAGAAAAAATAGTCAAAGCAATACGGAAATGATCTGGTCTTTATGAAAAAATGTTTATAAATAAAAGTCCACTAAATCTGATTAGGAACATAAGAACGACTGTACTGTGTCAAACCAAAGGTCCATCCAGCTCAGTATCCTGTCTACCGACAGTGGCCAATGCCAGGTACCCTGGAGTGAGTGAACCTAACAGGTGATAATCAAGTGATCTCCTTCCTGCCATCATCACCCCCTCTGACAAACAGAGGCTAGGGACACCATTCCTTACACACCCTGGCTAATAGCCATTAATGAACTTAACCTCCATGAATTTATCCAGTTCTCTTTTAAACCCTGTTATATTCCTAGCCTTCACAACCTCCTCAGGCAAGGAGTTCCACAGGTTGACTGTGCGCTGTGTGAAGAAGAACTTTCTTTTATTTGTTTTAAACCTGCTACTCATTAATTTCATTTGGTGGCCCCTAGTTCTTCTATTATGGGAACAAGTAAATAACTTTTCCTTATTCACTTTCTCCACACCACTCATAATTTTATATACCTCTATAATATTCCCCCCTTGTGTTCCCTTTTCCAAACTGAAAAGTCCTAGCCTTTTAAATCTCTCGTCATATGGGACCTGTTCCAACCACCTAATCATTTTAGTTGCCCTTCTCTGAACCTTTTCTAATGCCAGTATATCCTTTTTGAGATGAGGAGATCACATCTGTATGCATTATTCAAGATGTGGGCACACTGTGAATTTATATAAGGGCAATGAGATATTCTCTGTCTTATTCTCTATCCCCTTTTTAATGATTCCTAACATCCTGTTTGCTTTTTTGACTGCTGCTGCACACTGCATGAATGTCTTCAGAGAACTATCCACGATGACTCCAAGATCTTTTTCCTGATTAGTTGTCGCTAAATTAGCCCCCATCATATTGTACATATAGTTGGGGTTATTTTTTCCAATGTGCATTACTTTACATTTATCCACATTAAATTTCATTTGCCATTTTGTTGCCCAATCATTTAGTTTTGAGAGGTATTTTTGAAGTTCTTCACAGTCTGCTTTGGTCTTAAATGTTTTAAGCAGTTTAGAATCATCTGTAAACTTTGCCACCTCACTGTTTACCCCTTTCTCCAAATCATTTTTGAATAAGTTGAATAGGATTGGTCCTAGGACTGGCCCTTGGGGAACATCACTAGTTACCCCCCTCCAGTCTGAAAATTTACCATCTATTCTTACCCTTTGTTCCCTGTCTCTTAACCAGTTCTCAATCCAGGAAAAGATCTTCCCTCTTATCCCATGACAAATTTTGTGCTGCTCTGGCACTGCAAAGCAGATCTCAAGCCAGTTTAAGTGGTCCTTTGGATAGGGGCACCCTACAGTGGTGCAGAGCCAGCATAGTGCCAAGCATAGGTGGTGTGGCCAAAGAAAAAGGGGATGTGGCCAAAGTTCCCTTGCACTCTGCAGGCTCCCGCTATTACTGCAGCTCCTGGGAGACTATTTCAACTAGAACAACTTGAAAACAGCCTTGAGGCTTCTTGAAGTTGCTCCTTGTGACTGGGCCAGTGCCTAGTGGCCTGAGGATCAGAGAGGCACAAAAATGACTTACATCCTATTTTGCAGACTCCTGTGACAGTCCCAAAGAGCTGTCCCAGGATGTGTTTTCAGAATTTGAATAAAGCACCTAAGGGTTTGTAACTCCTTTTCTTGATAGAAATGATGCAGTCAACTGCAATGAACAAGCCTGAAACAGTTGGGCATAATCATTTGAATTTATACATAAATAAATGTTAGCAATATTATACAAAAAAGATGCGTGAGTCAAAAAAAGAGCCAGTACTTTCCGATTTTAATTAGTTTGTCCATAATAATAATATGACTATGCTGTGTTCCTTTTAAAAAATGGAACCAGGTGTGTAAGTCACTAATTTGTCACATTTAGTTTTAGAATTTCATTAAAATAAAAAATCTTTGTGTTTCCAAAAATCTTTCTGGAATGATTAAACTTAAACATAATATTTATGCTGTCAGATTGTTAAAGTTAGATGCAGCAATTGGTATACAATGACATGTTGTCTGAATTTCAGAGTCATGTGTGATGCTTTGTAGCTAAATCAACTCAAGGTAAAGAAAGCGGAAATGTATTATCATTTTTATTATTATTTAATTTCCATCATTGTTCTTTCTTCCATCTCATGTGAAAAGGTCAGGGTAGACATTTTCTAAAACTATGATTATATAAAGCAGAGCTGTTCACTATTTTTATGCAAACAGATAGATCACGTACTTGCTTACCTTTGCTCTCCACATCAGCCATAGCTTGAAGACATCAACATGACGCCCGCATTGCAGCGCCTTGTCTCCAGTGTCATATGACAAGTCATAGTGTTTATCTTGTTGAAAGAGGTAGGAAGCATGCATTTGATTGCAGCTCTGCAACAAGCCCTTAAAGAAACAGACACAATTAAGGAAAATTGGCATTTGCGTAGTTTTACTGCTTTGCTTCCTTTGTTTCTATTACGTACTTTCACTTTCCTAAAAACTTTTCAAAGCATTCCTCTGGATAAAGCAAGCTGACCCAGCAGCTCTGTGGCTCCTCTAAATTATGTCATGACACTGCTGGCTGAATTGGTTTTGTTTCTAAACTACTATTCCCCACTTTTATTTGTTTGGGGTGCAGTTGATTCCAATGCTGAAAGCACATGCAAGGCCCTCCACTCCACCTACTCTACAAACCAGGTGCGTACGGGGGTCTTAAATTAGAGAGAACGGCTTTGGGCAGACAGGGTGAATATGCCTTTAAGCATACCACTAGTGCTGTTTCTGAAAGTAAGTGGTCATATTTTGACCCCCTTCTAGCCTGCAAAATGTAGTTTTGGGAGGCGGTCTTCCAATGTGCACAGAATTTGGCTGTGGGCCCCCAGTAAGCTATCTCTGAGGCAGACGTTTCACAAAAAGCATGGAGCTAATCATTTTTCTCTCAGTTTTCCTTTTTATTTGTATGCCTTACATATAGAGAGTGCCAAATCCTGGCTCTGTTGAAGTCTTCATGCATGTTTTGTGCACATCATACATCTCTTTCCCAAAACTGTATTTTTCAGTCCACAAGGGGTCTTTGTCTTCAAGAGTTACCTATCTATGAAACTCATGAAAAGGAGATAGAAAAATGAGAGAATTTGGTTGTATGCTTTTTGTGAGACATCTGGTCACACTCTGGGTCAGGGATGGCATTGGCTTCAATGAGGCCAGGACTTGTTTCACAGAATTGAACCACAGAGCAAATAAAACCTAGCTCCTCTCTTTCTGTTTAAGGGCACTTTGTGTACAATCTGCTGTGCAGCTGTTAGCAGAGCAGTAACCAGCTTTTCAATAGCTAGTCTAATAAGTGGTGGTTGTATAGCAGCTGTCCAATAATTGGCTGCTATATGAAGATTACATGCTTGAAGGATAATTCTTCCAGTTGTAGGTGTCCCAGGACTAAATAAAATGTAGATTTTATCATGTGAACTTGGGCTTTCTTTTCTCATTCCTCGCTGAACAACATGGGCTTATATATCAGCGTTGGGTTGTAATGTCTAGCCATTTGGTTGATCACAAACATCTGAAAGGACAATAACTCATGGACACTGTGCACTGTATTGCTAGTCCAACTGATATGTGTAAGTGGGGCAGATTCTGCCTTCAGTTACACGTGTACACAGCATTGAAAGCTGCAGTGTTACATTGCTTCAACTAAGAGGCCAATTTAGTTCAGTGTATTTCAAATACAAAGTCACCACAACTCTATAAAGATATGTAGTCATTTATTTCTCCTGGACAGCTGTTTTAAATCCTTCTGTGTTTGTAGACTGAACAAGTGCCTAGAGGTTTGTGTCTCAGTTTCATTTGTAATCTTCATCACATGAACACACTTTAGCTATGACACAGTTATAAAGAAGGTATCTAGCACATTCCGGGGGGAAATGCCAGAAATGACTAGAGGTACATATGGATGAAGACTTACCTCTTCCCTAACGAGAAGGGCAGAACACTGCAATGGGACACCCATCATCTTGTGCGGGTTCCAAGTCACAGAATTGGCCCTACAGCAACAAACAACAGTCAACAGAGATGTTATCCCACAGGTCTGAAATCATTAAAACATTCAGTAATAAACAAAATAATAAGGCTCATATGGGCCTCAAAGATGCAAGGCTAAAAGTACGCACAGTGGTTTTCAGAAGAGTGATTATTAATGTTCTTACAGGACCCCAGAGGCACTGCTAGCCCACTAGGGGTCCTAAGCAGGAATATTTTGGGACCTAGCTGACATACAACACATAATAATAAGTGAATAGGGGGCCTTCTTGAGCTGCTCTGGGCCCTAGCCAGTTGTTTAGTCTGCGTATGCTTAGTGCTGGCTCTGCAGGACCCAAATGCAGAATCTTTAATCACACTGTGGGACATGGATGTAAATTTACTCAGGCAGACTACTCATCAAAGCAAGGGTTTTTGTAAGTTAGCCCTAAAAGGTTCTGGGCTATGGCTCTGGAGAGTTAGCACAGAGCCGTGGTGCTATAGACTAGATTTTGTGAGCACCAGAATTTCTGTGATCCAGCTACACTTTAAAGGTAAAGAGTCAATGCGTCAAAAACATATATGTGATTTAGGACCAGTCTGCAAAGATGTTTGGGCAGCTAAGATGCAAATAGGTGCCTAGTGGGATTTTCAAAAGCGCCCAAATAGGTTTGGTGTCTAATTCCCATTAACTCCTATTGATCCCATCAACTTGCTGATGCATGTTTGAAAATTCCATTCTGAAAATTTTACCCAAATAGTCAGCTCCAAATGGTCAGATCCTCAGCTGGTGGTAGTTCTCACTGCTCTGTTGGCTTCAAGTGAGCTATGACAATTTGCACAGTTTGAGGATCTGGTCCAAAATGATCATGGTAATGAATATGGCATTATCTCAAAAGCTCTTTCATGCTCTCTGTCACTTATCTTGGTTACCAAGGTGTCAGAAGCTGCCTTAGAAAGTTAGTCAGAGAGCATGTTGAAATACTTATTGGCCATGCATTGACTCAAGCAGGAAAAAACCACCAGGTCCTATGCCTATTGGATTGATATAATATGCTCCTCACGATGCTGTGATATAGGAAGAGAGATTTATTGGCACAGCAAAAGCTATGCTGCTAACTAATCACATCACTGAAACTGGCTTGGAAAGGGTGGTAGGAGCTGGTAGCGGGGAGTCAAAAATGTTTTGCGGAGCTTATTTCCTTTTATTTGGGGTTTTGCGGGTTTTTTTTAACAACTCTCTTAAAGATAAGATTGTCTCTTCTTTTTGAAAGGCTAACAAGGCTTCAGAGATTTTTTGAAAATAAGCTGTTTTCCAAAACACAGCAAATGGTGGACTGGCATGGCTTGCAGAAAGTTTTAAATTAAAGCAATCCAAGATGCTGTATCCAAAAGATCACCTCTTGTTACACATGTGAGAACATTTGGATGAGTATTTTTTAGACTACAGCGAAGCGGAAGATGACTGTGTAGGGACCCCAAGTTTCAAAAATGGCTAAATAAAATCAAATACCTGCTTAACATACCTAAGGATTGATTTGTGCCTCCTATCTTCAGAACTGGGCAAGTCTGAGAATTGGATCCACAGGAGAAACACAGTTCCCAGAGTGGATCCAAGCCAAGTAAACATTAGAATGAATGACTAGCCTGGGTTCCAAGATTGCTCTCTGGCTATGATTGCCTGAGTCATAATGGACATACATTTGTTAAGGATATGCGTAATAATCTGTCTGCCAAATGGGCTAAATGAGAGCTGTGTTCATTCCTTGCTGTATAGTTCCTTGTATTGTGCTCTAATCTGCTTCCTGGTTTCCCCCCAGAGAGAGAGAGTGTGTGGGGAGGTGGTCTATGACAGGAAGAGGATGCCTTGCTCTCCTCCTATTCCACTCTGCAGGAGCATTATATGGGCCACAGTCTGGACCAGAATTTGGCTCTTATTCAGCTCAGCTTTAAACAGGTGTCAGTTTTTGAAGACACAGATAACAGCAGGTACATTTTTTGCACCCACAGTTAGTTGTGACCACTTTGATCTCTACATCCTGGATTGCATCTGCAAATCTGAATCTGGGTCCCCCGGGGGTTAAAGGACAGGATGCTGCAGGCAGGGCACTCTCTGTCATTGGCCCTTGACTTGAAGTCCTTCTGCTCTGCCAGGTACAAAAGAGACTGAATCTGCTGACTCAAAGGCAGGCTGCAAAACCTACCTGTTTGCATAGGTGTAGAGGGAGCACAAAGTGGGTGGGTGCATGTTGAAGGATTGAGGTTGTAGGCTGGGTGGGGAGGCAAACTGTTCAGTTGTTCATTGGGTTTTTTTGTGTTATGCTTGACTTGTTATTTACTAATTGGAGGATTTATACTTTGGAGGGCTGTTGAAGATGCCTACTGAACAGGATTGTGCTCTTTCTTGCTGTGGGAGGGGGCTATTTAACTGTAGAGATCTGAATAAGTCAATAAATGCGGGGGGGGGGGCCGAGGGGAAGAGTGCAAATATCTAGGGGACCAAAACTCCAAGAATGAAAGTGAGTGTTTTGAGAATCTGGCCTGGGGGGCAGTTTTCTTTCTCTGGTTTGAAACCAGTCAGTATTAAGGTTTGTGAAGAAGTGCTTTGGGATCCCACAGGAGGAGAGATGCCCTGCATACTAGTACAAGAGTACTACCATTTTCTCTCAGTCTCCACTCCCCCAAAACATAGATTCCAAGGCCAGAAGAGACCATTGTGATCAATGCAACTACATGCAGTTGCAAAATGCTGCAGCCGGTAGAATACTTCTGTGCTGCCTTTCCTGGTTTTCAAATGGAATTGTGCAGCCCTGAAGCAAAGCCTGTAGGGAATACTCTTTCACAGGCAGCATCTGGCTATTTGGCCCAGCTCTTTGAGCATTTGGCAGCTTTTAATCAACTCAGAGCCACTCGCCTGTTTAGGGTACTGGAGTTAATGATTCTAAACTCACATTCAAGCCTACTAATCTCTTCTTCTGTTACATGTACTAACTTTTATCTGTCTTTACAGAGAACCCTAAGCACATTCTTTAAGATGCCTGTAGATAATGGAGGTGGCTTTTTTTTTTTTTATAGTAAAAGGGTTGTTTACCAATGACAATGCCCAAATACCAATTTTCTGACTAAATCATTGCATTGACCTTTAGGTCACCCATTTTTCTAAAATTCATCACAGTTGTGCACAAAGTATTTTAATCTCATTACATTTGCTTTGTCACAGAGGGTACCGACGTCAACAACTGATATATGCTTAAATAAAATGATGGCTGAAAGTCACATATGAAGAAGAAACACAGACAAAAAAGCGACATTATTTTCTTTTGGAAATTTCCTAATGGACCGTCTGGAGTTTTGCTTGAGCAAGAATTGGCTTTATTTGGTGTGTTGTAGTTATTAGAAAATGGAGGATGAAATGGATACAGGTGCTCACACTCACTTTGTAACATCCAGATGTGAACATCTTAGTAGGATATTTAAATCCCACATGTGGGTGCTCAGACTAGAATTTTTCCTATTTAATGTAACTAAGCACCAATATTAGTATCCATGTGTACACAAAATGTACATGCCCTGTGGAAATCTGAGTAGTTACCCCTGCCCACCTCCCCCATCATTCTCCATGTGAAGAAGGAAGAGGAAATGGCAAGATTACCATGTAATTCACAGCTCCATACCCGGAGATGACTCATATCAGAACACTAGATCTAAACCTCTGGAATGCCAGGGAAGTTCCAATTGAGTTATAGGTCTGAATTCATGATTTAGGCATCTCTTTATCAGAGATTGAACCAGGACTTCTTATCCAAATACCTCTAAATTTGGAAGAAGTTCAGATTTGGCTCCTATCCTGGATCCACATTTTGTGATTCAGGTTCCTCCTAATGCTATATCTGATAAGCAGTAGGAGCAGAGATTTCAACATCCTGATATCCTGCTTAAGCACAGTGTGCATGTATTCAGTGATAAGACAGTTTCCTTTAACAAAAATGTGTCTAGCTTTTTAAAGTCCTTTTGAGTTCTCAAGGCTTTCAAGCAATCAGCTGGAGAGGACGTCATTGGCTGCTTTCTGAATTCAAAATAAAAACACTGTTTAGAAGTGTTATACGCTCATGTAACTGAAAGAAGGGGATTAGTTCCTCAGAGAAAGACATGAATACAGTGTCTGCAGAAGAAGAATGGAAGAAAAATATCATGGAGCCAGTAAGAGGATCATGGGAACTGAGTGAAACCAAAGGCATGAAGACAGGGAAGAAGGAAGCTGGGAGTAGTGCAATTTAATTGGCAGGGAGCTGTGGTTTTTCTAGAAGTTGGAAAGAAGTAGGATGGGAATAACAACCTAACCTTAACCAAAAGAAGCTTTAAAAATGGTTTTGGACAAAGTACTTGCTCAGGAGTTCATTCAAGCTTATTCTTTATTGCTACTGAACTGGTTCATCATTTCTGTGTGTATTATAGATGCATTTATCATGGGTGGAATTCAAAACCTTGTACACCTAAACCTCAGCATTTTCTAGATCCAACACAAGGATTTACTTCTTTGAGGCATATTCAAAGACTGCAGAAATCTGAGCTGTTGCACACATGAGCTGAGTTTTGCAACTACAGAAATGTGGAGAACAGAAGAAGCTATGAATTTTGATGTGTAAATTAAATATTCCTAGTGAGAGTATGCATGACAACTCTTCTGATGATAAAATTCTAGCTAGAACCCATTACAACACAATCCCGTATACTACAACATTGCATAAAAACTTAGAGTTATATTGTCATGACACTGGGACATGCTGATATTTCATAGTGATTTGAGGATTTATAAATGATCTCCCCAATAGAATTGGAATGGTCTTAGACAGTCTTAGACCCACTGCAGGGTCTCCAAGGTTCAATTCTTTTGGAAATGCAGTTGCCAGCTCTTTTTGGACAGGTTCATATAGAGGATCACACAATCACCATTCTGGAGCTCAGAATACCGTTTGAAAGGGGTGAATCACAAATAGGAGCTATACGTTATATGAACAAGAAAACAAAGTCACATCACAATTTTTTAATCACACAGCTTATTGAATAAAGGGACTTAGCAATGTTATTTCAGTTGAGAGAGGATAGCCTGAAAGATTGCTTCATGCTATATATTGGACATTAGATTATAATAATGAATAGGACTGGATGATTTTTATTTATAGACATTTCTGTAGTAATCACAAGAGTACTGGAGCACTTAACTTGTTAATAAATCATACCTTTCAACACCATTTAATTTCCATTTATGTTTCCTAGACATCAGCAGCCCTCCACCCCATGCTGCCTGAAAGACAAGATACATAATCTTAAAAAACCGATAGATCTGTATTTTTCTGGTACTTGCATCCATGTGTCCGAGCAATTTTATGTCTCATCCTTTGCTTGCTGAACCCATATATTTCTAAACACTTCAGCTAGAGCTACAGTTTAGAGTCTGGATAATAAACAGTACTAATGGTTTTCATCTCTCTCACCCGTGGTTTCTTTCAGGAGGCTGTGACTGGAGTTGCATAGGCCGGAGCCTATGTATCAACCTGCATCACTGTCCAGCCCACCTAATTCCTCCTTCACCATGGCCATATATGACAGCAGTATGCTAGGCCAGCCCCAGTCTGTGCTGGGGAGCCAAGAGGTGACTAGAGACACACAGAAGGGTAGATTGGGTCTTTTCCCTTTTTGTGATAGTGGTGTTGACAGAGTGGGATGGCAGCCCAGCTGGAGAGATGGGTTTTGCATCTGAGTTCAAACCACTAATGTTTCCTTCAACCTCCTCCCCACCGTCGCCCTCTTTTCTCCTGCAGAGATCTGGGATCAGAGAGATCATCTCCAGCATGTGCAGGAGAATGAGGCACAGTGAGGACCTCAATAAAGTAAGCTAATGTTAGCAAATCAATTTGGCAAGATAGTCTAGCAGATGCCTTAGGGACCTCAGCGTTTTAGTCGTCTGGGGGAGTTACAGCATTAACTGACTGCAAGTTTAGAACCAACCAACAGCCTTTTCTTTGATCGTTTATTTTTAGGGCTGACTGGAAAACAACAATCCCGTTTCATGAAAACTGTCAAGATTTTTATTCATTCCAAAGCAAAACAAAATGAGATCTTTAGACATTTTTTGCAAAGAACCCACAGGAGCCTCTCCCCGCCGCCCAAAGAGCGGAAGTAGATGGAGTAGGGACTTGGAGCCATGTCTCTCCCATCCTGGGTGAGGACACTAACCAGCGGGCTATCCTGGAGGGAGGTTTCTCAGTTTCTTTCCATACCCCTCCTCCCAATTCCATTTTGGATTTGAGAAACCCTCTGGACAGTATTTTCATTGAAACCAGTACGTTTCTGTGAAACATTTTGGCTACAACCCTATGAAATTTTTGGACAGAAAAAAATGTCAAAGATTTTTCCACCATCTGGATTTATTTGACATCTGCCACAGAAGATGGGTCTGTACGGGGTATGTTATTTTTTCATAATGACGATGGCTAGAGATACAGAGGCTGAGAAGATTTTCAAAATAGGATTCCTAAAGCAAGTAATTTAAATGCATGTTTAGACAGCTAAAAGTAGCCTGATTTTTCAAAGGTGCAGAGCACTCATAGATCTCAGCAGCCTCACCAGACGTTCCAGATGCCCAGCCTTTTTTTCAGATCAAAGGGGGGGGGGGCGGAGAATTAGGCCGTAGCTCATTAGCTTTCATTAGAGGACCTAGTATGTTATCATCTGTGAAAAATGACACTGTACACAGATGGATGAATTAATGGTGGCACACTCTATAATCCAGTCCCTAGAGCAAAACAGTACTTACATCCACGTGCATCCAGATTTTGTATTTCTTGCAGATGTCCGCAATAGCAAGGAGTGGATCAAATGCACCATGCACTGTAGTTCCTGCAGTGGCACTAACGAGGAAAGGAACAAATCCCTACAAAAAGGAGAGAAATACTCTTCAGTAAGAGAATATTATTTGTCAAACAGAGAACCTTTTATACCTATTTTTATTTTTTTAACCCACCTCAATCTGCAGTAGCTCTATTTTCTTCCAAATATTCAGGCTGCAGTGTAAGTAAAACTAATTGCAGAAGCGGCTGTGTTAATCCTAAATGAATACACAAGTGTCGCCTAGGCGACAAACCTGCTTTGTGTTGCCAGGCAAAGGAAGTTGCGATTTGGAAATCAAGAGCTACCTCATGATAGATACTATTGCACTTTTTTTTGGCTTTTCTTATTTTAGAAGTTCTTGATATTACAGTTTCTGCCTTTAGGTGGCAGCAAACTTCCAAGGCCAACACTGTGCCACTTAATGTAAAGATACCTTAGCTGTAAAAGCTTCAGAATGAACATTTCCACACCTGTCTGTTTATCCATGTTTTACTTCACTTTCTTATGACATGTAGGACAAACAAAACTATCTTTATGCATCATTGAACAGTAAATCCCACTCTACTGACACCACTTTTTGGCAAATTTAAAGTAGCCTATGTTATGCTTTATATTAAGTTGCATTCAGCACATGCTAGATTTTGTGCATCATGTAG
The DNA here is from genome assembly GCA_007922305.1 of Dermatemys mawii. Classification (NCBI taxonomy): domain Eukaryota; kingdom Metazoa; phylum Chordata; order Testudines; family Dermatemydidae; genus Dermatemys; species Dermatemys mawii. The sequence continues at coordinate 20,623,529 of ML677349.1, forward strand.
GAAGGCACATTTCTTACCCCAAGAGTCTATGTTGTAAGGTCCTGATTCTGCAAAGGTTTATGCTTACTCTCCACTTTTAGCATGAGCAGTTCCCCTGAAACCACTGGAACTACTCAAAATGTGTAAAGTTAAGCAAGTTCCCAAGACTTTGCAAGATTGGGGTCTAACATATATATATGAAAATTACATAAAAATACATGTTTTTTAACATGTAATAAGCAACTGATATTTCTTAAAAGGCCTGAACTTCCCCCCTGCAAAATTGGATCTATGCTTAGTAGGTTTTTGGTTGAATGTTTGTTTTTGGTTTAGTTTTCCCTACCCCATGTAGGGTGACCAGACAGCAAGTGTGAAAAATTGGGACAGGTGGGGTGGTAATCGGAGCCTATATAAGAAAAAGATCCCAAAATCAGGACTGTCTCTATAAAATCAGGACATCTTTTCACTCTAACCCCATAGTTTATCTTAGGCAAAGCAAGTTTTTACAAAGACCAGTTTTTCTTGTGAACTATGAATTCTGTGTTTTTAAATTATTATTGTACAGCAACTGTTGCCATAGCCACCATATTAAAATAAGATATATATTATATCATATTTAAGCTTTAAAAAGGGCGCTTTAAAAGAGAACACATACAAACTGTACTTTGGAGAATATATGTAGTTCTTTGATTTAACTCTCTGTGATATTCTGACTTCGATAAGATTATTTTTAGTTTATTAAAAAAAACTTAATCCCAAAATGTCTTTTCATTTAGAGCTAACATTCAGCTAGTGATTGTGTCACAGACTGAGGAGGTCTAAATCAGGAAATGATAACACTATATAGCAAAGACAGACAAATGCCTTGAGAAGTCCATGAAACATATTTAAACACATGTTTTATTCAGCATTTCTAACCTTCCTCATTATACTGTTGTGTTTCAGATAAGTAAATCATGGTATAATTCTATGTTTTTCTGCAAGGGAACATAACAGACTAGCTCAAATCTCCTCTTAAAAAATACCAATCAAATTGACCAAAATGCCATTTATTTCCTATGCATGGAAGTGGAAAATCCTGCACCATTTCTGAAGGCACATGGTAATAGACTTACTTTTTGTTTGGCTTCAATAATTCTTCTTTCAAGGTCTGATGGGATCATTTTCCCTCTGCAGAAAAGATAATGTCACATTAAGGTTCCAGTTTTGAAATCAGCCCCTTTCTATCACTTTTCCGCTTAAATAATCCCAGATAGGGATGAAATTGACCCCGCTGCATCACTGAAGCTCTCAAAGTAGGCACTTAAATAGGGTGACCAGAAGTCCCAATTTTATAGGGACAGTCCAGATATTTGAGGCTTTTTCTTATATAGGCTCCTATTGCCCCCACTCACTGTCCCAATTTTTCACACTTGCTGTCCGGACACCATACACTTAAATGGTGCCTAGTCCTTGACCTGGCCTTCAGCGCAATTCTGAATGTCACTGTTAATCAGTCAGCTGGCACACATGTGGTGATAACAGTGGGGAAAAGTCACCTTCATGCAGAAAGCCCAGTGTTCAGGACCATGCTGAACCCCACTTAGTGGTATATTAAAAGGCAAATCCTGCCCCGTGGAGCTTCAGGTTCCAGTGTGCCTCTGTAGCCCCACTGAGAAGATCCTGGATATTCTGCAGGGGATTCCCAACTCTGTGGCTGCCATTGACTACTGTGTGGTAACCCAATGGGGGCCTGTCACAGGGTCCACACAGGCTGCTCCCTGTGCCCTGTGTTCTGTACTCTCAAAATAAAGGTGTCTACACCCTTTTTGGTGTTTCCCAGTGTCCTTTATTTACAGTGCAGGTTTAGTGCTTTTGATGTAGGCAAAGTGCTCCCCACATCCCCAGCAGTTACCCTCTCAGTCCAGTTTCAGGTTCCTCTAGCCCCCTGAGGCTCCTTGCCCACTGTGAGGGAACACAGTGACAGCCTTCAATCCCCCTCCTGGCTTGCCCCCCACTAACTAGAGCCCAGGGCTTTTCTAGCCCTTTCTGCTTACCAACCCAGCGTGGTGCTCTGAGCTAGTCCTCATTAAGGCTCACAGCTGGGCTCCTTGCAGGTTGCTCCCCGCCTCCTCCCCTGGCCCTTCTGCCAGAAGGCAGGGTTTAGCCTGCAGGGGCAGGGCATTCACAGGGTTTTTACCCTTGCCCTGCCACAGGGCCCCTGCCCAAGCGATGGATTCTGTGGCTCCACCTCTCAAGGGCTTTGAGGATCATGTCCAGGGGTCTCTGCACGTGCACAGAGAATCCTCAAATCAATGGCATAGCCCCAAGCCATGAGATCAGCTGACTGCTCCAAAATTAAACTGCTGGGGAGGTAGAAGGAAGTCTTCTGCCTGCTAAGGGCAGCTGGGTCCCTTCCCATTACTTCTCCACACCCACAGAAGAACACAGACTTCTATTTGCAATGCAGAACAAAACAAAGCAGGCCAAATTCATCCTCGATGTAACTCCAGTGGAGCGACACTAGGGATGAATTTGCCTCAGAGCGACTGCCCCATAGCTTGATCTGGTTATCTTCCAACTAGCTTTGAGAGGGGCATGAAAAGAAGCAGTTGGTCTGGGCTAAAAGAAAGTACATCTTCAAATCCTTCAAATGTAGTGTACATAGTACTTTCAGTAGATTTAGTATGAGGCATTCACCTGAGATTCAGGCTCAGTGGTATGAGCCCCTCAGGCCGATTTGGAAAATCTTGTAAATTCATTAGGCTCCTGATGAAAACACTGTTCATGTTTACATATTGAGATCTGGGGGTATGGTTGTTTTAGCTGAGAGTCAGACTATCTGTGGAGAGGAAGAATCCATAAAAGCATCAGCATTATACTAGTCCCTTTTAAAATTTTTGGTAAGTTCTTCATTAATTCTGCTGAATCACTGGGCACATACAAAACAGGCCCACTTCAAGGACCTTTTCAGTCTATAGTAGAGTTGGTAAAAATAATTTAATTGAAAGAAATGGATTTGTCAAAAATAAATATTTTCATGGAAAAAATTACAATGAAATGTTTCTATTTTTTGCCTAAAAATAAAAATTTACTTTTGGTTTCTAACCAAAAACCAGAATATTTTACCACAAATAATTTTACAAAACCAAAAATTTGCTGGGTTTTGGTTTCATTTACATAAAAAACATTCAGGGGAATAAAAAAATGAAAATGTCTTAATTTTCAGCAAAAAAAGCTTGGTACTTTTTGATCACTGCTAGTGCTTAATGATGCAGAACACCCAACAAAGTCAAGTGTTTGACCCAGAAAGAGGCTTTTGGTAGAGATGGGCTTGGGCAGCTTTGCTTTGGCAAAAGATCGCAATACTTTGCTTTGCAAATGAAAAAAGCTGCACTCAACCCTGGTTTTGTTTTGGGATACCAGGCCGGTACAGAATATTCTACCCCAGGGATTCTCAAACGTCCTTGCACCACAGCCCCCTTCGGATGACAAAAATTATGACACGACACCCAGGAGGCAGGTCCGAAGCCTGAACCTGACCGATCCCTGCCATCCCGTGTGTGTGTTTGTGTGTGTGGTGGGGGGCAAAGGCAAAGCCCCACTTCCTCGGGGGAGGAGGGCAAAGCTGAAGCTCCAGACAGAGGGCCTGTAATCTCAGCCCCACTGCCCAAGGATGAAGCCCTGGGGCTTTGGCTTCAGCCCCTGGCCCCAGCAAGTCTAAGCCATTCCTGACAGCCCCATTAAAATGGGGTCATGACCCACTTTGGGGTCCCGAGCCACAGTCTGAGAACCACTGTCCTACCCAGTCCAAAATTCTCCTGCTTATTTGTTATGGTGTTAGACAAAATTAATATTTTCCTTTTCCTCTTAAAAGTGCTCTTAGGACACTAAGGGGAATAAAATAAAAAGAAACTAAAACCCAAACTTGGAATTCCTGCTCTAAATACAGTATAATAACATGAGGTTTACCAGCCATCAGCATCGCCAAAATACACGTTGAGGTACAGAGTTATGGAGACCTCTGTACTGTCAAAATTCATACAAGCTGGTGATTAGCTAGCCCCCAGGAGACCCGAACACACATAGGACTGTACACTAAAAACATCTGCAAGCATTGTCAAAATTCACATAGGAACAGGCAGTAAATCAGCTCCCATGATAGCCAAAATATGTGGTGGAGCATGCAAAAAAGTCCCCACCAGAGGCAAAATACAGCAGGAGCCCAATCTATTCATTGCCAACCTACATATAAGAGCATGGAGTAAACCAGATGCTACCATTACCAATCCACATAAATGGGCAGTAGGTACGCGTGGAAGACCAGCCCCAGCATTAGCAGAAATACATTTTTGCTCTGTTTTGAGTGGGCTGACTGCTTTCGTGATCTCATAGATTAAAAAACAGTGCAAACCAGCTCCAATACTACAAGACTACAGGCAATTCTACTGGGTGTTGCTCAGAATGGGGGTCTGGTGAGCTCAGGCTAGATAAGCATCCAAGAGCTCAGATGGACCCACAGCCCATACAATCCAAACCCTTCCTTCATAAGAGCCACAAGATCATCCCCAGACTCCTGCCTAGTATATTCTGGGAGAAGGCCTGGTGGCCTACTATGTTCCTTTGGCATCTTCCGGGAATGGATGAGAAACATGCAGTAACTCTGCCATTTTCTCCAGGAAGAACAGTTTAAAGCATTGTTCTCACTAAAGAAAAATAAATAATTACATTGAATCTGCACAGAATTCATACAAGATGGGCCAGATTCTGAACCCAATTACTTGAATGTGGTCTATAGTGTCTAGAAAAAGCAAAGGTGTCATTAGGAAGTGCTGGTGCATCAGGTGTTTCTTGCTCATTGTTCACACAGTTTTAATTCTTTTGCAAAGAGTTCTCAACTTTGAGACTAGGGAGATGAGATTATGAATCAATAACCTGTGATACCTATTCTAAATGCTTAAATGGTTTTCTCTTGATGGGAGGATCAGAACATATTGATTTAGTCCATTTAATCTGGAGCCGTAAACTATTCAGTAGTTTATAACAATGATATTCAGTGGCTCCTAATGAAAGGCAATATTTACTAAAAAACTTGCTGTAGAACTAGTGAGAAATTTTCCATCAAAGTTTTTATTTTTTTCCAACCAGAAAATGCAAGTTCCACAAGAACAGAAATTTCTGTGAAAATTTTTTGATTTTTTTGTCAGAATTTCAATTCTCTGTCAGGAAATTTTGTTTGTTGAACTGAATCAAAATGTTGTGTTTGGGCCCATTTGATATTGATCTGTATCCACCTGAGGTGGTATATTGTCTCATAGGAGCTGCACTTTGAGAACCTCATGTTTTCATTCTCCTCCCTGGGCTCGGCACCCGGGCAGGGCTACAGCTCCCATGATACACCATAGTTGTCTACTATGGCTTTACTGCCATGGTCTTTATGGGAAATGTGGTCCAGCCAGGGAACCTACCTCATAAATGAAAATGGGGGCATGAGAGCCATCGAATGACAACTCCTGTGAGTTACTGACGGATATAGTTCCATGCTGAACTGAGTTGAAATAAGACATTTTGGCTCAGTTGGACAAACCGAAATAAAATATTTCTATTTGAGGATATAGAAATATTTAATTTTGAGCAAACCAAAGTATTTCACTATTTCTGAATCAGCACTTTAAGGGACTTTCCGTTCCATGAAAATCAAATGTTAAAATATTTCCTGTGGAATGAAAATTCTAGTTTTCAACCCGCTCTAGCTATCAGTTGTTGTAGAAGCTGTGATCAAAGGGCCAGTAGAAGTATAAGGGGCCTACCATCAGTAGTGTAGCTGGGGGGGGGGTCAGGGGAGTGGCCACTACCCCTGAGGCCAGATTCCCCAAATTGGAGCCTTTTCTACTCACCTGTTGGCTGGAGCAAGGTGGACTCGTGGACACTGCCACCGGACAGAGTGGCAAAGTGGGACCGTCTGCCGAAATGTCGCTGAAAGGGCTCAACTTCGTTCTGTGGCATTTCGGCAGCCATTCCTGCTTCACATTTTGTCCGCTGGTGGCATCTGGGCAGCAGCTCCACCAGGTAATATTTTTTCCCCGCAGTTGGAAAGTGGAAATGGCGCCTTTTTGTTTGGTGGTCACTCTCCCTGCTGTTCAAACCTGGCTACACCCCTGCCTACCGTAATCAAACATTGGCCCCGCCCCCAACCTGCCAGGCACTACCCACCTGTCACTCTAAGATCCTCCTCCCTGGGGTATTACTTCCGAGAGCAAGATGGACACCTGACCGGCTCCAGTAATGATTGATTTGATTGATGGTAGGCCCCCTTATACCACTGCCAGTTCCTAAGTTGGTATAAATTAGTGTAAAGTTAGCGCTTTGCTGATTTACACCAGCTGACGATCTGGCCCTGCATGCTCTCTCAGTGTTCAGCCATTGGTTGGCCCCTCTTTTAGTGTGGCATTGTAAGGAGAGGTATGTGGAATCTGCACTTACCTTTCGTCACATCTAATCAGAATCACACTATCTGTGCCAATCCCCAAGGCTGCAGCTCCCTTCTTCACAGAAAAGTGACTCTGAAAAAGCATTTTGTTTGTATTATTTCTAATATCTTTTATCCAATTCAATGCAAAACAAACAAACAAAAACAAAAACCAGATCCTGCACTCTTGTAGTGTCCTTGAAAAACTAACCCCAAAGGAGCAATCATTTTGTTCATGTAGTTTTTCAGAAACTCATCTCTATAACTTGAAATTTCACATCACCACTCTCTCACCATTTGGAGCAAAATTAATAATTCTAAACTGATTTTACTCAAAATATTAAGAACAATATTGTAGCTGATTTCAGGGCCAAATTCTGCTCTGGATGCAAGCTCACAAGTTGCACTGACTTCAATGAGAGTTGCCTCTGTGCATTCCTCACTGACTTTGACTTACTGTATTGAGTCCCTTGGCTAAAGGGAAGGTCAGTTCATTTAATATGTGGCATCCCAAGTAAAGTGCTTCTGTTACGTGACCACTGGCCAGATAATATCATAAGCCCAAAGAAAGACTGATAACTGAGGATAGGCAAATACATGGGGCCTGATTCTGATTTTATGTCAGTGTAAATTAGTTGTAACTGCACTGGAGTAAGTTGAATTACAGTAGTGTAAGATCAAAATCAGGAATGTTATTCTCACTGCGTAGGATAAAAGTAGAAGTTATATGTTAGGAAAGTAGTTCAATCTAATTTCCCTCAGGAGTCAGGACTTTACTTCTGAATAAATGTTTGTTTGTAATTTGGGCTTACAGTTTAAGGAATTCAATCACATATGCTATAATCATGGTATGATATTATATCAAACTGTACAGCTGAGAAACTGGTTTTGATTAACCTAAAACTGAGTAATGAATCTGTCTAAAGTTTGCCAGTTTTAACTACAGATCACTAAACTTTTCAAAAAGGAGTAAATACAACTTTCCTAGTGGAACTTCTCCACTGAATTAATGATTACATGAATTAGTTATGAATCTGTTTGTCACTTGGTGTATATTAATACTTGAATATTGATGGAAGTTATGTGCATATATAACATCATGAAGTCATAAGTCCCTAACACTGACTAATGAAGCAGAGGAAACATATTTGTATAGTGTACAGCAGCATTAGTGTTGGGCAAAGCATACAAACAAGGTAAATAAGATACACTAGACTTTATCATTAAGTCATAGATGTTAGAGAAGGAAAAGACACTAGGGCATGTAGTCCATCCCCTCTGCCCTTACAGGATTGCGTGTGTCCAGAGACAGGCTACAAAAGAGAATTAATCACTAGCACTGCACAAAGCAATTGTTTGCCCTCAGTTGTACTGCATACAGCAGAGTGCCATACAGAAGGATTTGAATACATTGGGAAAACAGAGAAGTGATGAGCAAATTGTTTACTATGATGCCCCATTCAAAGCACTTAAGCATACATACATGCATAAGTGTTTCGACAAACTGAGGTCTAAACTGACAATTTAGAGGAGACAGGTAGAAAGGAACCCAGAGATAATAGTGAGCAATGCCATGAAAGCAGAACTGCAGTGCCTGGCTGCAGCAAGATGTGGGGTGTTAGAATATGTCAGGGGAGAAATAAGTCTGTCACTGTGTAAAATTATCTCATGTCATTTCTCTAATTACAGCAGGAGCAGAAGTGACTATACATAAGGGTGCACAATGGTTTCCATTTTAAACTCTTGTTTTTCAGGCACTCAGAACTTTACCATTTCAGCTGAAGTTTTTGTGCTTAGTTTCTGACCAAAGGTAATTTTTTTTAAAAAATGTGAGCAACAAGAAGGTTTGAGCAAAAGTGTTGTGCCCTTTTTGAGAACAAGTTAAAAAAATTCTTGAGTCTTTTAACATCTTCAGTAACAAACAGATTGAAATCTGCTTTCATTTAGGAGAGATGCCTTTTCTGGAGAAAGGACATTTTGATTTGTTCAAGTTATGAATCTTTGAAGATTACAGGTTGGGTATCTGCAATATATGTGGCAGGGCTTTTATCTTGCTAAGCTGGGGAGGTGGAAATTACATGTATGTGGGGACTAACAGGTGAGTAAAGAAAAAAATTAATAAAAACGTGATCAGGACATCAAATTTTCCATTTTGAAAAATAAATTGTTTTCTGAATTTTAGGCCTGAACTGTGCACCCTAAACATTCTCTTAACATAGCTATTTATGGAATAATGTATGTGTATGTTACATTAGGTGATCTAGTAAACAAATGAAAAAGTGCTGATGTTATTAAATAATTGATTTTTGAAACCCTTAATTTTTTTTCTCAAAATTACATGAATAATTAGGTCAGTAGTGTCTTATCAGAGTCATACAATTGGCAGGATTACAACACAGATTTTCTCTTATGTGATAATTTGTTTTCCTTCATTTATCAGACTGCTGAAATCAACAGGCTTTTATTAGTTAGTTTGAGCTCTCTCCTCTGTCAAATGTAAGAAATTGATTCATTGGATTATACATTTGGGTAGAAAGAAGGCTTTCCTTTCCTGAAGCTAATTCTTAGCAGACCAGAGATGTGTTTATTGCAAATATATGTGAAGGATTTTACGAAAAAGATGATGATAATACTATGATAGAGACTATACCACTATGAACAGCACTCGAAAGGCAATTCTGCAGACCGGCAGCTCTCTCGGATTCCTTGTGGCCTGGCGCCTTAACACATCAGCGCCACTCTTTAGTCAGACGTAGCATTGCACAGATTCTGCTCAGACGGGCAGAGCAGTCAGCCTGCCCTTCTTGTCTTAGTCTCCATAGTCCTATTCCGGGGACAGGGATGTTAATTTCTGTCCCACTGGAGTGTACAAACTTCCCCTATGTTTGGCAGGGATGATCTGATCCTTGTCCTCCAGGAACCTGGAACCCCCTTTGGCTCTTACATCTCTGTTAAGAGGTAAGGAGGGGAACCCAGGCCCACTTACTCCACGTGATTCCAGCTTAGGACCCTTAACGCAGGCAGGCAGGATCAGTTCTCATCAATTCTCCTGCTGTACCCTGAGCTCCTTCCTACCTCCCTTGGTTCTATAGGCTTCTGCAGCCTGTGGCTCGGGTCATCCCATCTTCGGGTTGTTGTTACTCTGAGGCAATGTCTCACCAGCTTGCGGGCAGAACCTCCTTTCTCTGGACTGCTGGCTCCTCTGGCAGCTGCCCCACTCCTCTGCTTCTCAGCTCTTTTATTCTCCCAGCAGCGGTAAGGCTGCCAAACAGAACTAGCTGGCAGTTTCTGCATTAATTCCTTGGTTGCCAGTCCACTTGGGGTCTATACGGCCCATGGCAGGCCTATATTCCTGATGATGTAATAATATTTCTTGGTTAAACTGATTGATGAAACTTCCCCTGTGGTATGTGACTGCAATATACCAGCACTGCACACTGGTCAGCTATGCCAAAATCACGTCTTAAGTTCTCCAGTCTTGTAATCTGTGCTCCAGGTCCCCAGTTCAGCAAACCACTTAAGCATGTTCTTAAAGTTAAGCATCTGTATAACTCCTATTGTCTTTAATGGGACTGAAGTACATGCTTGAAGTTTAGCACATGCTTAAGTGTGTTGATGACTAGGGATGGATTTAAGCATATGTTTACAAGTTTGGCTGAACTGGGGCCCAGGGACCTAGGGTGACCTGATGTACCAATTTTATAGGGACTGTCCCGATTTTGGGGTCTTTTTCTCACAAAAGCACCTATTACTCCCCACCTCCTGTCCCGATTTTTGACACTTGCTGTCTGGTCAGCCTACAGGGAGAAAGCATGTAAATGCTGACTTCAATGGGAGTTGAACATGCTCAGTACCTCCCAAAGGCTTCTTCTTTGGATCAGGCCAAAGAAGCATCTTCTAGGATCAGGCCCTAAGTGTTCTAAGAATAGACTTTTGCATGTAATTCAACTCTATACGCTGGCATGATCTGGCTTGTCAAAAAACACAGCTGAACTGAGTGACTCCATTCATGCTTGTTCTTTCCCACAGTTCAGTCATCACTTTCATGAAAGGTAAATGGTGTTCAATCCAATAAACATACCACAGTTCTGCTCGGCATCGTCCCCCTCTCTGTCACAATTCTGCACTCTTTTTCATGCAATCCTTAATGTGTATGTTAAGAAACACACCTGAATGTTCTTCGCCAGGGTCAGTAAAGGGTGAGCTTTGTTCCTGCAGATTCATGGAGCCACGCTTAATTTAGGGCTGGATCGTGAGTGCTTCAGGCGTGGCTCACGAGAGTGGAAGGGTGATCAATGAGCCGCTTTCCATCCCTTATGCAATTGCACAAGTGCACCCATCGCAGGTTTACAGCAGCCCCTAGGAAGCAGGGAGGTGGTGGTGGTGCCCTGGCCGAGCAGAGGAAGCAGTTTCCTCCTTCTGCCCATGTGGTAGGAGCAGCACCGGGAAGGCTTGTTTTCACTGAGGCAGTCTCCCCATCACCTCTCCTTGAGGCAACGTGGTCAGGCGTCCTCCAGTCATAGAGCCCTGTGATAATGCAGCTGTGAATCCACTAAGAGGCTATTGACATCATGAACCTTAGAACAAAATCCCGAGTGCAGGAAAATTCTATTGATCTTTACACAGATTAGAGGGGAACTGTAAGGATGTCAAAATACTGGTAGCTCATTAACAGTTTCCTCAAGCCAGCAATTATGTTTCCAATTTAAGAAAATCACTGGCTTCATCCATCCAGTTATATACCTACACATATGTTACATGTGTGTTATGTGAAAAGACACCTATATGTTATATAGTATAATATATCAGTTATATAGGAAAGGGCTAAAGAACTGAAGACATGGCATTAAATGTAATTCATCAGCTTTGAAATCAATGGCATTACAGAAAGGATGAATTGGCTCACTGTTCTACACTGGGTAAAATGGAATTGCTCCTGTAACTCTACTATCTAGTAGAAAATAAAATCTTTCAGAATGCAATAAAAGAGGGAACATTGACGAGAGTGGATTAACACTAGGAAGAAAATTAAGCCCATATGTGCAAAAGCAACCACTGGAATATAGCCAAGCCTAGGTATTGGTAGGCTGACAGCCCTGGTAAAGCTGAACCTAAAAAAAGTGCATGCAGCTCTGGGCATCTCACTTGTCTGCAAGTTGCTTACAAATTGAAGGGATTTCAGAGATAAGGAACAAAAACTGATTTAGGGATAAACAGTGGGAGTGGGGGTGGGGGAACAGGCTAGAGGGTTATGCACAAAAATGCAACAGCAATTAAAACTTCTGAATACTCAGTTGTACATGCAGTTGCTCAATTTGTGCATATAAATATAAGTGCACAATTGCCGTTTCATTCTTGTTGATCTACTAGTGTTTGAAGGAACGGTTTTGGATGCTCTAATTAAAAGCGATGGGATGAAACTGAGCAAAGAGAAAGCTAGTTAGAGTATTAGAAAACCTTTCCTAACAATGAAGACGACTGAGCTACAAACTAATTTCCCTAGGGAAGGGGTAGAAGCTTGGTCATTGGGTAAATTAAAACTAAACTGGACAAAACACTCAAGAATATAGTGGACAGATCAGTTTGGGGGAACAGTCCTGCTTTGACAGAGGAGTGAACAAGATAACCAAAAGTTTAAACATATTTAGCTGGTGGCAGTAGAGAGGGGCTGGTGAGAAATTGAGTCTCATTCTGTTGGCATTGGGTTAGAGTCTTGCTGGGTTCTGTGTGGCCATGAAGGGAAGAGAGAGTGAGCTATCCAGATCTTGGGTTCTGTCATGGGCTGGGGAGAGCAGGGACTGAATGCCTGATACACCCCGCTGAGAAAAGATGGGTTAGGAAGGTGGTGAAGAGAAACTGGAAGTAGGCACTTCCATGTTCCCACCCTCCTTAATCGCTAGGCAGGGGAGCTGGCTAGACATGGGGTGAGGGAGTGTGCTGTATCCGGTAATGGGCTGACAAAGCACACTGCCCACGTTGGCATGACACCCCAATAACAGGAAGAAAAGCCCTGCCTTCCAGAAAGCGTTATGGAGGGCAACAAAGATAACCCCAAGCCAGGAGAATTGAGGTTACAAGGAAAAACTGAGGAAGCTGAAGTTATTTCTCACAGGTGACAGACTTCGAGATAGCTTAGCAAGGGATTCCAGATGTATGAGATACATATGTTTTATGCCAGAAAGGAATTAAAATTGAATGAAGAAGGGTTTAAGAGACTGATTTCTTGAAAGGGAAGTATTTGAAATGTAATGGTGAAAACCAGGAAGGGTAGAGTATTATTAACACTAAGTTATTAGGGTAGAGTATTACCCAACATAAAACGGGCATGATAAGCTAGGAGATTCTTTCCTCTTTCTAAAATTTCTTAGGCTGTTTGGAATAACTTTGTTTGTCTGCCTCATTCTTTGTGACCTTTTTTTTTTATATTGAGCTCCGTAGTGTGGGAAGCATGATACAAATTTATTACATGGCCATTAATGAGGGAATCAGGCCTTTCCAAAAAATGAAGAATTGAAATCATTCTGCTAATTAGATTTAAAGGTTCATTAACAATTTCGGTGATACTGAAATATATGGTGACCTATTCTTATCTTCCATGATCCCTGCTTTAATATATAGATGATTATGGCATTCAATCTTCTGGCATATTTTGTGGCTTAATAAAGCATTATCTCCTAGTTAGGAATGTCTGAAACTGAAAAAAAAAAGTCTTATAATGTTGTGATCCCCAGTGCCCATGTCTGTTCTAGCCAGGGGGAAATTCATAACTAAGCTTTGTGAAGGGAATTAACTGGGTGGGGAATAAACTCCCAAACTCTGGGCAGGCTATCAGACAGAAGAGTGTCAGTTGTCCCCACTGTGATCTCTCTGGAGAGACTCTGAGACATGGCTGCTGTGTAAATGTGGGGCCTCGTCCTCTACAATTTCTCCATCTTAGCCTGTTTAATGGAGACACCTTCCATGGCACAAAGAGTACGATGAAGCTTCCCTCTGCGGTTCCATCCAGGGTTTAAATGGTGTGGAGGGCCTTATGTGGGTTCTCTGCACCAGAGTGACTCATTGTAAATGTCTAATAGCAAAACAGTAGCATTTATTGCAATTCTTTATCGAAATGGAATCCTCCCAGGGTATGGGCATGTTGGTTATAGTCACATAAATGTTCTAAACACAGTGCAGTAAAAATTGTGTCTTTGTGGGGGTGGGGTGTTATATTAGCTGCTGCTAGAAGGTTAGCAGGTATTTTGTTAATGTTAGGGGATGATAACTTATCACAATTCTATGTCTCTGCCTGACATGCAAATATTTCTACCTTTTACATTTCAAATAATGTATCTGCACACAGCCTTCCTCACACAACAAAGTCCAAGGCCAACACCTGGTTTTCTTTGGTTTATTTGTGAAATGCTCCAAGGAAAAATTGTACAGGTCTGAAAATGAAACCAAGCAATCAAAGCTGGAGCTGTTGGCAGGAAGGCCCCAAGCCTGCAATCTGATCTGAGTATGAGTGGACTCCTATGTTCATATGGAGCCCTGTTTACTTCAGTTGGACTCTGTGCTGGTATATGATGTAAATCCATTGATTTAAATGGAGTTATTCCTCAATCAAGCCTACGAATTTGAAAAATTCAAATTCTTGTGTATGAGGTAATCAAAAAAAGAAATGCCAATCAGAGAGTTAAAACTGATCTCAATTTCTATGTTGGGAACAAAGTTACTTTTCTTTAGATGGTGGAAAATAGAACCTCAGCCCATGATTGGAGGAATATCTGCATGATTAGAGAAATATCTATTCTGCCATGGATTTAGTGGAGAAACTATCCCTGTTAGGAATAACTTCCTACTGTATGGCACCAAATGAAAACCACAGTCCCCAGTATCTTCAAATCTCTCCCTTAAAACATCATCATGTATGCCCTCTGGGAGCCTTATCTGTTGGGCAGGGCCTGGAAAACTATCTCTATGGGAGAGCTGGCTGAAGAACAATAATTCCATTTCATGACAATATTTGAGATTTGGAAATTTGTTTTCATTACACTGGAACGAAACCAAAACTTTTAGAATGTTTTTGTGAAACAAAATATCCATTTTTGGATCAAAAAGGTTGATTCCTCCTTCTCTGGAAGTGACCATTTTGCACCCCAGAAACTTTTTGGCAAAAGTTTGTCAAAATTGCTATGATGCTGCCAAGTGTTTCAGCTTTGACAAAACATCATTTTTCAGTCCCCCTCCCACAAAAAGCATTTAGTAGAAAATGTTTTGAACAGCCCCCACCCCTAGGGTTCTCATTACAGTGTGAACTTTGATCCTCATTACAATTAATGGATGTAATTAAGGCTATAACCACATGGGCTGTTCCCAGGTATGTGACAGGAAATTCCATAACTCCTACAAACCTACAAATATGACTATCTGGAGCATGAGGTTAGCTCTGCCCGCATGGAAAAGTGTTGGCTGGTGGCAGAGGAAGGGAAGGAGATTGACCCCCACTAAAATCAGCAGATCTACATGGATCTGAAGGATGTGCAGAAGCCAGGGATATTCTGGAGGACCTGTGCCTCCACACTGACTCCCAGTCTCCCGTTGGCTCCCAACAGGCCCATGGGCCATATTACTAGTTGTTACTCTAGCTGCCACTTCTCCTTGAGTCCTTTGTGGGCAGAGTGGAATGGGGCAGTAGGTAATTTAACACTTAGCACTATCTTACCCTCCAAACTCCTGCAGGCTTGCAGGAGAGGAGATGATGTGGTGGCGGACTCTCCTGCTGTCACCCATGCCCAGACATAGCTGCTTTTTATCTCTGTAATCCTAGGAGGAGACCCTATAGCCCTTAATTATATCTCAAGCCCACAGAGTAAGTTGAAGTCTTATAGGGTCTAACCTTACAGTCCTTGAGGATCCCTAAGATTTTTGGGGTTTGCAAGAAATTTAGTCTTAGACATTAGGCCATGCACTGCTCTTGTGATCTGACTCAGCAAATAATCTAGCTGGATTTCATACCCTTTTTAAAACTGATTTTGCATTATGTGGAACTAAGAAGGACATTTACTTACATTCTCTTAAATCATTGTAATGACTGAGAGCCTGGGATTGATCTCACTTTATATTAGTGGAATTCCATTGAAATCAATGGAACAAACATGGTGGGAAGCCAGTGTGAATGATCTTAGAACAGTCCATAGGAGTTTATCTTTAGCACCTGTTTTCTTTATCCTTCTCCTATTGGTTGAAGAAAGGAAAATACCATTAACTTGGGTATTTTTTCTGTAACTTTTTATTTTTGTATTCAGAGCCCAATGATTTCCAGCTCAAAAGTTTTGCATTTAAACATGTGTAACTGAAAAATGACTTTTGCCCAAAGTTACAGTATAAGGTGCAACTGCGAGGCTATACGGACCCCCGTGCAAAATGAGAACAGTAACACTTTGCTTTGAAGTGTGCATCAAATGTATACCTGAGACCAGATCTACATGATCAGGCATTTGATGGCCAGTTCAGCTTACAGGGGGAGGGGAGGGACCTGATCCTGAGGCAACAATCCAGTCCTAGGGAGCAATTTATAGAACCTTTAGGGCTGCTCCAAGTTACACCAAATGGCAAGGTCCCAGGGGATTGTTCTGGCACATGGGAATTGATGTAGCACAGAGGTGTTCTGGGCATCTCCCTTTTCCTTAGTCTATACAATGTTCCCTATGCTATGTAAGGAAACACCTTAGCTAAACACTTAAAGTAGTATTCAGTCTGCTTTTCATTGCCAGAACAGCACAAAGCAGACGTAACGGGACCAAGGAAGTAGCTCTAAGTCTTGGACTTTCATTGGGTTTGCAAAGTTATATAAAAATGGAATATAATGGGTGACATCCATTATTTTTACCTATTAAGGATCCGTTTACAAAGTCTGCTCTCTCTTGTACCAGACTCAAACCAGCATCATTGACTTGAAGAGAGTTACTCCACATCTAGTGCAAATGAGATCAGCATTTGGCTCTAGAAAGCTGTGCCATTAGAGATATAACATTAAATTTAGCTCCGGTGTAAGCAAGTGCTTCTTAATGGAGCTATAGTAGGGCTGAATTTGACTCATAAAGTTGTAGGTTAACTATAGCAGTGTCCTAAATGGTGGGATGGAATAGAAGTGATGCAGAGTCAGAGGTATGCCATAATATTGTACAGAATATAAAGGGTCTTTTAATTGAAGCATATACTAGATGGTTGAATATTCATTGGCTCAAGGGGCCAGACTGTGATTTCAGGGTAAACTTGGAGTAACTCCATTAATGTAACAATGGAGGTATTCCAAATTTACGTTGGTGAAAATAAAAACTGATGCTGACTACTTGTGCTGATGTTATCATCTTGGATTTGCTCCTGTTGGATTTTTACTTTTCCCCTGACACACCATCTTTATTTGCCTAAAGATATACAGCACTTTTATACCTGGGTTTACTATTCCATCATAAACACAAATTGAGGGCTGATAATGCAAAGTGTATGAATGGTCACCTTATAGCAACCCTGTGTAGGAAAAGCATGTTGCTGAATCAGAGAGAAGCTAACATCACATTCAGTTGTTTTACATGGACAAGAAGGCCAGTTGGATATGCTAACTGACATCCAAAAATCCCCATGTCTGTACTGATTCTGAACAACACTTCTACTCTAAACGGGACTGTGACATTTCTGGAATAGTTTCTATTCTACTTTAAAATAAATAAATAAAGCACCCAAACCTGCAAGCTCTGTGTAAGGAATTAAGGGTTAGAGGACTCAAATAACTCAGTTCATCAAGCAATATCCTAAAAGACATAACTACTGGATATTTTGTGGGAAATTAAAGTTCACAGGATTGTTTGATCCCTGGAAACTGGGATTCTGCATTGTTATCCGTGGTTTTGCAGCTGTTTTGTGGAAGGCGCAATAACTGTAATTTGAGACCATTTAATAAATATCTTTCAGCTCTCAGGGATTATATTACATACTGTGGCATTGACAACACACTTGACTTTGGAATACATTTTAGTCACTTTAAGTAGCAATATTCCTGCCCCTTGGCATGAAATCTCAATGATGTTAAGACTCATTTCATTATTTTGAGACTGACAGAAGATTTGATTCATTGTGCACAGTTCCAGTTCTATGAAATAGTTAGATTACATAATGACCAGAAGGAATTATTATTTTAAACAATCTTATTTGTAAGAATTTGCTGGGTTCCTGGTTTTCTATTGATTATGTATCCATTGCTGCATGGCCTTTCTGGATAGTCATTATTATTTGATGGATTATTTTCCCCTCTAATTGCTGTGGGATCAAATTCTTAGCCCAGCTGCTCTGCAGTGTGGATCCTGCAGGACCATCTAGTCTCTTTCCCTGCAGACACTCAGGTAGCAGCTTTGAGGCCACTTAACCCTTCATCCTTCCCAGCGGTGGACACCCCAACTTTGACTGTTCACATTGCCACAGATGGCTGTGAGGTCTTTGAGGATGAGGCCTTGGGAGACACTGAGCATGTGCAGTGCCTCTGCTGATGCCCTCACAGGCAAAGGTTCCTCCTTGGCTGAAAGCAGTCATCTGGAAGGAAGTTCAGAGCGGGGGCATGAAGCCTGGTTCTGTCTTCTCTTTCCACTCTCTTCCCCTATATGGGGAGATTAATACAGTCCTAAAGCCAAGTAATCTCCACCATGGGGAGAGACAGGAGTGGAAAACTCACTTCATCTCTCACACATGGGGCAGTTGTAGTTTTTTCCCCCCATTCATCCTATGTGAAGCCACCTCCCCTCATCCTAGCACTAGTCTGCTCAGTGCACAGCCGGTTTATGCAAGTGCCCAGGGCATATGCATCCCCTTATTGCCAAAGACACTGGACTCAGGGTTTGGTTCATGGTGATAAATCAATGGTAAACTCAACCTACTCCCCATATTCAGCAGCAAGTATAGATCTGATATTTATTCTACTGCATGTATGGCATTTAAATATCACTGTGTTCCTGTATGTTATCGCATTGTTATTAAATTACAGTAGAAACAGTGTCAGCTACTGATGTTTGGATTTACAGAGACTTGCTATTTCTGTTAGAGCGATATAAATGCCAGAGTGTTACAGAGCCTGATTCTGAGCTCACTCACACTGGATTTCACAGTAAGATTTGCACTGATATAAGTGAAAGCCAGAATGACACAATGATTAATAGACCTTGCTTTAAAATATCATGCATTTCAACATCAAGCATCCGGTATATCCCTTTATGTAAAAAGAAACCACCCTTTTTTGTTACCAGTGAGAGTGAAACAGAAATGAAGCCAGGTAGCTACAAATCCCTTGCTCGAGTATTCTTTCTGTCCTGGTTTAATTTATAAAAGCAAGTTCAACAAACTGTATAAAATAGAAACACATACATGCTCTGAGGTGAGGGCAACCAGCCTGGGAATAGCTGCCATTCCTTTCTCTTTGACTTCTGGGAACATCTTGAAACGTGCAATCAACATAGCATACATGTTAGATATGGCACCACCTGGAGTCCACAGTAATACACTGTTATTTTTTCTATGCATTATTAACATCGTTTTAGTACAAACACTTATTACAGTTTTTCCAACTCAAGTTCATAGGCAAGGGAGCACGAAGGGCTCTTGCTCATTGCCCCTCTAAGTGGGAGAAGGGGACATAGACCAAATGGATCTATTAACACCCCTCCCATGCCCCAAGGTAAGGACGCATGTGAAAAGTTAAGCTGGCCAAAATGGGGTCATGGGGTTTCTGCTCTCTTCCCATTCCTTGATGCCACTTCCTCCCATTCTCCAAACATATCATCTCTTTCCTAAGAACAGTAGCACATGCTGCTAATTTGTATTTATATCCCTAAAGTATTCAGTTGCCTAACTGTAGAATTAGATGCCTAAATTAAGGTATCCAAGTCTTAGAAATCCAAGTCTTAAATAACGTGTTTAAGACAACAAAAGGAATTAGTGTCAACACCAAGTTTAGAATAAAGGAGTTCCTACATCAACGGCCCGTTTCTATCACTCACTGTATTAGTTAGCCATTTAGAATTACATTTATTAATGAGCCTCAACCTATGCTCTCATTTTTGCAGACACATTTTTATGCCTATAATTAATTTGGGTGCTAAGGACGCTTGCCAAAGTACAGCTCAAAATCAGGTCTGTATACAATCAATTGCAGAGCATGGAGAGAGACTTTTCTTCACAGCAGTGAGAGCTTTATATAAAAAATATTCTTTCATTCAGATGCGGGGATTAGTACTAAAAGAGGATGACACAGTACCCTGACATAGAGAAAAAGACAAAGATGGTTTTGACTATTGCCGAAACAAGCAGATCTGGCACAGTAGCTACTGCTTCTTAAGAACCATGAATGACAGTATAAACAAGTAATTCACGAATGATACAGGACTACATTCCAGATGACCGTGTGTATATGTGCACTCCATAAAACCAGAGATTGTGGAGCCCCTACTCACAACTCTTCCTTTTCCCCTGAAGCTAGTTTCTCCTCTAAGCAGGGAAGGAAGATTCCTATTCTGGATATAGGAGGGGTATACATAGAGGTGCTGCCTAGTTTTGTGGCTAAATGGCATATTTCTAGAATTTGACCCATTTGGTGAAATCCTGGCCCCACTGAAATCAATGGCAGCACTTCCACTGACTTCAATGGGGCCAGGATTTCTCTCATTGGGTGTATGTTTTGTGGGTCACTCCACTTCTTATAACCACCTACCAGACTTCAGAACTGAAACAGGCCCTCTACCTAAATATACTACTCTTTTAATCTAGCAATAAGGATATGCCTATAACCATCCACATCAGTACTGCCCTGTCCCCACTGGCTTGTACTATCCAAGCAGCATTGCTATTAATCCTCTTTTCTGTACTAGGTTTCTTTACACTCCAACAGGGCTGCTCCATCATGTAGTTTTAACAATTAAAGAAAGTCTTTAGACTCTGTAAAGTTGTTTTATTAATTGCGATTAAAAGCTTGGTGGGAAATGGTTTTCCTACCTCACAAGAATTTTTGAGATTTCAATTTTTTTTTCCATCCTGATTCAGGAAAATAAAAAGGTGAAATCTTAAAACATTTTGAAACCAGATCATCTGAAAAAAATTATTAGATCAGGCCAATTAAAATTTTTCTTTTCAGTTTTGACCTTTCACATTTTAAAATCTCTTTTGATGCAAATTAACTAAAATTTTAAAACAAAACATTGTTTCACACTGCAAAATAAAACTTTTTGTTTTGAAAATGTTGAAATGTTCTGTTCTGACAATTACAAAATGTTTTTCCAATTATTTATCAAAATCAGGAAATTCATCAATACTGATCTTTTTCCACAAACAGTTTTGGTTTTGACTACTGAATGTTTTCTGATGCAAAAATATTACATCAAAAAATTCCTGGCCAGCTCTAATTGTGAATGCAAACACTGTACACACAGTCTTAATAACTCCCTAAGAGACAGCATTTTTCTTAGTGCCACCTCCTGATTAGTAGTGCTATACAGACAGCAATCAGCTAAAAGCAAACACAACCATACAGTATGTTGTATAAAAGGGTATATAAGAGGGACTGTATGCAAAGCAGAAACAATGAGCACCCCCAAATGAAACCTAAAGTAGCAGAATACAACTAGTCATAGGCGTGCGCACAGGGTGTGCTGGGTGTGCCCAGGCACATCCTAATATCTCAAAAAGAAAGTGGCTTTCAATGCAGAGCGTGGTGCTTTAAAAAAATAAAATTCCCTGGGTGCACACCCTAATGAAATGTGCTGCGCACGCCTATGCAATTAGTTAGTAGGACATATTGTTAACTAGTATGGCACCATGAGATGGTGAAATCCTCTAATCTAGAGGATGCTTTTAGAGGCAGTGAGACCAATCCAGCAGTGATATAAACAATGGTGTAAATTGCACATTGAGTATAAAGTTGGTCAGAAAATAGATGTAAGTGGGTTTAAGTGGCACCTGGTTGTAGATTCTCTTTGCTTCATCTTATCTTTGCTTGTCTTAGAGGAAGCAGCATTGTCTAGTGGCCTTCTGTTCTCAACTTTGCTAACGACCTGCTATGTGACTTTGGGCAAGTCACTTCACCTCTCTATGCCTGTTTCCACTCTCATTCTTTGTCTGTCTTTGCAATTTAGAGTGAATGATCGTACAACAAGGCCACGAGCTTGAGTGGAGCCTCCAGAACTACCAACATACAAACAATGAATAGGAACAACACCGCCCTCTTGTTGATTGCTAATCCACTTCATTTGCCACTTACTGAATCTTACACTTGCTTTGCTAACCCACTGAATGTCAAATCAGTGCAAACTACACAACTTTAACACTTACACTCATTCTCTGACCACTTTAACATCCAACATGTAATTTATATTACAGTTGATTTGGTCCAGAGACTTCCATGGGAACTGAACCAACATAGTTCAGGATGAATTTGACCCATGGTCTACAAATAGCTATAGAGCAGGGGTGGCCAACCTGAGCCTGAGAAGGAACCAGAATTTACCAATGTACATGGCCAAAGAGCCACAGGACTATGTCAGCAGCCCCCCATCAGTTCCTCACCACTGCTCCCAGCAGCTCCCGCCCACTGGCAGCCCTGCCAATCAGTGCCTCCCCCAACCTCCCCCACCTCTGGATCAGCTGTTTCGTGGCGTGCAGGAGGCTCTGGGAGGGATGGGGAGGAGTGAGGGCATAGCAGGCTCAGGGGAGGGGGCGGGAAGGGGTGGAATGGGGGAAGGGCTGTGGTAGAGCCAGGGGTTGAGTAGTGAGCATCCCTCAGCACACTGGAAAATTGGTGCCTGTACAAGGAGCCACATATTAACTTCTGAAGATCTGCATGCGGCTCTGGAGGCACAATCCAGTCCTCCCTCCTTATGTCAGGAGAAGGAAAGTGACGATAGGAGTAAATCCTTGAATACACTATCTTTACACTACTGCTGATCACGCCGCCATTTTACAGTCTTTCACTTTGCCTACTTAACCCCTTTCTGGTTTTCACATTCTGTATGGAAATTGCTTTGGCTGTGAACAGGCACAGTAATGCCCAAGAACAGCAGCAGGTTCCTGTGCATTATGGAACAAAACTCCCCCTGTTTCAGTAGGAATGAGGGCAGGTTCACATAGTGCCATTTAAATGCTCATTCGTAATAAGTAATATACATTTCCCGCTCTCACTATGTTTGAAATTCACTCCTGTGCAAAGGGCCCAGAACAAGACCCAGGAGCCTGCTTTAGACGTCTTGAGCGGCATGTGATGTGGGCTTTGCATTGGTCCTCTGCACAGGAATGAACTTCACACTCAGTGTTTGAGGGACTCAGAAGTACCTGTGATGATTAGCTGTACAATCTACTCATCAGGTGATAGTCAAAACATCCTTTCTTCCTCCTGTGAGACCACTGAACATTTTTTCCCAGAACAGATTCCTCCCCTAGAGGTCATGCTGTTGTTGTGAAATTGACAAGGGTAATCTATACAGTGCTAAGTCTTTGTCCCTCTTCTGGTTAGTTTCTGTGGCTTTGGGAGATAAATACACGCCATTTTAAATAATAAAGTTTCAGAGTCAAATGGGAAGTGAAGAAGAGTGTAATGCAAAAGATTAAATGGCATGCTAAAAAAATCTGATGTCTCAAGGAAATAGTGCTTGGCTCTGACAATGACACCTCTACAGTTAATTACACTCATTTCTTGACTTATTGATTTGCCTTGAAGAAGCCAGGGCTCTGATCCTGCAAGCACTTGCACACTTGAGTAAATACTCCCATGAGCAGTCCCATGGAACTCAATAGGACAACTCACCTGTGTAACATTATTCACATACATAAGGATTTGCAGGATCTTGGCCAGGCTTTGTGTTTACTGATAGGGATGCTACATTTTCCTGCTCACTTAAATTTCTGCTGCAATGATGGAGGGCATTAGAGTGTTTCTCTGTCTCATTATTAAAACTATATTCTTTTATTTTATGTAATCCATAAGAAAGTAGGGGAATAGGAGAACTGCAGGGCAAATGTCTCATCTGATTATGTTTTCCATGCTCCACTATTGCTGTTCATAATGCAACACAATTTGCTTGAAGGGAGTATTCAACAGTGACAGACATTAAAATCCCTAATAATCACATCCCTGAATTTCATAAACATGCAGTATTTTTATCCAACAGAGGACAGCGGTTGTTATTAGTGAGCGACCTCTTGAAACTGTGGATTTCATTGTATTGACTCTTTAGCTAGATTAGTTATGAGGTCTGTCATAGTACAGTCTGAAACACAAAGAAAGCTTGAAATATCATATACCAGGTGAAAATATCCCATCGCCACAGCCCCCTGGCCAGCCAATCATTTCTCTCATTTTCTTTAGCGTGACATATTCCAAAAGTACAAACACTGGAGCAATTTCATAGGTGAACCTGAAATGTAGTAATGGTCATATTTTATTCTTTTTATTTAAAACATTAATTTGCTACTTAAAATATCTACACTATTGTTTCCATTGTCAGATTCTAAATCCATATTATGTATATATACTGTATAAGCATACAGTGCAGAGAATTATATTTCGCAGTATATTTGATTACTTTCTTTCTGCCTTGAAGTTTAAATGTTTACAATCCCACTCCTGTGAGATGCTGAGGACTCTGCTCCCACTGACTTCATCAGGAGCGGAGCTTCCTGCAGAATAGGAGGGCTCACATTATTACAAGAGCTACTGAGCAGAACGAGGCCCTTCACTTCACGTGCACATATAGTCTCACTGAAGTCAATGAGACCCAGTGCGTCAAGCACATCATGTGCATATAACACTTTGTAGGCCTGGAGCCTTACAAATAAACTTCGGGGCTGACCCTGCAGCCCTTCGCCACTTGGATATTCCCACTGAAACCAATGGCACTAATGCACATGAGTAAGGATTGCAAAGTCAGGTTCTTTTGTAAGCAAGTCTCTTTACATAAGAACATCTGTTTGTGCTTTCATTTCACATTTTATTTATTTGTATATGCAAACTATGAAAATATTTTCCCCTTCCTTTGCAGGAATTTTATCAGAGCCGTTATTTTATTTATGCAATTAATTTTTTAATGGGAGACAACATATAAAGCAGTTTTAAAATAATATGATGGCTGTACTAAAATATAAAAGGCAGAAAAATATTTTTCCTGTTAGTTTCACATAAAAGGCTTTCTTTTACCTACAACTACAGCAAATACTGCGGAATATAATTTTAAAATTAGTCTACATAATGATAGTGGCAAATTCAGCTACTTACATATTAGTATTTGCTGTTGATGTCAGCCAGTCTGCAGCTAATCCAACCATGTCCAATCCAGTTGAAAGTTGATTGAAATATCTGGGATGCCCTGCATAAAATGGAAAAAATGTATCAGAAGTCTGATGAAGCAGAATGAAATTGCTCAGTACTGGTTGGTGTATTTATCTCCGGATTTTTACACAATGGAAAAGCATCATCAATGTGTGAAACACACCAACAACGGACATTTTGTAACAGGGAGATTATTTTCCCCTTTCTTATTTTAAAATAAATAAAACAGGAACAATGAAGTAGAGCTAGGAATGATAAATTCTGTCATTTTCGATTGCTCTTGCCATTTGAGTTGAAAATTAGCATGATGCTGCTGCACTAAAATAGCTATTCGCCCCCTCCTGTGTGTTACATGTTGTCACTGACCGTGCTTTTGCTTGGGCTACATTTGAAAGGCATGCACAGCTCCCCATCTGAGGTGCTTGCCACTGCTTATAACAACATCTGTGATGAATGGCTAATGATTATAAAAGACAGGGCAAAATGAGAAAATGGAACACTTTGCTGACTGTTTTGAACATGACTCAGAGGCTGATGATTGTGCAAATATGGCACGAACTGTGGTAATACTTGTCAGATCTTCGCTGTCAGAATACAATTATAAATAACAAAGCTTCCTAGTAATTGTGATTTTAAATAAACCTGACAAAAGGGGACATTGCTCTTATGTCGGAATGATGCGTGAAAATCTATTCAATGGGCTGGGTAGCCCATTTACAAGGCTTCTCTTGCCGACTTCTAGATTTTTCTAACCTTCTGTCAGATACTTTATTTCAAAAATATGCCCAGAGCTATTAAAACTGGGAATATAAATAACTCATTCAAGCTCACTTGACTACTTATGTCCTACCCCCCTGTTTTGAGTTACATGGCTTTGTTACCAGCAAGAATTCTGAAAGATTAACAATTACGTAAATATCATCTCATTCAAAGGAAAGCGTTCCTGCTTAGAAAACACCTGTCCTAACCCAAGGACTGCAGATTGGTACTGATCACATGGGAAACATAAAATACAGCAGGGCTATTGAGGAAATGCAAACAAAAACCAAGAGAAAACTTATCTCCACATCTCACTCTGTTATCAGGCACATACACATGGCTAAAAGAATTGTGCTGAGAATTACTCACCTGCCCCCCAGCTCACAGCACACAAAGGCTGAGTAATTGGGCTTTGTGGTTGGAAATAAACCTGAGTTGGGAGTTGGAAACGAAATCCAATTCCCTCTGCCCCATAATCCAAGGGCATAGTAGCCCCCACACTTTCTATGCAAGGATTGCTGACCACTGGTACGGCATAAGCACAGATCCATGACCCCCTTCTCTGGTCAATCATCAATGCTTCCCTCTATCTTTGCAGCAGGCACAGAGCCTAATGCTCAGGGGGCTTCAGAGATCCCCATTATGGCTTGCATGGCATATTGCTCCAGTCACACAAGAATACCACAGATATTCAGCGAGGTGGGAGGACCTTGCTCACGCTCTCCGCCAGCAAGTGAATTCCAGCCTCACTGAAGATGTGGTATTTTGTGGTAGCTTTCAACAAGTAAGGATCAAACAATGTCCTCCCTCGGGAAAACTCGAGGCAAATCTGGGAAACCCCATGGAGCTCCAGGTGGGCGTCTATGGCGAAATCCTGGGAAATAACAGAATTCTAGTGCATTTCTAGGGAGGCCAGTGTCTCCTGCCAATCTGTACCTCCAGTCTCCCATAGCAGCTCTCCGAGGAACCATGTGCGCAATGTTTTCCTTGTCCATAGCTGGGCCAAATGACCCCCTGCCGTGTCCATGTCTGATAGTGTGGAACAGGGTGTTCTGTAAGCTGTACTGACAGGATTAACCTTATTTGGGGACCTGAGGAAATTCCCACAGGTTGTCAGTGGGGTGATGCTGAGGAGACAGATTCTTCCCCAGCTCTACCTGGTGCTGGCTCGCCCACACTCCCTTCGAAACCACAGAGTCCTGCATGCACACAACCTTCTCCCAGGGATATCCTCAGAGAACAGAAGACAGGGAGAATGATGCTTTCACCCACCATCGCTTCAGCAAAATTTGGGCCCTGCTCTCCACATATAACAGGAGGAGATAATCTGACTCTACTCATAGATACGCACCTGGATTTCACCGTTATTGGGACTGTTTAAGGTCCGAGAGAGACTGTAAAATTCTTTGACCCTACTGGATGGCTGAAATAAACTCCGCCCTCACTTAGACCCCTAGAACCCATTTGAGTGTATAAGCAGATCTTGCTTGAGGAACTTGTGAAAAGCAGTAGAATAGTGCTCTCCTACCTCAGTGCATGGCTAGCAGCATTGCTTTGCAACTAACTGAAGGAGGAGGGGACTGAAAGTAATCCATAGCTGGGGTGGGTTCAAGGGAAAACAGTAGAATATCACTGGCTGCTGGATTTATTCACTTAAAAATAGAGAATTTGGACGTATTTCTCTGTCACCCAGGGAGCTCAATGCACTCTGCAGACACTAATCAAGTGGCAAAGCACACCCGTGAAACAGGGACATCCCATTACTATCCTAAGCTGACAGCTGGTCAAATTGATGTAAGGGATGTGCCCATGGTAACATAAAGAGCCAGAGTCAGAGTCAGCAATATAACCCCAGAGCACTGACATCCCCCGCTGGCAGCACTTTCATCCTTTGCATTCTCTGTTATTTGTTTACAGTCTCCAGTTGCCCTTTAATATTAACTGTATTTTCAGTAGACACACACACAAACACACACATTCAGCTTTGTAAATCAATCTGCTCTGGACACCTTCATGAACCGTCTGTATTTACTACCTGCTAACTGGCAAATAGCACTGACCCAAAGCGATGCTGAACAAACACTAGTTCTTAGTCCGCTCGCTGTCTGGAATTTCCATTACTTTTTAAACTCCAGCAAACTCCGGAGATGAATTTCAACACGACATACACCAGTGTTACCAGAAATTGAGTCTGAATTGAACAAACATAAGAATTCGGCCCAGACGCACCTGTACTGACGCACTTACCCAGTCAAGGAGCAGGGGAAATAAGAATATAAGAACATAAGAAAGGCCATACTGGGTCAGACCAAAGGTCAATCTAGCCCAGTATCCTGTCTACTGACAGTGGCCAATGCCAGGTGCCTCGGAGTGAGTGAACCTAACAGGTAAAGATCAATTGATCTCTCTCCTGCCATCCATCACCCCCCTCTGACAGACAGAGGCTAGGGACACCATTCCTTACCCAGCCTGGCTAATAGCCATTAATGGACTTAACCTCCATGAATTTATCCAGTTCTCTTTTAAACCCTGTTATAGTCCTAGCCTTCACAGCCGCCTCAGGCAAGGAGTTCCACAGGTTGGCTGTGCGCTGTGTGCGCTGTGTGCGCTGTGTATTTGTTTTAAAACTGCTGCCCACTAATTTCAATGGATGGCCCCTCGTTCTTCTATTATGGGAACAAGTAAATAACTTTTCCTTATTCACTTTCTCCACGCCACTCATAATTTTATATACCTCTATCATACCTCCCCTTAGTCTCCTCTTTTCCAAGCTAAAAAGTCCTAGCCTCTTTAGTCTCTCCTCATATGGGACCCGTTCCAATCCCCTAATCATTTTAGTTGCCCTTCTCTGAACCTTTTCTAATGCCAGTATATCATTTTTGAGATGAGGAGACCACATTTGTACACAGTATTCAAGATGTGGGCACATCATGGATTTGTGTAAGGGCAATAAGATATTCTCCGTCTTATTCTCTATCCTTTTTTAATGATTCCTAACATCTTGTTTGCTTTTTTGACTGCCATTGCACACTGCATGGACATCTTCATGCAGTGTGCAGAGAACTATCCACGATGACTCCAAGATCTTTTTCCTGATTAGTTGTAGTTAAATTAGCCCCCTTTCATATTGTATGTATAGTTGGGGTTATTTTTTCCAAAGTGCATTACTTTACATTTATCCACATTAAATTTCATTTGCCATTTTGTTGCCCAATCATTTAGTTTCGTGAGATCTTTTTGAAGTTCTTCACAGTCTGCTTTGGTCTTAAATGTCTTAAGCAGTTTAGTATCATCTGCAAACTTTGCCACCTCACTGTTTACCCCTTCCTCCAACTCATTGATGAATAAGTTGAATTGGATTGGTCCTACGACTGACCCTTGGGGAACACCACTAGTTACCTCTCTCCATTCTGAAAATTTACCATTTATTCCTACTCTTTGTTCCCTGTCTTTTAACCAGTTCTCAATCCATGAAAGGATCTTCCCTCTTATCTCACGGCAACTTAATTTATGTAAGAGCCTTTGGTGAGGGACCTTGTCAAAGGCTTTCTGGAAATCTAAGTACACTGCATCCACTGGATCCCCCTTGTCCACATGTTTGTTGATCCCTTCAAAGAACTCTAATAGATTAGTAAGACATGATTTCCCTTTACAGAAACAATGCTGACTTTTGCCCAACAATTTATGGTTTTCTATGTGCTTGACAATTTTATTCTTTACTATTGTTTCAACTAATTTGCCTGGTACGGACCTTAGACTTACCGGTCTGTAATTGCTGGGATCACCTCTAGAGCCCTTTTTAAATATTGGTGTCACATTATCTATCTTCCAGTCATTGGGTACAGAAGCTGATTTAAAGGACAGGTTACAAACCCTAGTTAATAGTTCCACAATTTCACATTTGAGTTCTTTCAGAACTCTTGGGTGAATGCCATCTGGTCCTGGTGACTTGTTACAGTTAAGTTTATCAATTAGTTCCAAAACCTCCTCTAGTGACACTTCAGTCTGTGACAATTCCTCAGATTTGTCACCTACAAAAGACGGCTCAGGTTTGGGAATCTCCCTAACATCCTCAGCCGTGAAGACCGAAGCAAAGAATTCATTTAGTTTCTCCACAATGACTTTATCATCTTTACCACACGACATTCTACCCAATCGCAATTAAGCAATACCCAGTGAACATTGATTATTCATAATCAACCCATAGAGCAAAGGAGAGCAGACAGTCCTCGGGAATACAGCCTAGGAAACCGGATCTGGCTGCAGAATAGGAGGCTCAATTAATCAATTCTATTGTTTATTACCAATTGTTTTCTCTGATCTCTGCTTAGCAAGCACATCAGCTCTGCTTAGAGACAAAGATCCCAAGGCTGCTCCATGGTATTTTCTGAAGGGATCACGTATTTTCCTAACCCGCTCTACCAAGAGGCGGGCGCGGCTGCTATAAATACACGGCTGCCCTGGTTAGAAAGCCAGACAAGCATATCGCTGGGACACTGAGCTTAACTCAGCTCTTAAGCCAGCGACCGGGAAGTGCGGGGCTGAGCAGGGAGGCGGGCAGGGCGCTCCTGCCTCAGAAAATGGTCTCTCTGCTGAGCAAACGAGCGCGGGGGCTCAGCAAGGGTCTGCTAGTCGGAAGTGGAGAGAGCCGGTTTCGAGGCGATCCGAGCCTTAGTTCCACTGCCAGGCCTTCACTCACACACTCCCCAAACACTTAATGTAGCCAAGCACCGGCTCCCCGGGCTGTTTGACGCCGGGCGCTGCGCGGACGCCGGTGCCTTTGTTTATTCCCCGTGGACTTGTCTTGGCGCTGGAGCTCCGCCGCAACAGAGTCGTGACAAAAAACACTCCAGACTCCTTCCTTATCCACCCTGCTCTCACGGCCCCGCGAGCCTTTCACCTGCAGCTACGACGATTCGTGCAACTCCAAGGCCCTCACACGGGGACGAGGGCTTTGGTGTGAACGCAGGGACAGCCCGCGATTCGTATGAAATAGCTCCTGGAGGTATCACGGAGCCTCCTAATAGCGGCGAAACGGCAATTGTCTGGAGAGGTTAAATAGCATCACCAGCCAAACCAGACGGGAGATAATCCAGGCAGGTACACGTGAAACGTGCCAACGAAATCTGACAGCCCGGTTCATGCGGCTGCTCTGACATGCCTGACATTTTGGAAGAGTCCAGAGGGTTATCTCCCGATTAGAGATCCCGAGTGGACATGGATAGCCCTGGGCCAAGAAATCATATTTCTTTCAGGGACCAAAATACAATCGCACTCCAAGTGTGTCTGGAGTTGCACTCCCCTGCTCCTGATCTCTCGTTAAACCGGGGACTAGCTTGAGCACTTGCTTGGTGAGACTAAAAGAAGCCCTAGCAAACAGTGTAATTTGTTTGAATGGTCATTGCAGTCATCTGAACGTTTAAAATATAATTTAAAGTATCATTCTTCTGTATATTTTAATTACAAATGGGAAAAGTTCCCCACATTTCCATGGCACAACAGAAACAGGAACATCAGTTTGAAGGATTTGTACACGCACACTTTCCAGTCATTTTATCGCGTCGATATGCACCGAAGCGTAATGCAAATTACACCTACAGATCAGCAGAGCGAGCCTAACAAATCCTGTTTGAATTGTGTCCCCCCCAGTTTGATCTAAACCATTTAAAATATTTATTTCCTATGCCCTATTGAGACACCAGACGAGGAGTTCCCCCAAATGTAATTACTTTAATTACTTCCTAGGTATGTTGCCGGATACTTTCAGGGAAGCTTTGGTAACATCACAATCCAATAGTACAAACACAGGACCGATCCTGTCCCTTTGCGTTTTGCCAAAGACGCCAAGAGATCCGGATCGGGTCTATTCCAGTCCATTCGATTTCAGAAGAGGCTACAAGCCGTTTCCCACAGTCTGCACAGCCGATACGCACATCACATTATCGTCTCCTTCGGATTTTTGGACCCACGTTTTGAAAGGATTTATACTATTTAAAAATATCCCCCTAGCAATTCAAATGCTCAGTGGGAGCTTCCTGAACTCTGGTTTTCTCTACAAATGGTTCTTGTAAATACCCGTGTAAGAGAGGCTAAAGGCAGCCTCTGTTCTTTGGTTATTCCGTGGGAATTTAATTCAATGGGTCCACATCAGAATGTGCCGAATTCCGTTTAGCATCACCGAGAATATCATTTCCATGTGGCAAGCTGCCGAAGTGGCGATAATAACGACATGAGCAGGGATAAATGGTGCTGTCTCTGGGCAGATCAGAATTAACTGAAATATTTTTTGGTCTTGACAATAACAAAAATAGCCATTAAACAAGCTCCTATTTTTCATGCTTAGAATCCAAGGGGAAAACACGTTTTCTGCCTTCCCCTGCGCCGGATTCTCCTCTGTTTACACCCAGCCCCGGAGTGGGCGGCCAGATCGCGTTCCCCGGGAAAACGGGGATTGTTCATTCGCTGCATCCAGCTTTTTTAGACTGTGGAGCTGCGGAAGTCAAAGGACGCAAAGCCGAAGCACCCAGCTCTCGGGCCACTTGGCACACAGGAGAGTGAGTGGCCTTTTGTATAAATAACACCGCCGTCAGCACACAGCTGTCTGCTCAGAACTTCCATTAGCGTGGGTATAAACGGCAATTTCAGTTGACAAATTAATTAATTGCTTCTTTTCTCCCCACCCCACCGGTCAACGGTAACATTGTCTTCGTAGATTAGAAGAACTCGCTGGGGGGATCAGCAATAAATCTCTGCTTCGGGGGCCCTATCCCGCATTCCTTATGAACTGAGCACTGAGGGGGGGGGGGCTGCAGGGAGGGATTCTGTTACCTGGGTGTAAATTCGATTTATATTTAGCTCCGAATTCATACCGTTCTAACCGAGCGCTGAATTTGGTCCCCATTAGCGGGTTAGGATGGAAGAGCGTAAAGAATGGAAGATGGGGGCCCAAAATGGTGAGAGATGTTAATGCTAAAAGAGCCACAGAGGCGGGAGATGGCTCTTTCGTAGCGACTGATACATACTGGTTCCACCTTTGACAGGGACGTTCATTTAAAGCAGGAAGGATGTACATTGCTGTACTTATACTATAACATTGTACATTTCACCTAGGGAAATATTAAGAGCGCCAATAGATCGTTTTCTTTCTTTCATCTACTGTTATGTATTTATAAATTACAATAACTGCTTAAAGCCACACAAGGTAATATGCTATCCCAGCTTCACTGACTTTCCAAGGATCAGCAAGTGACATTTAAAAAATAGTAACAAATCACTCATGATAGGCTCTGAGCATGCCTGTTACCTGTTTTGATTGCATATTTTAGAGTTGTTCTGCAGTTCAACAAAATTTCTTCCAAGGTCTGTGGTTGATCTGCCAGTTCCCAATTATATTCCTGAAGAAGCTCATTTGGGTAATGGAAATCAATAACCTTTGTTGATCTATCAAAACTTTTCACCACATACTGAAGCAAAATATCCATAACATCTTGTAGGAAAGACAGAGTTGTTATTTCCCCATTGCAAGCCGGCAGAAGATCTGAGGGGGGAATGACATGAAATGTTAGCTCCAGTTTATTGTTTAATGTATAGATTTTTTGACACAATCTCGCCCCACTGACGCTGGGGCTTTTCTATGGACTTCAACGAGCGGAGAATCGGGTTTTTAATTTGGTAAGCAATCCGATGACCCCTTATTTCAAAAATATTTGTTCTAGATCTGGTCAAGCTCTAAATTCATTGTTAATTGGAAATGTGTGTGGAAAAATGCATTTTCTGACCAACTTTAAAAACACTGAAAAAAGAAAAAGAAATAATACAAAGGGTTTCAGGGAAATTAGGCACATACTGCAAATGATACAAGTGGAAGACCCAGAAGTGCACCACAGTAAAACAGATTCTTTGTGTATTGGTTGCAATACTTCAGTGATGTGTGAACGTCTTTCCGTGAAATAATATGTTATGTTCTGATTTATTTATTTAGCTTTGTATCTTTATTTAAACTGAATAGTGCGGCACAGAGCGCTAAGGGAAACCCCTATTTCTTGTGACTGTATCTTTGTAGCACTGTAGCGATTAAACATGTAGATTATCAAGGCTGCTTGTTGTCCACTGGGCCAGGAGAAGGGACCCTTGAGGAGCTGAGTTCGAATGGGCCGGGGACCCTTTCTCACGAGCACACCCCTCCTTGGGGTCTGGGGTATTTACTGGAGCACACAGCCTGAGCTGGTCATTCATGAATGTTCGGGATTCAAAATCGAGCTCTCCTGTCATGGCTTCGCGTTTCTCAACAAAAGCTTCCTCGGGCAGCGCAGCTCAGAGGCCCGGCCGGTCCGAATCTCTTAGTGGGTTTTAGAAAAGTTTGTCATGTCTAGACTACCCAGTAGTTGGGAGTGGACCAGGAAAACCCTTCCTCTGAGTGTATACCCCGCTCTGCTTTAATAGTAGGGCCATTGCAGAGCACTTACAACTAGCTCCGAAGAGCAGGACGGGGTTTATATGGAGATATATCGATATATTTAATCTCAACGGCTATGCTAGCCAAATAGCCCTGTCCCAAACCTTCCGTGTGCTAGAATAGCCCCGAGACTTCAGTTGCTATCATTGAGCTCCTCTATGGGTCTCTACTCCTGGTGTGGCGGAGAAAGGGCTGTCTCTAGGGTCACGGTGGTCCGTGAAAGCCCACGCAGCTGAGGAGTCGGAGTCATGGCTTCCCAGCCCTACTACCAACCACACGCACGCGGTATTGTTACCTGTTGAGTGTAAAAAGGCATAATTAATATCCGCTTTCTGGCAGCTACAGGGCTTGTTGTTGCAGGTACAGGCCGGTGTCTTCTCCGCGGTGCCCAGATCCTCCTTCGCCCCGGTATCCGCGGGCTTTTCTCCATCCCCATACAGCAAAGCTTACAACGACACAGAAGACGCAGCCTAAATCCATCAGCTCTTACACACAGGGACTGGCCCCCAATTCCCGCCGCGATCCGCTCCCCCCTCTCCACCAGCACAGAAGGACCTCGGAGTCCCCGGGGTGCGGGGGCTGCGAAGTCTTTCCTGCTTATTGCCCATTGTCATGCAATTTGCTACCGCTGGTTCCCCCGCTTACCGCAGAGTTTGGTTCCAATTCCTCCTGTAAACTTCTGGGCCGCCTGACACCACGCTTTGGCTGGAAGAGAAAAGGGGGGGCTGTGTGTGTTACCTGGGGTGGGATCAGATCTTCTTCGGGGTCCGCTGGGAAACTGCGTGGCTCAAGGGTCCTGGGTTTTGCTCCAGGCGGGGTGCCGGGGTGGGAACTGTCCCTCCCGCCTAACTTTCAGAACTGAAGAGCAAACACTTTCCGGGGAACACAAACTAGAAACTTTCTTAATATCCCCCAAGACAGCACAACCCTTCTCCTCCCTGTCCCGCCCAAAAAAGACCCCACCCCCGCCAGGTAAAAGCGCCCCTGGAGTAGACTCAGGTTTATGTTGGCGTCGCTCCTTCCTGCCCCGGAGAATCCTGCGGCGCC
Source organism: Dermatemys mawii (assembly GCA_007922305.1). NCBI lineage: Eukaryota > Metazoa > Chordata > Testudines > Dermatemydidae > Dermatemys > Dermatemys mawii. Next base: position 20,658,554 of record ML677349.1, read on the forward strand.
TTGGTCCAGGTCTAGTTGCAGCAAAGACTTTACAACAAAGCTTCCCTGCAACCCAGCTCTGGGGCCCGAGTGCCTTGCCAGGACCGAGGGGAGCCGGGATGGCTGCTCTTCTCCTTGCCAGCGCTGCCCTGGGTGTGTTTGGAGTATCCCACGGGTGGTTATTTGTTGCCCCATCCGCATCCAAGTGCGCGTTGTCTTGCAGGTCAGGGCGGATCGGGAGGAACCGGCCAGCTGGTCTCCAGGCAGGGAACGGGCTGCGGGGCGCAGGGAGCGCTGGGCGCCCATCCAGGGAAGCGGCTGGGAACTTTCCTGCGGCGGGCGGTGGACTCACCCCGCGCCAGGGCTGCTCCGCGTTCCTACCTGTGCCGGGGTTCTCCGCGTCCCCCGATCCCTCCTCGGAGCCGAAGGACCAAAAGCCGGAGCCTGGCGTTGCCATCTGCGGAGCTGCCAGCCGTGCCTAGGAGCCGGCGAGCTGCAGCGAGCTGTGTGGGAGGGAGAGTCCCAGCGCGGGAGTGTCCCCGTGTGCGAGTGTCCCCGTGTGCAAGCGCCAGGCAGCGTGCGCCGGCGCCTAGAGAGGCAGCGGCGCCCTGGCGCTCCCCGGGGGCTCCGGAGAGAGGGAGGCTGGAGGCAGCGGGGCTGGAGGCCGGGGAGACGGGGCTGGCCGCGGGAAGTGGGAGAGGGAGCGAGGCAGGGACGCTAGGCGCTCTCCATGGTGCCGATCCGCTCCCTCTTCAACCCCGCGCGTCTCTCGGCCAAAGCGGGGCTCGCCGGGGCTCCCCTTTTATCCAGCTGGAGCCCACAGCCCGGGTGCCCTGAAGCGGGGGAAGGGCGGTGTGCGCGAGTCACGACTCCCCTCGAGCTGTGGGCTGCTGGTGACCGAGAGCCGCTTTTGGCCACGCGCTGGCTCTGTGCAGAGCTCAGCCGCGGGCGCTGCGGGACCGGCCCGGGGGAGGGACAGGCTGGGCGGGATGGGCCGTCTTCCAGTTCCTTAGCACAGCCAAACTGCTCCGGGCAGGGCGCCCCACGCGTGCTGTGTCCGGATCGCCTCAGAGGGGCAAGGGGAGAAAGACCCGGCAGCTCGAGGGAAGCATGTGAAGGCTAGAGGTTGGCACAGGGGCAAGCTGAGGAGCACAGAGGAACTGATGGAGGGTGTGTGCGCGCGTGTGTGTGTCTGGGCTGGCGATCCCAAGTCTGGCCCTCGTGGGGACCTTGCCTTACGGGGATCACATCGCGTTCAAGGCCGGACGGCAGCTGACTGAGCGAGCTGATGTTTTCGCGTCAGTGGGCACGGGTAGAGGGGGGCGACGGTCTGACCCCACAGCCTGGCCTCCATCGCCACCGAGGGGCTGCTGGGGGATGTGCCTAAAACCAGACAGAACCGACCTCAGGCTGTTTCTATGTCGCCCTGGTTCTCTTTATCCCTTTACGTGGGGCCCAGCCCCATGCCCACCCTGTCACGGCAACGCCGCTGGAAATGCACGGCCCTTTGCGTGTGGCTCCAGAGGGCGGCTAAAAGGGGAGCCTTTCCCGAGCCTGCCGTACAGCGAGGCGATAGCCGGAGCCAGGGGCTGCAGGATTGTTAATGAGCGGCTCGATGAGCCCGGAAATGCCGTCGGTTTGCAGACCGATGCGTCTATTCATCTCCCTTCGGTGACAACCCCAGATCAGCTGGGTAGCCGCCAGCCAAGCCAATGATCTGGAAGGTGGATCGGTCTCGCTCCAGTTCATCGCACCCCGTCTGTCTCCTCGGCTCCACGCAGAGGCTGCCGGGCCGGGGTAAGTCCGTTCACACTCAGTTCACACCCCACTCTCCGGCCGGCCTGCTGGGAAGCAGCACGTAGCCGGCCTTCGTGCGAGGCCAAGCGAGGCGTCCAGTGGCGCGCGGGAGACCAGGCGGGAGCCGAGTTACGGGCCTGCAGCTTCTCCTCCGCCGGCCTGCAGGAGGGCGCCGAGACGGGAGCAGCCCAAGCCAGAGGAGTGGCTGCCGCCCAGCGAGGCGTGGGGCACGGGAGGAGGCGGGGTCCCCACTTCCCAGTCCTGCGGCTGAAGCCGGACGTTCGCTGTGGGACTTGCCTGCAAGGGCCTCGGTTCAAGCTCCCCTGTCTAAAAGCCACACGCAAACCAGCCTTCACGGGCGTCCTGCGGCTCACCCGCACCGGCGGGGCAAGAGGGCGCGCAGGCAGCGTGTGTAGCCTTCATCTACCCCTGCCGGGCGCTGCCCGCCTCGGCTGGGCTGGAGCAGAGCAAACCTCGGTCCGTACGTGGCCCGGGAAATCCTGAGTATCGCCGTCCCTCAGCCCTGCAGGCCGCAGGCCAACCCCCCCGCCGGGCACTGCTGGAGCGGCCTCGGGAGGAGCAAGCGCGGGTGCTGGGGACATCGCTCCAACCACACTAGCGGGGCGGGGCGGCCCCAGCGCGCGAAGGGCTGCACGTGGCCGCCGCGGACATTCCCGCCCTGCTGGGAGACGTGGCTCGGGCGGTTTGTGCCTCTGCGCAGCGAAGCGCGGGCCCGATTCCCACAGGTGGCTGCGCAGCTCCTCCCTCGCCCCCTTTAAAGCTCGCTCGGGGAAAGCGAGCCCTGCCTGCTGGCACCGAACAGAGCCGCGCCCAAGGCCATAACTGCCGCCATTAGCCGTCGCCGGCGCAGCGCCGAGCGGGGAGCCAGGCCTAGGCAGTGCTGGCAAGTGGAGCAGCCCCGCTCCCGCAGGCCCCTGGGGTTTGTTTAGTCCGTGGTGGCCCCTGGTTCTGCCAGTGCCGGGGCCCTTCCCGCGCTGGGCGCCGAGCGGAGGAGAGCGGGAGCCCGGCCTAGCGCGAGATGGCCGCGCCCGACGGACCACGCTGCGTCCCCGCTGGGCGGGTTAAAGTCGGACTGGTGCGGCTGCGGCAGCCCTGGGGGCAGGAATCCCTGGGTGCTGCGGGCGGGTCACGGCGGCTCTTCCCGGCGTGCTCCAGGCCTTTGCCTGCTGTAGCCCCGCGCGAGGCACACGCGGTGAGTGGGCTCCGTGGGCTCCTGTGCGCCGCTGGTGACCAGGGTTGCCCGGTGACCTGTTTTGACCAGAACTGCTGTTGAAAAGGGACCCTGGCAGTTAAAAGCCCGGTCGGTGGGGCAGCGGGTCTAAGGCAGGCTCGCTCACTACCATGGCACTGTGGGGTGCCCGGAGCATGTCCCCCCTCTGGCTCCTATGCCTAGGGGCTGGCGGAGGGCTCCAAACACTTCCCCCACCCCAAGTGCCGGCTCCGGAGCACCCAGGAACTGTGGCCAAAGGGAGCTGTGAGGGCGGTGCCTGCGATGGGCCTCTGCCTAGGAGCCAGAGCAGGGAACATGCCGCTGCTTTCAGGAACTGCCTGAGGTAAGCGCCACTTGGAGCCTGCACCTCTGACCCCACTCCCGTATCCCAGCCTGATCCACCTCCCACCCTCCAAACCCCTCAGTCCCCTCCTGTGCCTCAAACCCTCAATCTCCAACCTGCATCCCCCCCAGAGCCCTCACCCCGTCCTGCATCTCAACTGCACCCTAGACTCCACATTTCTGGGCCCTCTCCATAACTCCCACACCCAGTCCGGAGCCCGTAACCCCTCCCACACTGACCCCCTGCCTCAGGCCAGAGCCCCCTCCCACAACCTGAATTCTTCATTTCTGGCCCTATCCAAGAGGCTGCACCCCCCAGCTGGAACCCTCACCCCCTCCTGCACACCAGCCTCCTCAGCCAGCACGGTGAAAGTGAGAGGGTGGGGAGAACAAGCAACGGAGGGGTGATGGAGTGAACGAGATAGGGTCTCAGAGGAGGGGCAGGGTGAGGGACAAGGGTGTTTGGTTTTATGTGAGTAGAAAGTTGGCAACTTAACTCTGGGAGCCAGCCTGTGCCTGCACTGAGTGGTTAGAAATGGGCTCTAACGAACTATGCCAAGGACCCAGCACAATAAAATCTCTGTCCTCAGCGCGGTTATCATAACTTTGCACCTTAGTGTTGCCAGCTCAGGATAAGGACCATGGTAAACAGGTACCTGTGAGACAGCACAGAGCTCACAGTCTACGGATGATCTACCTTGTGGCAGCTTTTTGGGCATCCCCTTCTTTCCCCATCTCTTTCTAGTTACAGGCAGTTGGGTAGTAAAAGTTCATCTTTAGGAGCATCTTATGGAAAGTCTCTGTCACAGGCCTTCTCTCCTCTACCCCTCTTGTCACACTAGCACCTCACATGGCATTGTAGGTGTGAAATTGATAACCACCAGCTGTTCTCTACGTGGGCGATCAACAGGGACATGCACGCTGGTAGTTTCCTGAAGTGTTCTCTAGAATCTGCTTGAGAACAGGCTGACCTGTTGTGCAGCTACATCTCAGGCCTGGCCTTTTAATCCTGCCAGCATGGTAGATAGTTTTAGCAACCCCCCGGTATGTAGGAGACTATGGACAGACCAGAGGCTGGGCTTGCCTCTTGCTTGGTAGGGCGAAATTGCATTTAGTCTAATCAACCCAACATCATGATTTTTCCATCCATAGAGCAAATCTTGGAGAGAACTGGAGGGCGAGCAGGAGGGAGACGGTGCCAGGGCTAGAGGCTAAGGCTGCCCCTTTGTTGATGGGCCTCACTCACCGAATACTCAGTTGAATGGAGGGTCTTACTGCACCTTGACTTGTACCCACTCCCCTTTTGGTAGACCCGGATGCTAATCCATGTAGTGGTGCTAACTAATAACATTGTAGGCATTGGTCTCACTGAAATGCCTTCATCAGTTTAGAGAATAGCCTGACAGGAAAACAAAGAATATCAGCCCTGTGGTTTCTTTCTGTGAAACAATAGGTCTTCTTTGATCCCTCCTAATTTTCAGCTGATGCCCGCATATAAGGAAATGTGGAGGAAATACCAAGCTGAGTTTCAATGTAAAGTGACAGCTCAGCTCTTATCTCTTCTCTTGTCTCAATCCACCTCTCCCTCCACACCCATGATTGCATCTGTGCTAGAAGTAATTCAAACGCAGCCAAGCCTGTCCCTGACTTTTGTATTGTTATTCACTTTGCCATTTTAATAATGGAGAGAGCAATTTTAAGAGGACTTTAAAAATCAAACGTGATATTTTCTAGCACATTGTACACTGCAGCAATTTAAACATGGCTTTTAATCTTTTAACTACTGTAAAAATACGAAGTACCAATTACATGTCTATAGAAAGAGGCCTAAATTAGCGTGCCAGAAGTGTCTAAAGATAGCTTGTGCAGAGCTCTATCCTGCTGGTTTTACTCCCACCAGTAATCACTGCAAAGGAACACCTGGCCTGAGCAAGGGACCAGGATTTGGCTCTTACACTGCTCAGAATATTGGCCTGGTAAAATCTGCCATTCTTGCCTGGCAGGTTGGAACATGCAGCTGTTAATCACTGTCAGTCACAAATTCGAATGTTCCAGTTATCTACATCTTTTCTCTCAAATAATTTCTTTAAAAATAGGAATTTGCGTGAAATTTTGGACAAAGTAGCTATTTCTTTTGTACCAATTCCACCAGTACACTTCTGATGGAATTGATTAAGAATAGTCTTTGCATTTTAGGCCGCAATAGACCAATCCATATTCTCCTAGCCACTCTCTAAGATTAAGAGTCCTAAAAATCCAATGCAAATTTAAAAAGGAGAACAAAGCAAACAAGATTTACGAGCGCCACATTTAGTCACGAAGCTCAGAGGTAGAAGAGGGTTGTGGTTATATTTCCCTGTATATAAACATTGCCAAGGTAAAGAATCTACACCCTATATTGACCCTTAAACACCATCCCTCAGTAGCTTTACTGTAGTTAAAGTCAATAAGAAAATAATGTGGTTTGTAGTATACTACCAAACAACAATTTACATGTTTGTATTAAAGGGACACTTGTCACATGCAGATTTGGCTCAAAATTTAGGTATTGCAGATCTAAAACCAAAAGAAGTTCTTTGGAATTTTTTTAAAAATCCAGTGAAGTAATTTATTTAAAAAAATAGTTTTGTGCTAGTGTGCTAGCATTGTGTTAGTGCATGGGAACCTGAAAACTCAATTGAGGAGGAAATGACTATTAACAAAAGAGAAACTGACTAGTCTATTTTGTATAAAATGAGATAAATTTAAAAAGGAAAACAATATACAATAAGTACATTTGTTTTTAAATTATTTCAATTTTAGTAATCTAAAGTAGATTAATAAGTAACATCAGCAAGATTCTTTTTAAATATACAATTTTTAACTTGACAGTGTCCCTTTAAAAGAGTGTTGGGCTGTAAACTACAATAATTCATATTCACTGTAAACCTGAAATATTAGAGATCACAATACAAAAAAAGCAGCATATGGTACAAAAGCATAAAAAAGATTATGCTAATAAAAGCCAAATAGGAGCAGCAGCTAAAACTGCTGGATAAGGCGCCGGCGCTGAGAGGTTTTCCGTAGCAGTTTTCTGTAGTCGTAGGGATTATCTTCAGTTTTGCTCTCGTCCGTGGGGCTCTCTGCAACCCTTGACCTAAGAATTAAATGTAGAAGTGATTTAGAAATTAAAATCAAGACATTTGCTTCAGCAAACACTGCTAATCGACTGCTTAACCTTCAACCTCAGAAAAAACAGCTGCCTTTTCCAGGCCTCTCCCAACTCTGCAGAATAGATTCAGCACCCCAGAGCAAATATATTTCAGCAGAACAGAGGAATGCTCAAAGAAAACATGTTTTTCAAAAAAGGATGATTTATTAAGGACATAATAAAAATGTCAGGATAACAGGCAAGGCTTTGGGGGCAATTCTTGCCTGTTAGACATTGGATCAGATTCTCAGCTGGTGTAAATCAGGTAGCTCCATTGACATAAACAGAGCTACTCCTGTTTTATACTGGCTGAGGGTCTATCCTACTGTTTCAAACTGGACACTGCAAAGTCACAGTACAGAACCCAACTTATGGTTTTCAGGTGGCAAGGTGCATTTTTGAAAGCTGGTCTTCCATTTAGACAGCAGATCTGGCTAACTGGACCGAGGTCATTCCTATGTGATTAAACATAAAATCATTGTTTGGAAAGTATACGTTATTTTGAAATAACTATTGAAATGTATGATGAGCTCGGGGTGCAGTGTAGAGTTCCAAATGCCAACGAGTAAAACCATTCACTTCCTCTAGAACTGAATCGTACTCCCTTACTCACACAAGAAGCCTGACTGAAGTGGCCACTGAATGTGGAACTGTAGTTGATACTTAAGTCATAAACCATGAACGGAGGTAAACTCTGCTCTCAGTTACACACAGTAGATCTGGAGTTACTCCAGTACAATTACTGCAGATTAACTTCACAGCAGAACATGATGATAAGGTATGCATTCTTACACCTTGCACCAGTTTCCGCTGTGTTCAGTGGCAAAAATCTCATTGATTTAAGTGGGAGCACAATCAGCCCCTAGCCTACTGGTGCATATCTCAAAAGCATTGTGAGTGAAGAGGCAAAAGGTCACATGCAATTAATGACCTGAAAAATCTATGTAGGAAGAAGGCTGATGAACCAGCTTTTCCCTTCAGGATTTTCCCTTGCTTTTCTGTCATACTGGTATCAAGCAGAGGCTGAGTGTAGAGGCATGTGTTATTTCAGTGCAATAGGAAGAAAAAGAAGTCAAGAACCAGGTGTGTCAGCTCCAAAAGTTAAGCTAAATGTCTGGCATAGAGCCACACAATCCTAATTGAAACAGAAATTCAACTTTTAGATTTTGCTTAGTTTGACAAAAAGTTTGAGATCCAAAGACGTACAGCAAGGAGGTCTGTCCCCCTTATCTGGAGCTGTGGAGGCAGAACAAAATTGGCAGGTTCTTCAGCAAAATGGCTGTATGATTGAAATTGCCCCACCAGAGTTCTACTCCCAAATTGCAAACAGGCTGAAGACTGTCTATACTGTCTTCAGACCTTAGCTGAAGAATTCCATTCTTCAGAATAAGAATATATACATTTTTCTAATTCCTAGAATTATTATTTTACACGATTCTAAAATAAATAGTTAATTGATTTATAGCTAGTTTAAATGCATATATTTTTGTCTTCAGTATGAAATGTACAAAAATCAGTTTGCATCCATAACTTTTTAAAGTAGGTTACTCAGCATTTCTTTTGTTCTTACTATTATTATTTGGTATTACTTACGCTTCAGTAATAGTTAAAGATGAATCTCTGAGCTCCACTGGTGGCCTCTTTTCTCTTGTGCTAGAATTACTATCATTTGATAGGGAATCACTTGATGAAATTTCTTGGTAATAAAAATCTTCTAAATCTCGCACCTTGCCCAGACTGTAAATACATAAAAGTTCTCACCAATTCTGTTTTGCAACATTTTCTCAGCAAAAATAAAGTAATGAATCACAAACTTTATTTTCCTTATCAGTCAATATGGGAGGACTTTTGATATGTTGATTGTGGTAGAAAATTATATAAGCACAAAAATCTGGTCCTGGAAATGTAACTAATGAGAATGCAGATGTTTATAATTTTGAACTAATAATTTAGGGTTGAATTTACCAGCAAATATATAATCACATGCCAAATACTTTGTAGAATCAGTTTTTATATCTGTGCATGCATGAGTTGTGGCTGATTTTGTAAGATGTATCAATGTGCACCTGGGTATCTCAAGGCAGTTCTGAAATTTAGAGATCTAACGTTACTGACAGTTTTCAGCAATGCCATTTTACTGATATAATTAGTACTCTGTTAGTACTTCCATTATAATCACCTGTTTTCAGGGATTTATTCTTTGACCACAAAAATGTACTCTAGGATACGATTTAATAGGCCGTGTTCAGCAAGTTCAAGAGATTCAAATTCAAGCTCTTGAATTTAGGGATATCAGTAGATTTGTGACACTCTCTGGAGGACTTTGGGTTTAGAAATGAATGGATTACACTGATCCATAAGTAACAAGAAGATAATCATCTGTATATTTAACTCTTTCAGATCATTGGTGAGAAAGCAGAAAACTGCTAGGGAATTGGATTTTTGAGACAATTTGCAATGTGACACATGTCTTTTGATGTCACCTATTTATGTATCTTGCTCAAATTATTTATTTATCTGAAAGGTGTTACCCATTGGAGATGTTTTGTAACATACAGTATATGAACTGAGTTGCCAATCTTGATACACATCCTAGTGGCCAGGATGGTGGTATTCAGCACTCTTCTTGCCAGTATCAGCAGATAGACAGAGGATTGAATGGACCTAGAGAGTAATTTCTCCAGGTCAAAAGTGTGTCATGTTATTGGGATGATATGGAAAAAATGCATGGCTTCTTCCCAGGCTAATTCTATGTTTTGTACAGAGGCCGTTAGTTTCTAGAGCTGTCAGTCCATCCTCTAGCAAGCCTAATAATTCTCTTTATGTAAGTTAATATTTAAGAAATGAAAATTTCTTGTAGAGAATATGAGAAAGGACTACTCAATTTTGAATCAGGCAGGGGCATGCCATCACATGGATTGGCATGCTGCTGCTGAAACTCTAGGGACACAGGCATGCCACAAAATACTGAAACTTACAGCATCTAGCAGAATGGGACGCTGTTACTGACAGGGGCCTCAGATACTATTGTAATATAAATGATTATACTATTCAATATTATTAGTGTATTGTTGGAGATCATACATATGAGAGAGAGCACAAGCATTCTTTGCATGCATTGCTTCAGGATGCCCAAGGAAACACACTATTTGAAAACCACAAAGTTTAAAATGACTTGGAAAAAAAAAGTCCTAAGGGTGACTTGAAAGACAGTGGGCAGGATTCTTCTCTCACACTAGTGTAAATCAGAAGTAGCTCCCTTGAATCCAGTAGCATTATTGATATAAAACTGGTATGAGAGAGAAGAAATTCCGGTCCAATGAGTGAATTTCTTGTCCAGACATGAACTGGTCAAATAACTCACCAGAAGAGGAGCTGACTGGGAGAAACCCTATATTTAGAAATTTTCGAAGATCCAACTAGCACAACAAGCAGATCTGTGATCTGGAGTTGACAGTGTCATGTGGGGACACAGACATAGATTAAACCAGAAATGCATAATAGGGTCATTGAGTGAAGAGCATGAAATAAACTTATTGGTACACCAAATGAGTCATCCAACGTGCAATGTTATTAGTGGTTGAAATACATCTGAATGCAAGACTGAGCTTAAGCATGTGGTTGTATTTTATTGATTGTAAAGGTGTATGCAGTTCCCGCATGCTACCTTGTGGCTCAGTGTGGAGCTGCAGGTGTGCCCCACCTTAATTTCCCAAGTGGAGCAGCAATAGATTCACTTTAACTGCCCAGCCAAGAAGAAACCAATATATTTTAACACAATACCATGTCCCCTTTTTAATCAGACTTCAGGACAGGAACCATTGTAACAAACTTCATTAGGACTGTAGATCAAGGCTCCCAAGCTGACAGCCCATGCCCAAGTCTGACAGTCAGGTTAGGCTTACCTCATAGTGCTTCAGAGAGTAACTACCATCCTATTGCAACCTGCCTGGCTTCTATTCCCTCTCTCTCCCCTGCTACACTTCCTGTTCCTGTTTATATGGGTCAGCCTCCAGGGGGACAGGGCATCCTTGATTATCCACAGGCTGCAAACTATAGCATCCAGCCAAACTCTTAAAGGTGAGTATCTCCAATGTATATTTCCTGGTTTTAGATGTATTCTATATGAAGTTTGCATCCTGCAGCTTCAGGTTGGTGACTGGTGTTTCCGATCATGTGGGGCATTAAGTGCCTCATGCAAGACGTAGTGTCCCCATTTCCCACTGCCTTCAGTGGGAGCTGAGGGCATTCAGCATCAGACAGGACTGAGCTTTATGAATAGGCTACTGCCACCATGCTATTATATGCCAAGTAAAAAAACAACTAAGGCCAGGTCTGCACAATAGGCTTCTATTGACATAGGTTTTTCGGTCTCGAGTGTGAAGAGATACGAGCCTTGAGTCTGACCAGCAGAAGCCCTTGTTCTAATTTTCTGGTATAGTTTGTTTGCCTTATGGTGGGTGGTTTTACTATACTAGTACAAAGCACAGCTTTGCCAGTATAGCTGTGTCCACCCTAGGACTACTTTGCCAGTATAGTTTATCAGTATTCCAATACTGGTGAAGTGCTCCTAGTATAGATGTAGCCAAGAAGCATATTCAGGAGTGGATGGTCACAGGGAAGCAGCACAAAAAGCATAAGTACGTCCATATGTGGGGAAAGCTGTGGATTTAATCTTTGCCAGAAGCTATGTGCTGAATATTTGCCAGAACCATAGAGAGATCTATATATAGATAGCTCCAATAAAATATATGCATGTGGATATCCACGAAAACATTTCAATTATACAGTGAGAAAAGCTTTACTATTGAAATGGCAGTGGACATTTTGGTTTTCTTACTATTTATGAATATATAAACTGTTTCTGTTTGCGGTTTTTATATTTCCAAGTGGTTGTTTCTCAGAAGGGGTACTCCATCCTTCTTTGGATTTTTGCTAATGAAGTGATTGGTTGCTCACCTGTTTTGAACTGGAATTTTAATCACCCTCAATTATTTATTTGATTTAGAACTTAGTGCTGGGCTGTGCCTTTATTATTATGCTTGTATTGCCATTGCAAAAGACTCATCTACAAGTAAAAACATTTGACCAAATTTTATAATGTATTTTGTTCTTTACAATGGCACCTCTCTGTGTACCATCACATAACTATATCTTTTTTCTTAACTCTTGATTTTACTTTGTTGACAGTGCAACTAAACACTGTTTCTGGAGCATTTTATAATTATTACTGTGGGATAGGTAAATGCAGAAGAAAAAATTACCTGTTTTTTCTTTGTTTCCGTTTTTCTTCTTGGATTGATTTCTAAGAAAACATCAAGCAATTTTTTAAAAATTGCGTCACTTTTTTAAACAAGGGAGCATTTTTCACAAAGGTCCAATACATGGGCATGTTAAATATGAAACGTTACTATAATTCTTACCAAGAAAAATATGTAGAACATAATTTGTCGAGCACAAAAAAGTATGCATGGTAGCAATTTTTAATAATCTTTGTGCTTGTTCATCTGTATAAGAGAATGCAGCTAGTACTGGTAACTATACTGTACACAAATGAATGAAACTGTAGTTAGAAGAAGGAGGGGAATATCAAACTTCCAAATCCTATATCTGCTTTCATAAAACTGACAAACACTGTCCAATTTATGCAGACTTTTAGATATACTATGCCAGTTTATATGGATATTAGCTATTCACTGTGAGGAGGCCCAAACCCATTCTCATCAAAGGGGATAAAATACAAAAGGCAGCTCATGCCAGCCCAACCTGGTCTCTGATAAAATAACTGATTTTTTAGACAAAGGAAATGCAATAGATCTGATCAACCTTGATTTCAGTGAGGCATTTGATACAGTTCCACATGGGAAATTTAGTTCAACTGGAGAAGATGGGGATTAATATGAAAATTGAAAGGTAGATAAGGAACTGGTTAAAGGGAAGACTACAATGGGTCATACTGAAAGGTGAACTCTCAGGCTGCAGGGAGGTTACTAATGGAATTCCTCAGGGATCAGTCTGGGTGGGGGGGGCAATCTTATTTAACATTTTCATTAATGACAGGGGCACATAAAGTCGGAGTATGCTAGTAAAATTTGTGGATGACTAAGTTGGGAGGTATTGCCAATAAGGAGGAGGTTCAGAATATCATACAAAAAGATCTGGATGACCTTGAAAACGAATAGAAATGGACTGAAAGTTAATAGTGCAAGTTCATGAATTTAGGGACTAACAACAAGAATTTTCGCTGCAAGCTGGAGACATATCTGTTGGGAGGGACAAAGAAGGAGAAAGACCTGGGAGTATTGGTTGATAACAGGACGACTATGAGCCGCCAATGTGACGAGGCTGTGAAAAAGGCTAATGCAGTCCAAGGTGCATCAGGTGAGGTATTTCAGTAGAGATAAAGAAGTGTTATTACTATTATACAAGGCATGGGTGAAATCTCATCTTGACTACTGAGTGCAGTTCTGGTCTCCCGTGTTTAAGAAGGATGAATTTAAAGTGGAACAGATGCAGAGAAGGGTTACTAAGAGAAAAACCTATGTCATGATAGGAGATTCAAGAAGTTTGGCTTGTTTAGCCTAACCAAAAGAAGGCTGAGGCCATATTTTGAAAACTACTACTGAAAACTAGGTTCAAAGTTGCCCAGTTTTTGCTGATACCAAGTCAGACAAATAACAGATGAGTTTTCATAAAGTACCAAGATTCTGCACTTAACTGTTTGATTTCTGCTTTGTGGATACATTTTGTACCACTAACACATTTACTTTAAGCTGTTAATTTCTTCACATACAACTCCAAATACAGAATTCTGTGTTACGCTTTACATTTAAAAGTCATAAACCTCACAAGACTTGTTTTCCAGGAAACAGGTCCTATTCAACATATGCCCAACTCTATATCAAAATATGAATGTTTCAGTGATAACTTCTTTTATCCTGCTCTTTTGAAATAATTTCCACTGAGAGAGGGCCAATTGTGACAGCCAGTTTAATCAACTATACTCTTACCTGATGTTAAAATGGGCCAGTGACATACATATGCCTCTAGCAAATGTGTTTAATTGCTCTCTTTATAGGAACCTTCCAAACTGCTTTTTAAATGTCTGTCTTTTTGCCTACCTGCTTGCCTTTTTCTGTGTCGAATGGCATTATAGTCAAGAGTGGAAAGCAGACACAGATATCTGAATTTGGACCAAAGGCTTTACATGGAGACAGTCAAATCCATTAGTTTACTGAGCTGCTTGTCGTCTTCAGTTCCTTCAAAATAGTGACCTGACATTTGGTAAAGGGAGCTGTATACTAATACTGCATAGTTTAATATTTGCTCTCCGGGCAAGATCAGACACTAAATATATTACAGTGATGGCGGTCATTATAAATACTTCACCCACCTTGTCTGACTGTTTAGGCAATGTTTTATTACCTCAACCATCCTCTCTCTCTAACATTCTGGGACCAACATGGCTACAACACTGAGTACAACAACAGCCAAAAGAGTAAGTGTGAATCTTGAGGAGTTTGAAATCTGGCTACGGATCTGAATTTTGTGGCCCATCAGTTTTTACTGGAAGGGAGTGTCTTTTGCCCATTGTAAAGGATTGGCTGGACAACATATGGCTGGCAGGTTTTGCCCACAAAAGTTAGTCAAACTTACATGTATTAGAGTATAGTATGTGGAGTCTCCAGGATTATTTAAAGTTTTGGGTTTCCGTGGTCTCCGTGGGGGTCGCTGTAGAGGATGAAAGTCCTCTGATTTGGTGGCAACTGTAAAAAAGAGCAAGAGCCATTCATGTTCATTTGTTCACAGGATGAGTGTGTCATAAAAACGTAACAAGAGAGACATTTATCTGACAATGAAAAAATACTTTCAGCTACTTTTAACACTTAAAAAAAATGAAGTATTTTGGACATTTTCAGGACTATACTTGAAAGAAATGTAGATCTGTTAAACCCACTTTCAACAATGCCCATGAATACAGATCACATAGATTTTATTTTTTAATCGAATTGCCATGTTAGAACAGCGCAATGCCCCATCTAGTATAGAACGCTCTCTCTGACACTGGCTAATGCTGGATGTTTCAAGGAAAGGTGCTGGGAGCCAGTGATCAGATATTTCTCTGTGTCCTTTGTTCTTTTCCCTGTCCTATATGGAAAACTGTCCATTTAATTCCTTAGAGCAAGTCTGTGCGTTTGTCACAGAGATCATGGATTCCGTGACTTTCCATGACCTGCATGTCTTCTGCAGTGGCCGGTGTGGCTGGCTCTAGAGCTGCCTGGGTACCGCAGGTAGCCCTTGGACCAGTTGCACTGGCTGTTGCTAGAACAGTCTCAGGCCACCGCCCCTCCTTCCACGCCAGCAGCAGCAGGAGGAAGTTGAGTGGGGAGCTCAGGGCTGGAGGTTGGGGTGTGGGAGGGGTTGAGGGCTCTGGATGGTGCTTACATTGGAGGACTCCCCAGAAGTGGCAAGATGTCCCTCCCTTTCAGCTCCTAGCTCCATGTGCTGCCTCTACCTGCAGACACCGCCCCCACAGCTCCCATTGGCCGTGATTCCTGGTCAATGGGAACTGCAGAGCTGGCAGTGTGTAGAGCTAGGAGCTCAGGGAGGAACATGCCACTGCTCCCAAGAAGTCAAGTAGGGAGCCTGCCAACCCACCAACTCCTGCCCTCAGCACAAGCGGGGAGCCCTGGGCTTCTCCCACCTAAGTGCCGTTGGTGCCCCTGGGATCATGCCCTCCCCCAAACACCTGCACCCTCCTCCCCCTCACACCTGCGGCATCCCCTGGGCCACCCCCACAGCACACTCACGGCCCAGGCTGTCACCCCACAGTGCCCTCTGGGCCACCTCTATAAGCATGCACGCCCCCCCACAAGCATCCGCAGGACTCTCAAGATTTAGTCAGGGGTATAATACAAGTCATGGACAGGTCATGAGACATGAATTTTCATTTACTGCCCATGACCTACCTGTCCATGACTTTTACTAAAAATACCCGTGACTAAAACATAGCCTTACTTCTAGCCACTGTTTAAGTGTTCAGATTTTTTTAGTGTCCTAGTTGGGCGCATTTATCTGTAGATTCAACTGCAATCTCATCTTCCAGGCTCCCTAATTATCTGTCACTTAATCTAGTATATATAGCTAATGGGGATCTGATTTATTTCACTTCACTGAACAGTGGCTTTCCATTCCTTTATCACATACTAAAGCCAGGGCTCCCTGTAGTTGTGACCTGTACCTTACAGCATTCATAAGACATTGAACATTGGTTGGCAGGTAGAAATCATGAGAATCAGACCTAATGTCTTTATTTTTGTTATGCACATTCCTCTTTCATATGAAACCAAACACCGCTAAAGACTTATTGACATATGCCACTGAAAAGCAAGTAACGTATAAACATGTCCTCCACTGAAGGGGAGTCCCATTTTTTACCTATTAAAAGGTTGATTCTCGGAGACAAGAAAAGAGCAGAATTTACACTTGTTAATGATTTGAAATGTAAGAGGTTAGCAACCCTGCATGACAAAAACTGTTACTTCCAGAACTGTAAAAGCATAAGAAATATCATCAGGGATTTCTCTCATCTCATTCTCCAGTCTTTCCACCAATGTGAATATGACCAGAGCAACACGCACCATATTTAATGGAAAGTATTACAGATAGAGTTGGTCAGAATATTTTGTAACAAAATGTATTTTTGTCAAAAGATGTGGTTTTGTCAAAACTAAAACTTTGCCGAGATGGATCTGGGAAGATTTCCAAGTTCCAGGACATGAGAGAGACCCCTAAAATAAAAAATTGGCTCTTTTTGTTCCAAAAATGGACACTTTTCACACACTTTTGTTTCATGAAAACATTCAAAATGTTTTGTTTTCGTTCCGATGCAGAATGAAACCAAATGTGTAAACATCAAAAGTCGTCACAAAACCAAATTGTCATCCCCTGGCCTGCTCTGATTTCAGAGTTAGATATTGGCATCTGAGCTACATTGTTTGGTAAATATGAAACAAAATAGAAAATAAAAGCTCTCTGAACATCTTGAAACTGCTTCCTGAAAAGCACACAGCTTTTATATTGACTCTTCTGAACTGAAGAGTAGTAAATATTAATACCCATTGAGGTCCTGCACATCCAATATAAACACTTGCATGCACAATGTGCATCACTGGAAGATTAGTCCAAAAGCTATGTCGAGGTCAGATCATTTCCTTGGTTCTGTGCGAAGAAGAATCCTCTGTGGATCACAGTCTCTTCACAGGGAAAGGGAGAGCTAGGCACCTTTACAGCAGTGCCCCTTTCCTTTAAATCCATGTAGGATTCTGTGGGTGTGGGGAACCAGGAATATACAGGGAGTGGCTGAGGCAGGAGATGAGCATCATATTCCTTGTGGTCAGCATCAATACCAGAGGAAACTTAATAAAGACAGCAATAGCAGTGGAGCTTTCTTCACACTGGGATGGAGCAGTGAAGCTGTATTGGTGCCCTGTTAATAGGGAGCTGGGCAAAGCCAAGGGGTAACGTGAGAGTACAGGATCTCTGCACTGATGGCATTGTGTCACAGTATATCTCCAAGACTTGCTGGGTTTAGGCTGGACCCCTCGTCTTCCCTGCCCCACAACAAAAGAATTCAGAGGAAACTCCATGAGGGAAATCTCAGAGATTCCTGGCCCACACAGGGATATTGTACTTGGGGACAGAATCTGCCCCACAATGCCTTATTCACATTGATAATCCACTGGTAATCGGCTGAAGTACTGCTGTTCTAGCGGAAGTGGGTTTTGCCTATGAACCAGAGCGCTAACAACACTCAAGTGGGTAAGGAAGCAAAGAATACATTTTGTTCTCTCAGGGTATGTTTACACTGAAATTAAAAACCCATGGATGGCTCATGCCAGCTGACTTGGGCTCACAGGGCGCTGCAGGGACATCTGCACTCGGGCTGCAGCCCTAACTCTGGACCCTCCCACCTTGCAGGGTCCGAGAGCCTGAGCTTCAGCCCAAGCTCAAATGTCTACATTGCAATTAAACAGCCATTTAGTCTGATTCCCAAAAGCCCAAGTCAGCTGGTATGGGCCAGCTATAGGTGTCTAATTGCAGTGTAGATACATCCTAATAGCTCCCAGAAACTTTTGTTTATTTTACTCTGGGGAAGTAAAATCTATTCTACCTACATCATAACACCTTTTTAATTAAGAATGTGACACAAGTAGTTATAATGAGAAATGATCATCAGTGTTGGCACCTGGAAAATTAGCTGTATATGTTTTTGTTATGTGTGATAAATAAAGGCTCGTAAAGGTCACTGGTATATTGAGGAGCCAGAAGGAATATTATTAATTTAAACTGCAATAGGGTAATGATTCCATTTATTGTTTCAGCTTCTTATCTGAAATGCAAACTGCTCCTAATGTAATGAATGGACTATTATCTCAACATTTCACCTTTAAGAGAACAATGGTATTTTTCAACATCAGAGTATAGATAATTCTCTTTAGACAGAGATTTATGTAGAACTAATTCATTTTACTAAAATGAGATTAAATATGAATCATAGTTTCATTTAAACCGATATACTGAGCCTAATTCAGATACAGTCTACTCTCCTGATTCTACTCTTGTTATGATGATGGTTTTACACTGGGGCAATTGAGTTGGCTTCAGTGGAGTTATGGTTGACTTACACAGAAGTTAGAATAAAGACAAGCCCATTGTATTTTATTTGCAAACACATCAGGAGTCTAAACCAGAAATGATAACCTAAAACGATAAAAGTAATTTAATTAACTATAATAAAAACTGTTATACATTTTCAAAAATTGTACGAGTGACTGCTATGATCACATGAAAATCTGGAAAAAATTAACAAAAATGTGGAGCACTAGGAAAGGGCAAAGAAAGTATATCTGTTTTTATAGTCACACGAGATCATTACCAAACATACTATCACATTATTCATTATTTTATCTGACACACCATCACTGTCAAAGACCTGAAGAACACTTTTCTTTCAGCTGCAAACTATCTGAGTTGAAATTAGCTATGAGAGTCACTCCTCTGCGTAGCTGCTCTGAAATTACTCTTTCTACACTCAAGAAAAATTATTTTAAGGATCATAAGGCTTCAGTAAAACAACTTGCTTTGACTGTTGAAAATTATATTGCTAACAAGAGCATCTTTTTACCTAGACCTAAATCATTTGGAAAAATCTGCCAACATAATGTCTATATTATACTTTCCATATACGTATCTAAATTTGACTTGCATGCTTTGCTTCGTGGATGAGATGGAGGTTCAACTGGTTCAGGTTACTTCCACCTTTCTCCAGTTTTTCTAACTCCTATAAATCTCCTGCGTCTGGAAATCTTTATTTCCCGCCTTTTCATCAAATGAAGCTCTCCTTCTATATATTCAGCCCCAATGGGATTAAGCACAATACAGTCGCTACTAGCTCCACTACCAATTACAGTACTATGGAAATTTTCTCTTTCTATACATCACTTCCTGTTACATACCACACAGGCTAACTGTGCAATTACTACGATAC
This sequence comes from Dermatemys mawii, assembly GCA_007922305.1. NCBI lineage: Eukaryota > Metazoa > Chordata > Testudines > Dermatemydidae > Dermatemys > Dermatemys mawii. Next base: position 20,677,643 of record ML677349.1, read on the forward strand.
TTGGAGATGCAAACTGATAGGCCAAATTCTACTTTTAGTTACACTGGTGTAAATCTGAAGTCAACAAAGTAACTCCAGATTAGAGGAACACCACTGTGACTGAGAGGAGAACCTGAGTAGTAGTAATTGAGATTAGGGGCCATAGCTGTGATTAAATTGGTTTCAGTGGCTTTACATGCTGCAGTACTGACACCAGAAACTATGAAAAAAGAAGTTAGGGGGACTGAATTATTCTGGAGAACAGCAGGCCCTTTAAGATTATAACCCTAAGACTGAATTTCCCTTCTTTGTGAAGTTCCAAAGAAAGCCACAGATGTGTCTGGATTTATTTTTTGAATGATCCAAGATGTAACTCCATTGATTCACGTGGAGTTACACCAGAGGTGAATTTAGCCCTCCCAGAATTTAGTTCACTTACCCAGAGAGTCAACTAATGGTTAATAGATTTCTTTCTGCTCTTAGTTTTGTGTGTTCTTTTCTTATGAAATATACTGTAGTTGGTATTTTTAATATGGGACAACTCATTATGCACAGAGTCATAAAATCTCCTTTTCATTAGTTGTCAATATTACTAGAGAACTTTTACTTCCTGGGTGTTGGTTGGAAGTCAAGTTAGACTCATGAACCTTAGAAAAGATGAATTTCTGTTTGCTTGTGTTCCAGACATTCAGTACACCATTGCAGTGGGTGATGAGACAGAAAGCAGGAGGAAAATCATCCCTTTCTATCAGGCGAATTAAACTTTGCTTCTAGAGTCTGTTGCTCAGAAAAGGGTCTCTCATGGTGCCTGGTCTCTCCATAGTAAATTACAATATGGCAGAACTTTGCCCAGGGTTTCATATGCATCTAGGGGGAGTTGACCATCTGGGCTTTATTTCTGCATATTTGAAAGGAAAAATAATACTTTCTAGCCAATTTAAATATTTCTAAAGCACCTATTTCTGTGGTATTCAGGTGCTATTGACACTCATATGGTACTTTTAATCTCCAGGTTTCATAACACTTTACAAAGATGGGTGAGCATTATTATCCTTATTTGACTGATGGGGTAACAGAGACACAGAAAGGTTAAGTGACTTGCTCAAGGTTACATGACAGCAAGTCATTAGCATAGTCAGGAATAGAAGCTATATCTCCTGACTCTCTGCTCTATACACCATAGCTGTCCCTATGTTAATGTTATGCAAGCAGGCCACCATTAGTGACATACAGTGGGAAAAGATTTTAGAGGGTGAGGAGGATTTAGAATAAAAAAATGCTGATATTATACAAAACATTACATTTATTAAGATTCTACCATTAGGAATACAGCTGAACAGATTTTGTTCAGACGGCGTGAGTGCACACCATGAATACAATCACAATCAATAGCTAAAACAAGGAGGTTTTGCTTTAGTGACTTAGATTTTTTTTTTTTAAATCTTAACAATAGCATTCACTATAATCTGTGCTCAGGAAGGCAAATCTTTTGTGCTGTATGGGCACGAAATACCTTATCAAAATTTATTTTGTGCAAGTGATACTCAAATGTTTAAGGACAACAAATTTGGACTCCAAAAGTATGGCATAGATTTATATAGGCTCGAGGTGGCCAATTCAGTGATTGAGTATGTGAGTAGGATGCTTGGCCGTTAACGTTAAGAAATGTTTAACAGTTCTGTTAGGGAATTAAAGATATTAGAATCTATAATTTTGTTGTATTTTCGGGCACCAAGCAACAAAAACTAAACAGAGGTGAGAGAGTTAACTCAAAGGCCTTCTTGCTTCCTTACTTTGCTGTTATTCAGGCAAAGCACTGACTGACCAAAAAAATAGAATATAGACTTCAGGATTTGGAACGTCTACAGGTGCTGACTTTTGTTTTCACTGGCGGGTGCTCCTCTCTGCCTCCTCAGTCCACACAAGCGGCAGGCAGGGCCTTGGGGGTGAGGTGGGGGAAGAAGCCGAGCAAGGCTGGGGCTTTGGGGTGAAGCACAGGAAGAGCAGTGCAGAGTCACGGTGTGGGTGCTGGGGCCCACAAAAGATTAATCTGGCCCTGCAGGTGCTAAGCATCCCCTATTTTTTTGGTCGGTACATGAGGCCCAGAGCACCCACAGAGTAGGTGCCTATGTCCACAGCTATTTGTATGTGTTCTGAGCAAGGTAGCAGGAATTCTCTAGAAACTGGTGTGAACATCTGTGCATTAGTTTGAAAGATTCAAGTACCCACTGCCTAAGTATGAAAAGCTTGAAGCAGTGTCAGCAAATATCACTCCCCATGCAGGTCCAGCAGTAGCTGCAGATTCCTGGTGTATTGCTATTTTGGCTGTGGTCCAGAACTGAGAGCTCAATCCTGCAATGGACTAAGTTCTGTCAACTTCTGCTCACTGAAATGGGAGGTGAGGGTGCTGAACCTCTCTCCGGGTCATGCTCTGGTTATACCACATCTAGGACCAGCACAACATTCAATCCCTTGCAGAAACTAATACCCTGAATCAGAGCTGCTTGTGATCTGAGATCGGTGAAGCCCAGGACAGGACGGATGGGACAAAGTGGCTGTCTACCACCGGTTTGGCCCTCTGGATTCTGTGCCCTGCCAGAGATCTGTCCAGTTCCCAGCATAAACTACAGCTTCCAGAGGGTTGCGTTCAGGGCTGGTTCTAGGGGTGGGTGAGCAGGTGAGCTGTAGCTTGGCTGCTTGGGTGGGTGGGGGCACCAAAAGCATTTTCCATCAGCAAAACAGCTAGGGTTGCTACTAGCTGCTTTAACTGACACTTGGCTACCATAGCATCTAAAGGGCCCATGAAGGGGCGCTAACCTCTGGAGCGCCTCCAAGTGGCATGGTGTAGCTCCACAGTCCTTTTCTCACCCGTAGCCTGCCTACACGCAGATGTTGGTGGGTCTTCAGTGGGTTGGCCCTCTGGTCAAGTCACAAAGTCCTTCTGCGGTTGTAAGGATTCCAATGAATAGTCTTCAGCATTGGCTCTGGGCCCATTGAATCCTGCCCCTTCTTCAGGCTCCCAAATAAGTCCTGTCCCTTTCTTAGGATTTCTGCCAATTTACCTGAGGCTGGTAGAGGAATCCAGGCCCACCCAACTCCAGATTCCATCCCAGGCACCCTCTAAACAACAGTCAGATATGGCTCAATTAAATTAGTTGCTGCTTCTTCCCTGGGACTCTTCCCACCTGGCCCCTTTTAGCTTCACCCTTATCTCAGGGTTAAGGATCTTGAGTCCTCTTTCTGCAAACCCAGCTATGCAAAACAGAGCCAGATACAAACTCTGGCTGCCCCTTAAGCTTCTGGCCAGAGCAGAGGACCCTTCCTCACACCTCTCATCCCAGCTAGGAACTGACCATCTAGCCCCCACAACTTCTTTTATCTGGGCCTGCTGGGCTCTGATTGGCTGGCACTAGCCCTTCTGGCCCTTGAAGAATCAGGTTTCTAGCTTTGGTCAGAGCTTCTAGGTCTCTAGCTAGAGACCTAGAAGGGCCCTCTAGCAGCAGCCAAAAATGACTGCACAGCAGAAGGAGTTGGATGTGTCGCTTTTCCTAGCTATGCTCCTCTGCTGGGGGTTTGTTTGGAAGGGGACAGAGCAGGGCTGTTCTGCTGGCCCTATGCCATCTAGAGATTCCCCTGTACATCTGGGTAACTCCCAAGAAGCTGCATTCTGACAGTTTAAAGCAGAAGGAACATAACCCCAAATCAGGGCCAAAACACCTGAATCTCTACTGCCTTGCATACTGGGTTAGTTTCTCAGCTGTATCAGAGCTCCTCATCCTTTGCCAGGACCAAGAAGGGGGTAATCCTGAGTGGATCTTTTGCACCCACATGAATTTCACCCTAAAAGTAAAAAATTCTTTTGTGGGGCTTTTGCATTTGATCTTCTATGTAACACTTGTAGTGGTGGGCACCATCACGTTCCTGGAAAGAGGGATATTTTGTAAATCCTGCTGGTGAACAGCCTGTGGAGAACATGGTTCATTCCAGGAACCTTGCACAGATTGCCCCATGCCCTTTTGTAAAACTGGACCAAAGTTATTTTACAGCCTATTAAAAAAACCTGCTGAAATAAGATTACTTTGGCCGTCTTGTCACAGAGGTATTTTGTTAAAAAACTGCGTATTTTGCATTTTTTGTTAAACCGAACATACTTTAAAGCCTTTTGCATTGGCACAACCACATCAGCCCCAGTTTTCCTGCAGCCCCTTACCTTCTGTGATTAGTAGAAATAATTTTCTGCAAAGTATAAAAACGTTATCTTTGGAGCTGCTAAGCTGTCAAAGTGAACAATAGCAGTCTATTTGCAGATAAAGGCAGACGCGTTCCTGTTTGGCATACAAAATGCAATTCTAGATTCATGCGTACAGCTGTAAAATGACACATTAAACAAGTGATGTTGAGGAAAATCTGTACAATTATCATTTAAATCATCATAGTAATTATATAAATCAAAATGTCATCTGATTTAAAGACAAGCAAAGGGTTGACAATCATTGCCATCCACTGATTAATGCCTTTATTGGGGACAGGACAGCAAGGGAGCCACTCAGTGTGAAAACTGCACTAAATAAAAATAAAATCATTGCTTCAAAATGAGTAGGAAAGAAGATGGCAAGGCTTCTTTCCATATTATAAAGAGTATGTCACTTATTGAGAGACCATATATGTCTGGCCTGGTTAGCCATACTATAGATACCTTAGTTTATTGGCTCAGATTTCTTTTCTAGAGCTGCTCATGATTTTTATGAAGAAAAATTCAGAATTCAGTTTTAGGGACTGTTTCTAGATAACTGATGTTTGTGTGCATATCTTTGTTCTGTGAACATGAAGGTCACTACACACCAGAATGGCATACCATAATTCAACAAAAGAAGCAGGTGAAATAGGAGTACATTTCTTACTAATCTATAGTGCATTTTTACATACAGTACATTCATAAAGAAAAAGTGCAAACCAATTGGTAATGTTTTGCATACAGTAAATAATTAAATGGAAGCCCATATTTTCCATATGTATTCTGCATGCCAATTTCAGATAATATGCAGCTATAGTAAATGAACACTTATTGGGAGGTACAAGGCTATTGTTAAGATACATATCTGACTGAAGCTAGTTATGCTATGCCTAGATTCAAATTATTTGACTTTCAAGCTTTGTAATTACTGCAGTATTTTCTCTTATTTTAATATATTGCAGGCTCCTGTTAACCTGGCTGATACAGGAGCTCTGCTTGGTGTACAGGACAGGATTCCCAATCAGAATAAATACATTCCCCAAGCAAATCTGAACCTCTTCCCCCTTCTGCTTCCCCTCCCCGCTCTTCTCTTCATCACTATTCAAATGTAGCATTAATCATCCTTTAACAAACGTTGTAAGAACTGATGAGGGTTAATTCTCCCTCAAGATTGGAGCAATATTCCACAGGGTGGAATCCAGCTGGGCTGTGGAATTCCATAAGGGTGTCACACCCCAACTACATCAGGGTCAGAAGAATTCATAGATTTTCATACATAACGGGTGAATAGAACTCCTGCCTCCCTGGTCCCAGCTTTAGCCCAGTCAAGCTTCCCTTACGCTTATAAAACCACTCTTTGAAAGCTCATTGTCTGGTAAAAGCTATCTTTGTTAGCTTTACTGTGATAAGTAGCAACACTTAAGTAGGAACTGCTAGTGTCAACTACACAGTACATGCAAGTTTAGCATATACCATTGAACCTCCGAGTTACAAATACCACAGTTACAAACTGACTGGACAACCAGACACCTCATTTTGAACCGAAATACGCAGTCAGCAGCACAAATGAACAAAAAACAAATACAGTACTGTGTTAAACATTAACTACTAAAAATAAAGGGTATGTTTTAAACAAAGATTTGACAAAGCAAGGAAACTGTTTCTGTGCTTGTTTCATTTAAATTAAGTTGGTTAAAAGCAGCAATTTTCTTCTGCATAGTAAAGTTTCAAATCTTTATTAAGTGAAACTTCAGTTGTAAACTTTTGAAAGAACGATCATAACGCTTTGTTCAAAGTTACGAACATTTTGGAGCTCTGAACAACCTCCATTCCCGAGTTGTTGGTAAATATGATGTTGTACTGTACAAACATATACTGCCAAACTTGGACCTAGTGCAAGTGGGTGCAATGCCAGTCAAGTTTCTCTCTTGTTCCAGGTGTTAATTTCATCCAGGATGTGTGCTTAGTGACATTATATAAATAAAATTGCACATAAAGGTAATTTGAATTACTGTAGCATTAAGGAAAGTAGTAACATGGGTACCTACAATGCAAAACAGGTTTTGTGCAATATATTGTTCTGGTAATCAGTACAATTCTGGGTAGTCAGCTGACACACCTGACGTGTTTATGGCATCTCTGAGACAAAGAGACTCATCTCAGAGAAACACTTCTCAATATGCTGCATCACGGTCCTCAGTAAAAAGAAGTGCTTGCTGTATAATCAGCAGATATACTTTTTAGTTCCCAGGAGTTTGGTTACTCAGTCATCTCCACACCATATTAGGTTAATCTTTTGTAAAATAAATGTTTAAAAAATATTTTTTGTTAAAAAACCTCACAACCAAGTGGCAAGGTTCCAAAGCTACAAGCATGGGTGGCAGGTATCAACGGCCAGGACAGGCTAAGCCTCCCCTAACGCAGGCCATGGCCCTGCCCATGTTCTACCCGAAGCCTCACTTTCCTTCCCCTGTCCTCTGGAGCCGGCAGGGCCACAGTTCCAGCCAATGGCCTGGAACTTGGGCCCACCAGTGACTCGGCCCGGGGGTCGGGCTAGTGGCTAGGGCTGGCTGGTGGTCTGGGGCTGGTGCCGGCAAGGCCGGGGCTCCTCCTCTGGCTGGAGGTGGGGAGAAGTGGCAGGGTCAGTGGGTTAGCGTCCCCGAAGGAGGGTTTCACCTGCTACCCATGGCTACACGTTCATAACGATGGGCGGGACCTGGTGTGAAAAGTTACCAGGAATGCACCAACAATGGGAGTGGGTGGAGTAGCAGCTGCTGGGCAGCTCTATACCCTACCAGGATTCTGATAGGTAGGGAGAATCCTACACTGGCTGGAGTCACTAGCTTTAACACCCCCCATAACAAAGCTACCTTAATGGCCTAGAGAACTGGGCCCTAAATTCATAGCTTTGATCAAAATGTTGTGTGGTTGTGAGTGGTTAGCACTTATAGGTGAGTAACTTATAAAGCAATTTTCAAAATTCTTTTACTGGGAAGTAGTCACTGTTTTCCAATCCTGTTGATTGGGGAAGGGGTGTATGTTTGTTTAAGAACCCTTTAGGAGAAAGTGACGGGATTGGTTTGCTGGGGTTTCTCTTTAAGGGAGGAGAGCATTAACTGACATGTTAGTCAGCTGGCTAGGAGTTTATAGGCCAGAATGATCATTTGGTCTGACACGGTTGAAAATACGGTTTCATGTTTGATTAGGCTTAAGGGGCTGTCCGAGGTCAGGAGAGCAGCTGTGGCTGCCCTTTGCGTTACGGGTTAATATTCTTATACATATTCTTGTTCTGTTCTGTCCTCTCAGTAAACTTGTGCCTATTCTCCCAATTTTACCCTTGAACTGCATCCGCTTTAAATAGTAACTCCTCTCCACATGCTGCACTCACCTTGCCTATTTGCTGACCTTCACAATTTAATCAAAATCCAAGCAAAGGAAATGAAACTTCTTTTAGAATCTGACTGTTCTTCTGGAAAATCTGCATGAGCCCTCTTGGAAAGGGCACAGCTTGACTATGAAGTATGAACTTCTTTATGTTTATGACTATGAGCTTATAAGGCTTTTTTTTCTTTTTTGCTGTGTCTGGAATGTTTGAAAAGTATGTCTGGCACCTTACCAAAGGGCAGTTAATTGTGCCTTAGTCAAACACTCAAAACAAGCTTTTACACTTTAAATAAAATAAAAAATAATGTTTTGTTTAAGGATCAGAGCTCTCAGATGTATTATTCCTCAAACTACCACATTTGGTGCAAAAAGGATCAAATGCTGGCATATCAGAGGTGCCCATATTTGTCTGGAAAGTAGATAGAGGAAATAAATCCTCATTTGGTTAAAAACCACAGTACATTTTTTTGTGAGAAGTAGAATTAATTTTATTTGGTAAATGGCAAAATCTTGGTCCTGATAAAATTAAATGGGAATTTTGCCTTTGATTTCAATAGTACCAGGATCTGACTCAAAGAATTGTGTGACATTCTTCACACCATGTTCAAAAGGTGATTAATACTTTTCACCCATCTTGCCATAGGAAAAAGCAAGGCATTTAAAAGGAAAGCAGAGATACAGATAAAGGCTGAATTATAAGGTTGTATGGACAGAAACACAGGCAGGGCACGGGGCATTTTTCAAGGCACAAAGGGAGTTACGTGCCAACTCCTATTGACTTTCAATGGGAATTGGGTGCCTAACTCCCCTTTGTGCCTTTGAAAATCTCCTTCTGGACCTCTATCACGTGTTAAGTTTTCTAATTTTATTGGCCTCAGTGGATCTACTCCAGATTTACACCAGTGCAACTGGTTAGAATTTGACCCATTTTGTAAATAGCAAAAACATATTAGTATATATTTCCATCCAAGTTCACTTGAGTTTTAATCACGTTTAAATAAGAAGATCTTTTTCTAATTGGCAAAATAGGTCTTGTATTTCCCTTTCTTTCTCTCTCTTATCTATGTTCTACAGGGAAATGTTTAAGAAGCATTTGCTATTTTCCAAAGAATGAGCCTTTAATACCATATTATCTGAGGCATTAGCCTCATACTGTCAAAAAAGCAGTAAAATGTAATAAAGAATTCAGCATAAACCTTCTAATCATTAACATGAACACCGGTATGTCTAAAATGGAAGCCCTGCCAAAGTCCTGGAATGGAGTTTTCCATTTGATGTTTGCTCTCTCTTGCGGAGGTCAGTTGCAGAAGCAGGCTGCAATGAATAACTGGGGATTAACAAGGAGCAGCCTTTAGATTTAGAAGGCCTGACTCTAACAAACACTGAGATCCCTTTAGAATTTACCCTTCAGTGTTCAAAACATACTACAGTATTGTCACTATACTATTGTGAAGGCGATTCATACCTCTGGCAGTGTGAAAGGCCCTCAAAATGAGAGTAAAGTACATGTACTTGTAACCCTTCTGCCCATCAGAGTTGGCAGCAACAAGGGCCGGGTTCAGTATCCAGGGGTCCCATTCCAATAGCACAATACAAAAACCGGCTCGAGCCCCCACCCAGTAACCTGGGACAACCATATACCACCCCTCTAGATATCTGTAAGAGACAATACTTCCCCTCTCGCAAGCACAGAGTCTGAGTGTACCAAAAGCCTTTTAATAACAGAGAGAAACAATGTGGCATTAGATTGGGGAAACACCACAAACAGGATTCATAAAACAAACCATGAACCAGAAACCCCCCTTCCAGCAAATAGGCTGCGTCCTTCCCTTTGGCTCTTGAGTCCCACAACTCCAAAAATCACCCAATAGTCCCAAAAGTCCAACAACCCAAGAGTCTCTGTTCCTGGTCAGTGCAGAGTTCAAAAGTCAACCTGCAGAGTCTTACCTCCCAGCCTGGGTGGAAATGGAGGGTAGGGCAAGGGGCACCTTATGTGGTCCAAAGCCGACTGCGCCGCCTCTCCGTGGGGTTCCGCTGCAGCCCTCACCGCAATCCGCTCTGCTCTGCTGGCCATCCCATGAACTGTTCCGCTCTGCCGATCAATCCGCCAGCCATCCTGCCAGCCAACACCCAAACTGCTCCGCTGCGCCAGTCACTCCGCCAGCAGCACAAACTGCTCCGCTAGCCATCCTGCTAGCTGACACTCGAACTGTTCCGCTGCGCCAGCCACTCTGCCAGTAGCACAAACTGCACCCAGGAACTGCTCAGCTGAGTCCGCTGCTTCGCTCTGCTAGCCACACAAACTGCTTGGTGCCACCAACATGCCTTTAGGCCCCTCCTAGTTAACACAGTGCTCAGTGATTTCAGCTTTTAGTAAGGGAGGCCTTAGGACAGGTGCACCAGTGGACCCAAAGTGAATCTAGACTCCTAATGGAATCAAAAATTAACTCTGACATTCTACAGTAGAGAGAAGCAGGATACCATAGGCCTATAGAGCCTTTAGACAAGGCCCTCACTAAAAGGTATAAGGACCTGCCTATAGCCTCTCTCTGAATCTCAGTGTGTTCTGAAACGCCTGGCCCTTGCCCAGTGAGTGCTACCTAGATGATGGCAAGTCCCTCCATCATAACAAGGGACAAGTACATGTCCATAGTCCTTCATTCACATAATCAGGGTAACATCACTTTATCATTCCTGCCTCAATAACATAGAAACTGGGGCTCCCACATCAGCCAAAGTGGCCACGTGGGCTGCTGTGAGCTCAGGCTAGGCGTGGTGGGTGTGCCTATGCAAATTGATCAGCCCCAAAGTTATTTTCCACAACTCACTGCAATTCCCATAATTCACCACCAGATGTCAGAATAGATCTCATTCCTGACACTGCTTTCATACTTTAAGGCCCCTTTCATATTGCCAGAGGTATGAATCGCCTTCACAACAGTATAGTGACAATACTCTAGTATGTTTTGAACATTGAAGGGTAAATTCTAAACCTGGGCTATGGTCTGACCACTTGATGCACCAGGGTTAGAGGAAACCTTCCCACCAGGCTGGGGAACTACTCAGCAGAGCCAACCCTAATCGAAAAGACAAGAGTAGTTTCTACGACTCCATATGCAGCTCTCCATGTTGGGCAGGTACTGGTGATCTGCATAGCAATCACACCCTTGATTTCACCCTGGCCCTTCCATTGTCTACTCTCATTTGTCCAAGATATGCTATTATCCGGGGAGCCCTCTGAGGACCAGAGATTCATCGTGTGCTGCGGGTATGAAACCACTGTGCCTCCCACAAAGGCTGTCTCCTGTTGCACAGCAGAACTGCACCAGTTATCATGCAACTGTAACTGATACGTGATTCTATTAATAAATAATTAAAAGGGAAGAATATGATTAATGCCAATCCACATGGTTTTATGAAAATAGGTCTTATCAAACAAACCTGATTTTATTCTTTGCTGAGGCAACAAGTTTGGTAGAGGTAACTTTGTGGATGTAATAGACTTTGCTGAGGCTTTTGACTTAGTACCACACGACATTATGATTAAAAATTAGCACTATACAGTCTCAACAGAGCACATGATTAATGGATTAGGAACTGGCTAGCTGACTGTGCAAATCTCAATGAAGAATCATCATTGAATAGGAAAGTCCACAGGGATCAATAACAAGCCTGACAATATTCAACATTTTTATCAATGATTCTGGAAGTAAATATAAAATAACTGCTGATTTAATTTGCAGATGAAACAAAGATGGTGGAGTGGTAAATAACGATAAGGACAGGGAATTCATACAGAGTGAGCTAGATCACCTGATAGCTGAGCTCATTCCAACAATATACATTAACATAATCAAATGTAAGGTCGTACATCTAGGAACAAGGAAGGGAGGTCATACTTACAGAATGGGAGACTGTCTTCTGAAACGCTGTGACTCTTGTAAAGGATCTAAAGGTTATAGTGAAGAACATGAGCTCCCAGTGTGATGCTGTGGTAAAAAGGGCTAATGTGATCTTTGGATGATTAAACAGGGGAGTAGGAGCTGATTTTACCTCTGGACGTGGCACTGGGGAGACTGATAGTGGAATAAAGCAACCAGTTCTGATGTCCACATCTTTAAAAGGATGTTGAAAAATTGGAGAGGGAACAGAGAAGAGCCACAAAATGAGTCAAGAGCTGGAGAAAATGCCCTACAGTGACGAAGAGTTCTACCCGTTTAGTTTATCAAAAAGATCAGGAATTAATTGATCCTGGTATATAAGTACCTTAAATGGGGAGAAAACACTGGGTACTAAAGGGCTATGTAATCTAGCAGAGAAAGACATAACAAGAGAGTCAGTGGCTGGAAGTTGAAGCCAGACAAATTCTCATTAGAAACAAGGCACTTATTTTTAACAGTGACGGTAAACAACCATTGGAACAAACTACCAAAAGAAGTGATGGATCCCTCTATCACTTGATGTCATCACATCAAAACTGGATACCTTTCTGGAAGATGCTCAATGCTGGGAAAACGGGGCAAAGTTTTATGGCCTGTGTTATACAGTAGTTCTCAATAGAATAGATGATCTAGTGATTCCTTCTAGCCTTAAAATCTATGACTATGAATCCTTGTCATGGAATGTGGCTGCAAGACTTGCCCCTGAGTGACATTAATGTTACTGATAAACATGGAGGTTGAATATTACCTGCTTGACACACACGAGGAGAAAGTCGGCCATTTGTTTGTTTATCTTTGGACAGCATCATGGGCCTCAGCTGATGTGACAAAATCATTTCATTCAACTTTTGCTGCAGTGCCAAATAATCTTCGGACAATTTTGATATCTAAAAAAAAAGTAATACAAGATAGAGATCTCAATGTTTCCAGATAAATCAAGGGTGAAAAACTGCAGATGGGACAATAAGGTAAAGAGAGATTGGACAAACTGCTTCTGTGCAGTACACTGATTTTTTGAAAGCATGAAATAATTCCATCACAGCACTGTGCCAAACACAGCATGTGTAGTAATAACTGATCCTGCAAACTGCTCCATAGAGGCTCACGTCTGTGTCCATGCAAAGCCCCCTAGAAGTCAATGAGAGCAAGGTTCCAACGGTGCAGAGCACGCATAGGAACAGGTCTGATAACCTTATTCAGCAAGGCTGTTAAGCATGTGCATAACTTTAAACAGACGAGTAAGGACTTCACTACTCTGCCGAGTCAGGGCCTTATTTGGCAAACATCAGCATTTTGAAAAACCACTTATCTTGACTGGGGCTTCTGGTTTTAGGTTAAAATGGACAATGCCCACCCACAACCCTGACAATCTCTCTACTTGTTGCGCAAATTGTATATTTTTATTAAATATCCTTTAAAATACCTGAATTTTAGTGAGTGAAATCTTAGTCTCACTGAAATCAACAGAAGCTTTGCCATTAAATTCCATGGGGCCAGGAGTTCATCCACGACATTTTCAGTGAAATGCATTCATATCAAACTATACTGCTTCACTGAAGCCGAAACCTTTTGTGGCAATCTAGTGATTTCAATGATGTTTTCAACAGGAACCTTTCTGAGGTTCAGGGTGGGCTCAGGTCACTTTCGATCAAAGAGAGTGACCTGAACAAAAAAAATCCTACCCCTTTTGATTCCAAACCAGATGTTTTGATACAGTTCATTTCATGAAAATGTCCAAAAGGGTTTGTTTTTCCACAATGCAGAACAAAACCAAACTCCAAAATCTTGGAAGTTATCACAAAATAGAATGGTCAGGCTCTGGTCAGCTCTTGTGTACACCACTGGAAAGTATTTGTGGAAGGAACTGGTGAACCCTAAGAATCCCTTGCATTCTGTGGGAGCTCATCTCTGCGAGAACAGGGCTTGGAAGGGGAAAAGTTTTTGATATAATTTAAGGAAAACAAATTTTAAGCAGATTAACCCACTCCCCCATACATATACAATTCAACTCCTAAGAGAGAGTTTGATTTGCCTAAAACCCCTGCCAAGTGTCAGAATAAATTAATATCAGAATCTGTATAAACCCAACTCTTCAATTCCTAACCAGAGATTTAAATGCACTGAATAAAGTGATTTTAATGTTACTTACTGACTGGCCTGAACATAGTGCCCCAGATTACAGTTAATTTTGGTGTTTTGTATGTTATGAAGTAGTATGAGTCAGAGCATCCATTTTCAGTGAGTTATCATCTAATGCATTGCTTTTAGCATATTTCCTACAGTTATCAAGAAATACTTAGCTTAATAAGCTTCTTACCTGTCTTGAAAAGGCTGCCAAATCACAAGCCTCTTTCGCTGAGCCATCCTTTAGATTCTTATGGCCCTCAGCCTGAGTATTAGACCTTTCTCTATCTTTTGTTGTCTTGGAATCATTATTTTGAATATGTGCTACTTCAGCTGGCTCTCTACTAGCTCTCTCTTGACTTTTAGAAGGCAATTTCCCTTCTTTTCTGAGCTGCCCCCTTCTTCTGTAACCTCGATAATTGCTCTGAATTACCACTGCTGCTTTATCTTTGTCTTCTGAACCTCTTTTTTCTGGCTCAACTTGCTTCTGTAAGCCTCTTACCGAATCTTTCCTTATATTTCCTTTATTTTCACCAGGTATTATCCCTTCCTGTGTCAGATGTTTTCTCTTCAAGCGACTGTCATACTTATTCTGAACAACAACAGACAGTTGGTTTTGCTCATCTGTGCTGATTGTTTCCTGATGAGTCAGATCTCGGAGGCCTAGTTCGGTAATTTTTTTAGATGGCTGCTTCAAAGAGGCCTGTTTTTCCTTTGGATGCTGCTGTGGAGGGTTTTGTTTCATAGAAGCACTCTCTCTTGGAGGCATTTTCCTTTTTTCCTCTAGATTCTGTCTGTCTGGGTGTCCAGGGTAGCTGCTCTGACTGAAAATAGCTGCCTTATCTTTTCTGTCTGTTTCAGCCTCTGCTTCCAGCACTACATTTTGAACTGGCTTTACTTCTGGTTTGAAGTTTTCCACTGGAGAAGACAGTTGGTCTGCTTGTTTTCTGCGTTGCTCCTTTATTTTTTTACGTTCTCTGTAGCCTCTGTAGTTACTCTGAACAATAACAGCTGCTTCCTCTTCAGATGGAGAAGGCGAGTTTGTCATCACAGCTGGGTTTTCTTCATTGTCTTGAGGTTGCTCATCTTTCTCTTTTTCAATAATGGAGGCTGCATTTTTAGTTTGTTCCTTCTTCAGAAGTGATTCCCTGTATGAGACACATTGTATTTTGGAAATATTATAGCAGACAGATTACCACCTTACAATTTCCTGCAGCAATGTTTGTGTACTAAACAGCAATTTGATCAATCAAAAACAATAACAGAACAGCTAGAAAATCTAGCACAGATTAGGAATGGGGAATGAATATACATATCTGTAAACATGAATGATAGTCTAAGTCTGGAAGAATATCCCTGTCAAATGGCCCAAGGGCAATGAGAGTGGCAATCTGAGTGATAAAAGAGCAGGAAATAAAGGTTACAGAAAAAATCCACTGAAAGTGTACAGATAGTAAAAAAAAGACAGGTATTTTCCTGCAGGGTACCAAAACCTCAGTAATTCACACAGTCCAAAACCCATCCCCCAAAGGAAAAACACTGCCCAAATAGCAATGCAAAAAGTAGACTCATGGATTTGGATTTAGGACATAAAACTTCACATGAAAAATACTCTCTGACACCAGGGGAATAACTGGCACACTTCTTGGGCCTTCTTTGTCACCATCAGCTGAGGTTAAATGCCAAGCCAGGCCTTTCATCCCATTCAATGCACTAGCACTTGAAAGAGCTCCTGCAGTTCTTCCATACCTCCTTTCTATCTACCTTAGGTACTTACATGGCTCCCTATTACCATAATATCTGAGTGCCTCCCAATCTTTAACGCATTTGTCCTTACAACACCCCATTTTACAGATGGAGAACTAGGGTACAGAGAGACTAAGCAACTTACCCAAGGTCAAACAAGAAGTCTGTGATGGAGCAGGGAATTAAAATTGGGTCTTCTAAGTCCCGGGACAGCACACAAACCACATCCTTCCACTCCTTCACCCAGCACTTTCTTTACTGGCTGAGAGTGGTCCCTGAATGGTTTTCTTCTCCTATAAGAAAGACTACCAAACCTTTCTAGCTATCTCCAATTAGGCTCACTCATAATCACAACCGAAAAGCAAAGCCTAAAAATGTAAAAAAAGTAGATTTCTCAGACAGGCATTTCAGACGATGAATGCCTACTTCACTGAGTTACACTGAGCAGGCCCAGAACAGCCTGTGAAAATAATGGCCATTCAACATAGCGTGCCAGGAAAGAATCCTAAACTACTTTCATGAATAGAGTCTGTTTTTATTGTTGTGTACCCATCTCAACATATGGATAAGAGGAAGTTTCCATGTTTCAGATTGTCAATTTATTTCCCTTTTTACTTTTATTTGATTCAGACAAGAGGTGTACGCAATGTCTCAAGAAGAGCTATTCCAGACACAGACCAAGACCCATCAGTCTATATTAGTATCAGTTTATATTAAAATCACAGGTGGGCAAAATATTGCCAACTAATTTTTTTGACTCCATATTTGCCTCTTCTCCCCTGAGGTCACAAAACTAAAGAAAAATGTTTACTGCCATCTTTTAAAATAAGCAAACAAACTATACTCTTGGGGGAATTCTGTGTCACTGTGTGTGCACAGAATTCATGTCCTCCGCAGATTGCTTTGCTTCCTGCTGAAAAATGACTTCTGATGAGGAAGCAAAGGGAAGTTGCAAAAGCAGTGATATACTCCTCCCTGGCAGCTCAGGCAGGTTGGTTTGGGTACTTGGAGCAGCCAGTAGAAACATAAATCATCACCGGAGGTGGGGGGTGGGAAAATGGGCAGTCATGTATGTGAGAGAGAGACACACACACACTCTGTCCTGCTTGCTTGCTACTGCAACACGTTCAGCATAGAGGGTCAAGGCTTCAGAGTGTTTCTGAGGTGGTAGGAGTATGTCCTCTCAAGGAGAGCATAATGTGTACTTTTGGGGGAATTCTGTGCCACTGAGCTGTGCAGAATTTTGCAGAAATTAACATGTGTGTAGAATTTCTTTCCCCCCACAGAAATGGGCTGCTGTGCTACTAGCTGTTACTAGGAGATACACACAGAAGATACTGCTGGGGGGAGGGAGAGGGAACTAGAGAGTTCTTGGCAGCTGCAGTTCCCAGCACGACCTGAGGAAAAGAAGGGCACCATGAAGGAAACTCCATGCAAGTCTGGTACTGAGCATCAGGCTGTTTCTCCCTCTGGATCCTTGGGCTTGGGGGAGGGAGGGCGTGGTTGGGCTCTGTGGGACAGGGATTGTGATTGCCAGGTCCCCAGCTGGGCTCTGGGGTCAGGGGAGAAGAGGGCAAAGAAACAGGAACTAGGCTGTCATAGGGGTTTCTTTCACTCTCTACTCCTGGGGGAATTTTTGTGTGTGTTTATATTGTTACAGACATACTTGCTGACAGATATTTTGAAATAAATTACCAAAATAGTTGAAACTGGTGCGATTATGTAGTGTTATTTTGACAAATAAAATTTGCAGAATTTTAAAATATTGTGTGCAGAATTGTTATTTTTTTTGTGCAGAATGCCCCAAGGAGTAAAACTATTTGTGCTACACAGAAGCATCCAATTGTGCTTCATTTCCAGAGTATATTGCTGCTTTCTGACAGTGCTTACTGAAGCAGGAAACATTTAAGTGATACAACAGAAGGAAAAGATTGCTACCTTTTCTTTTTGAAGCTTTTCCTCTCCCTATATCCCCTGTAGTGAGACTGAATTGTTGTTGCTGCTTTGTTCGTTGCATCTGTTATTTCTTTCCTTTTCCTTCTGATTAAGTATCCTCTTGCAACTGATACAAATTATAGTACAATACCATTTTAGACAACACCCAAGCTGTATTTCAAACTTTTAACAGAGCTAAATAACAACAATACAGAGTTAAATAAAAAAAGCTGCAGAAGACAGCAACCGGACAGTACAGGCAAGGTGGGGAAAGCTGTGTTTTCAAGTGAGATTTTAAATGTGATGCCAAGTCAGTGAAGTGGCGGGATATAGGAAGTTTATTAGATGACGGAAGATACAGAGGAGAATGGTCTCACACCTGCAGTGGTGAGATTATGTGAAGGATCATAGAAGGAAGCAAGAAGAACTAGGGAATGGGTAGGGAATGGAAAAAGCCAAATTCAAATTTGATATGTAAAGTGGTGTAAATTAGACTCCCCAGCACACATTTACTGATATGTAAGTGACGGTAATGGGTTCTAAGATGGTGTGAATTACATAGCAAGGAGTCAAATTTTAGGTAGGGGCGGCCTATCTGACTTATTCATACACCCCTGTTAGCTGACTTTTTTGCTGCATTCCTCTCTTCCAGCCCCTCAGACTGTGAGCTACATCAAGGTGCACTCCCGTAGATGCACTGGGCCAGACTCAGAAGTGCTGTGTAATGGAGACAAATGATAGGTTGAAAAGTGGGTATGAGTCTAAGGCGGTACAGCATAGTCTACAAAGGAATATAAATGGGTTTAATATGCACTTTTAGGAGGCCCCAAAGACAGCTGAAATTAAATGAACTTAGATTCTTTCTAGAATTTCTTAGGCTTTGTCTACATTAGCACTTTTGCCTGTAAAGCTTTTGTTGGTCTGGGATGTGAAGAAACTGCCTCCCTGACCAAGATAAGTTTCACTGACAAAAGCACCGGTGCGGACAATGCTATGTCAGCGGGAGATGCTCTCTCACAGTCATAGCTACCGCCGCTTGTTGGGGGTGGTTTAATTATGCTGATGGGAGAGTTGTCTCCCATTGGCACAGAGTGGCTGCACAGCATACCTTACGGTTGTGCAGCTGAGGGATACAACTGTGCTGCTGTAAGGTCTGTAGTGTAGACACAGCCTTAGACTTTCTGGGCCTGATTCTCCTCTCACTGACATAGGTTCAAATCAGGAGTAACTCCACTGAAGTCAAAGGAGTTATATCAGTGTAAATGTAAGTGTGGACAGCATCTGATCTGTTTCAAGTTACTTAGCTTCATCTGTGAAGTTGGCCCAGATTGTTGAGATAGCATGGAGCATACCCAAGGATGGTTATCAAAACAAGGATGGCAATTTGGAACTGGATTTTGAAACAAAGGGGGGCCGAGACACTCAAAGTGTGTGAGAATGGGCATCATGTGATTTTACTTCTTTTATGCTGAAGGAAGTTGAGCTGAAACCACACATCAGGCAGAGAGAGTGAACACAAGGAGAATTAAAGAGATCCTAAGATACAATGCAGTGGTTAATCAACATGAACAAGATGTTGCCACATTATGGCATTTGAGATTCTCTCTGCTGAGGAGGTAATCGGGGCATCTCAGATATCACCATATTGGTAAATAATGACTTTCAGTGATGAGTTCTTTGGATTTGATTCTGCCCCCAGACCAGTTTTACAGTGGTAAAATTCCATTGACTGCAACTGAATATACACCACACGAGATCAGTATCAGGTTTTATACATACAAGTGATGGTTACCAAAATGACCAAGAAGGACAGGATAGACAGAAAAAAAGCAAAGGATCAAGAACTGAATCTTGGGAGATGTCACAGCAGAGATGTCTTGGCACAGTGGATGAGAAGGAACATTTTGATAGGTAAGAACAGGGCCATAACAGAAGACAATCAGAGACATATGCATAGCTATAGATAAGACTCGTCTCTAAAATAAATGTTATCTAATATATAACAAACATATACAAAAATGTAAACAATATACAAAAGAGCATACAGACATATTTTGCATATATACATTAAATGCAAGCAGATATATAGTGTGCACAGCGGTGAAAATGGGCCTCTGGTGTGGGCCCATACAGAGCCTCCCTGGGGCAGGCAATTTAAAAGGGCTTGGGGCTCCTGGCTGCTGCTACCACGGCAGCAACCAGAGTCCTGGGCCCTTTAAATCACTGCCGGAGCCTCAGGTGACACAGGCCAGGCAGCGTGGAAGGGTTAGATGGGGGAGGCTGACCCTCCAGCTCCGCCCCTTGTGCCTAAGGTTCCTCCCCTTCCACCCAAGGCCCCACCCCTTCTGGGGGCCCGGAGCTGGGACCGCCGACCAGTGAGTCTTTTATGTTACTTTCACTCCTGAGTGTGCATACATATATATTGCATACATACAATATTTACAAGCAGAGATATGTGCATCAGATCCTCGGTGCTGTCTGATCTAGCTTCACTGCAGTCAATGTAGCTTTATAACAGCTAAGGGTCTGGCCCACTACACTGTATATAAGCAGATAGATAAAATCAGTGTATTAAAAGTCTAGAAAGCTAACAGTCTTTACCTGCTTGGAGTCTGGTAATAAATGTTTCCATTTTGTATTTACTTTTTCCATTTTCATATTCTTTACGAGCAACAAAGCCCCTGTAAACTAAAAAGAGGTGGCAAAATTTAAGCTCATCCAGTAGGTGATATAGAAGAATATGAAAATAAAGAATTCTGCAAGCAATTATGGCATCAGAATTCAAAAATATTATTTTTCCAGGATGTTTCTACAAAGAAACACACTTTTGAGTTGTCAGTCAGGTTTCCAAATTTATGATAAGGAAGCACAAACTGTATAAAATAGGTAAAATCTGGATCTTCTAGATCATATTGTAATTATGGATCAATTAGTATATAAAAATGCAGATGTTGGAACATCCAAGAGGATGATGCTCAAAGTTATGCTAAAAATAGACTATTCAATTAGTGATTTTTCAATCAGTAGCTTACTTAGTTTTATTATCCAAGGTGGTTAATACATTAATTTTTCACTGGTATATTATGTGACATTTTAATAGTACGCTGGAATTTTAGGAATAAAAATATTATTTCTGTATTCACATTCCTCTGTTGTTAAAAATTGCCTATGAAAAGTAACATTGAGAGACAACTGGAGTGAAGAGATTACTGTTATAACCTGATTATCAATTTCTTTTAATAAGAATTCATAAAACATCAAACATAAAGCATTCTATCAAAAGCAACAGGTGTAAAAGAACAAAATGTAAGAAGGCAAGGGCAGCCATATTTCATCCAAATGCACATAGAATGCCACATTTATTCTAAAATGCTATTGAGCTATTACCTGACTGTATTTTAATAGCACTTTCTTCCCTCTTCTCCTTTAATTTTTTGTATCTCTTTGAACCTAGCCAGCCTCTGACATAGGCCTGAATCAAAACAATCCTGTCAATTGTCTCCTTTCTCATTAAATTCAACTGCTCCACATGATAGTATTTAAGGAACACCTTAAAGAGAGTAAACAAACAATGATACACAGCATTAATTAACATGGCCTAAACAGTCTTCTCACACTATGCATCTGACGAAGTGGGTACTAGCCCATGAAAGCTTATGCTTCAATACTTTTGTTAGTCTTTAAGGTGCCACAGGACCCTTTGTCACTTCTGCAAATTCAGACTAAAACAGCTACCTCTCTGATTCTAGTCTTTTCACATTGATTCATATACGTGCATTAGTCTAGTTAGCATCAACAGGAATTCTGTGTGAGCATCAAGTGAAGAACAAAGCCTTTAATTCCATTGTTTAAATGATCATATTTGAAGGGGACAACGCTGAAATAATTCTGTAATTTGAATTGGTAACACAAGTAGCCAAAACACTTTTATTATTTGTATTTTCATTGGAAGAGACTCTAACCTCCTCAATGTTTCCTTCTGGTGCATATTTCACAAAACTAACTCCAGTCTGTTAATGCTTTCGTACAGTACCTTAAACCCAGGCCATTTATTTATTTTTTAATTTGCTTTAAGGGAAGCCTACACCTTAGAAAAACAACCCCAAAAGCGATACTGGGGCACAAGTGATACAAACATCAGGTCTGATTTTGCTCTCACATTGAAGTAAATCAGGCGTAACTTCATTGAAGTTAATGGAGTTGTAATGGTCTGAAACCAGTTGCTGTAGATAAGAGGAAACTCAGTCCCATCGTATCTATTTTTTCAGTACTTTTCTGCCCTCTCCTCTCTACTTCTTTTGTCATAGTCTCTGTCTGTCAGATCCTGTCTCAGTTAAATGGAGTTACTCCAGATGTACACCAAAGTAAATAAATAGTGGGATATAAATTCCCATACCTCCAGTTATTCTCCTTTCCCCCACCCCATTTTCTTCTTTGGTCCCACCTCACAACATGAGAGAAGTTGGGTGGAGAAGTGCATCCATGGATCCTTGTCCTAGCCTTCTTTAGAAAAACCTGCCCCAGCAATGCCCCTCTGCCTTTGAGGAAGGTCTTTCTTCTCCTCTCTGGTAGTCCCATTATAAATCTCTCTCTGGTTTATTAGACAGGAGTGAACAAGAAGAGGTGTGGCCATGGAGAAAGGTGCCTCATAGATAGAGCAGGTGTCTCTGCAACTCAGACAGCTTCAGTTCTCTGTCTCCCCCTCTCTTTGAATCTTCTGCCCCTTCCCCCTTGTTACATTTGGAAAAGGGGAGACTTGAGGCTAAAGTTGTTTGAGGTATGGAGATACCAGATTTTCTCCTATGACACCTTTTCTGTCTAGCAAACCTCGTCTAGTTTGCCAGCAAGGAGCCCCTTTCTGACAAATTAGGCTAGAAAGGCTGAGATAGGAGGGAGGATGATAAATTCTACTGGGGCCATGAGGCAATAATGAGGGAACAGACATTTATCTCCACCATAACCAGAGAGTACTCAAGACAATCTGCCATTCTAAAGAAATCTTCAGTGTGCTGCCCCCTCCTCAGAGGCCTAAGGCACCAGATTTGGCCTGTCTTCCCCTCTATCATGATAAAGGGGCAGCCAAGCCAAATTTGAATGAGTGGCATGTAATCCAGAAGAGTTGCAAAACCACCCAAATTTGGTCCAGACACTCCTCTGTCATGATGAAAAAGTGACCGGCCAAATCTGTTGCCCTAGGCAGCTGCCTAGTTCATAGGTGCAGGAAATAGGCATTTCAGGGGTACTGCAGCACCCCCAGGTTTTATGCAGGACCGCTGGCCTCGTGCCCTGCTCTCCAGCAGCTAACTCCATGCATAAAACCTGGGGGTGTTTCCCACACTTATGACCTGCTCCCAGCCCTCCGCCCACACTCTGCTCCAATATCCCTCATCTCACTTGGGGCTTGGGTCCTGGCCACTGGCCCCACCCTTGTTCCCAGGCCTCAACTCCTGGGGCGTGCCCCACTCCCAGCCCTGCACCTGGGGCTCTGCTCCTGGGGCCTTGGCCACTGGCCTCACACCACAGCCGCTTGCCCTCGCCCTATGCCCGCTCCCAGCTGTGGCCTCACCCCCTTTGCTGCTGTCCAGGCCTCCCGCTCCCAGAATCACAGCCCTGCTCCCAGCCTCCTGCTCCCAGCCCTACACCCCTTGCCCCAGTCAGGGGCAAGGGGGCTGGCTTTCAGCCCCTCAACTACTAAAAATGTTCCAGCGCCACTGGCCTAGTTTGCTTATAACTAGGGTGACCTCTGTCCATAACCAAAATCTTCCCCCACTCTCTACATCTGAGATCATCTGCTGCTACATCCTCTCCCCCGACTGAGGGACCAGGATTTCAGCCTAATTGTCAGTGAGGAGTGTCCAATGAAATAATGTTTTTACCAATGTGAATCCAAAGTAACTCCAGTAGAGTAACTGAGAGCAGAGTTTGCTTAATATCTTTACAAACACGTAGTGAAATGTATGCAAAATATGGGAAAATATTACTTTGGTTTTTCCAAGAACCCAGTTGTTAAGGCCGGTTTTTTCTAAGATAGCAGCACAGGTTTCAGGGCTGACTGGAGGATCATCATTTGTTTTGTAACAGATGAGGTAATATCTAAAAGACAAAAATATGATTCTTTATTACAGTAACACGGAATGAATGAAAAATGCAGACACACACCATTTATCTAAATTAAACCTAGTTTAAAATGTTTTTGTATGAAGCAATACGTAATGTATTAGAATGAAGAACATGCCAAAAATCACTGTGTGTTCATATACAGCAATTAGAAACACAGTTAAAGGGGCATGAGAGACATCTTGAACATCCTGGAGGGTTTTTTAGTTCTATTAACATCACTACAGGACTTTCAGAAAACATGCTGTCCGGTGAGAGTCTTTGCCAATTCACTGCCTTTACTACTACTTTGCATGTTGTGGATATCCCTTTTGTGACATTCTGTACATGGGGGAGCACCCTGTAACTCCCATATTCCTCATTTATATATAATTGTGATCTTGCATAGAAAGCAGGCCGTGTGCGGTATCAGGGGAAAGGTTATGATCAACTGAAAGTCATTTTTCTATCCATATATGCATATGAAATTATAAGAACTGTGTTGTATGGTTTTCACTAAAATATACTGTGGGTTTGGGAGGCACCCAGACACTAACTCTACAGAGACAGTGACAAGGGAGGTAACCAACACTTGGGCGGGTGCTGTTGAAGAGAGATTACCAGCCACTGTTCAGGAAGGGAGCTACAATACAATGACTCACCTGCAAGAGACCACACCAAGGGAATTGCTCAACCTTGCCTAGAGACTCAGCAATGCCCACCAGACATGCCTGGACTTGTGTTCTAAAAGCACATGGACTAAGAATATAAAACAGAACAGAGTTGCCACATGCTTGGCCTTTCTCCTGACCCCACCTATGCTGCAAGCAAGAAGGACACTGAGAAGACTTAAGACTCAGACAGAGGAGATTGGCCCAGGTTTCAAGGGTGAAATCTGTGTATTATAAACTGCAACACACAGATGTGTGTGCGTGTGTGTGTGTGTGAAAAACTGCTTAATTTAGATGTTGTCCAGTCTAATAGGGTTGAGAGTTAGACTGTGTGCCTATATTTTCTTTTCTTTTGGTAACTAACTCTGATTCTTTGCCTCGCTCTGAATATCACTTAAAATCTATCTTTTGTAGTCAATACATTTGTTTTACTGTTTATCTTTACCAGTGAGTTTGCCTGAAGTGTATGATAAATCCGCTCAGGTTTTCAAAGGCTAGTGTATATCCACTCTCCATTGATCAAGTAGTGAACCAGTTAACAAATCTGCACAGCTCGTCTCAAGCTGTGCAAGATGGTATCTTCCTGAGGTATAGTGCTAGGAGCTGGGGGGATTTGGCTGGTTCATCTCTCTCTGTGATTCTTGAGTGGCTCTCGAAGCATTCATGCAATCTAGCTGGGTGTGGGGCTGCACATGAGGTTGTGATGAGTCATAACAGCACCTGTGGGGTTTGCTGCTGGTCACCAGCAAGGCATTGTGAGAGACAGCCCAGGCTGGAGACAGTTAAGGGGCACAACGGTCCCACAGTCCCAGGCTGCACCCTGGGGATCCTGTCACATCCTTACAGCAGTAACAAAGAACATGTCACTTATTTTTTTACAGTTGTTTTATGTTTAAATGTATTCTTTCAAGTACTGAATTTTAATATTTCATACCCATGCCTCTGCCACCCCTAGCCTGGATGACAATATTTGGGGCAACAAAACTTCAGCTGGTGCAGTAGTTAGCCTACTAACTCCTTGCTGGGAGCATATTACATGTGTGTGGCAGAGACTGTACTGGCTTACAGTTCTTTGCTAAATGCAGTTTAAGGTGTTGGTCTGATCTATGAAGCCATTTACAGTTAGGGTCCTGGATACCTTAGAGAATGCCTCTCTTGCCTCCTGTTTTAATCAGCATTTGAGATCAGCAGAAATGCTCTAAGATGACAGTTCCTGGATGTATTCAGCTGAAGACAGAGCATTCTTATGAAAGCGTGTCACCTTATAATTTGTTCCTCCTTTGCTTCAACAAAGTCTCAATTTGGTACACTGCAGACTATTTACCCAGGCTTTTTCTGAGGAGGTAGAAAGCAGTGCGCAGAATTGCAAAAAGAACAGGAGTACTTGTGGCACAGACTAACACAGCTGCTACTCTGAAAGCTGCAGAATTCCAGGCTCTCTCCAAACTTAGTGAATAAATTCCATGTCCCTAAAGAAATCTGTGTAAGTAGCACGATCTTCTCTTTACCCCTCATCAGACCCCATCCTTTGTTTGTTTGAGTAGTCACCGAGATCGTGCTTTAGATTGAGCTTTGCTAGTCTTTTTATGAAACTTACTCCATATGTTCATTATCCTTTACGTGCAAAAGCTTTAAATATGATAAACTCTTTTTCTAGTTTTCTTAGTTTGAGAAGAATTATGTGAACAGTATGTGTGCCTCCTTCAAGCTTAGATGTCTTCTTTTCTTGTCAGTTAGCTCCTCTGAACACATAAAGCCTGGATTGCTCAGGTGTAAAAGAGGGCAATATTTTGCCCACAGTATAACTAAAAAAGGAGAGAAGATATATTATCACACCAGTTCCTGCAGCTTCTTCTTTTAACTGCTCACTGGCTAATTTTCAGTCCATTTTACCACCTTTCCCATTTCCCCAGGTCTACTCTAAGGGTATGTCTTCACTACAAACTTATGTCGATTGTCTTAAGGTCGATTTTGTAAAGCAGACTGTATAAAATCGATTTTGTGCGTCCCCACAAAACACTGCAAGTTGGCAGCGTTCGTCCACACTACAGTGGAAAGCGTCGACATAGCGAGTGGTGCACTGTGGGTACCTAGCCCACAGTTCCCGGAATCCCAGCAGGCACCATTTTGAGTGGTGCACCGTGGGTAGCTATCCCACAGTTCCTGGTGTCCCAGCAGATACCATTTCAAGCTTTCTCCGTTCCCAACCCCCCCACCCCCGCAGTGCCCTTCCCGCTGTGAAAGCAACTGCAAACAGCCATTTTGCATGCTTTTCCTGCCTGCGCTGACGCCATAGCAGTGGAAGCATGGAGCCTGCTCAGGTAACCGTTGCAGTAATGGCTGTTGTGAACACCTTGAGCATTGTTGTGGACTTTATGCTGCATCGTATGCACAAGAATGCGATCAGGAGACGACTGCGCTATCAGGAGGGTGACGACACTGATGAGGACATGGACACTGACGTTTTTGAAAGTAGGGAGTCCGACAATCTGGCAATTTTGGTGGCAATGGGGCAGGCTCATGCTGTGGAATGCCGATTCTGGGCCAGGGAAACAAGCACTGAGTGGTGGGATCGCATAGTGCTGCGGGTCTGGGATGACTCGCAGTGGCTCAGAAACTTTCGCATGCGTAAGGGCACGTTCATGGAATTTTGTGACTTGTTTTCCCCTGCCCTCCAGCGCAAGAATACCAAAATGAGAGAAGCCCTCACAGTTCAGAAGCGAGTGACAATAGCCCTCTGGAAGCTTGCAACACCAGACAGCTACCGGTCAGTCGCGAATCAATTTGGAGTGGGTAAATCTACAGTGGGGGCTGCTGTGATGCAAGTAACTAGGGCAATCATTGATCTGCTGCTATCCAGGGTTGTGTGTCTGGGAAACGTGCAGGCTACAATAGATGGCTTTGCCGCAATGGGATACCCTAACTGTGGTAGGGCTATAGATGGGACTCATATCCCTATCTTGGCACCAGACAACGAGGCCGAGAGTACAGAAACCGCAAGGGATACTGTTCAATGATCATGCAAGCACTGGTTGACCACAAGGGACATTTCACCGACGTCTACGCGGGATGGCTGGGAAAGGTTCATGCTCGTGTGTTCAGGAACTCTGATTTTTAGACAGCTTGAGCAAGGGACTTTCTTCCCAGACCAGAAAATTACTGTGAGGGGTGTTGAAATGCCGATCATTATCCTTGGGGACCCAGCCTACCCCTTAATGCCCTGGCTTATGAAGCCATACACAGGATCCCTGGACAGGAGTCAGGAACTGTTCAACTATAGGTTGAGCAAGTGCAGAATGGTTGTAGAGTGTGCATTTGGCCATCTTAAAGCGAGGTGGCAAACCTTACTTACTCGCTCAGACCTCAGTGAAAGACACGTGCCCATTGTTATTGCTGCTTGCTGTGTGCTCCACAATCTCTGTGAGAGCAAGGGGGAAATGTTTATGGCTGGGTGGGAGGCAGAGGCAAATGTCCTGTCCGCTGCTTATGAGCAGCCGGACAGCAGGGCAAGTAGAAGAGCGCACCAGGAGGCGCTGCGCCTCAGGGAAGCTTTGAGAACCAGTTTTGTGACTGCCCAAAGTGCTGTTGAAAACCCACTCCCTTGCACTGCTCAGCATTAAGCCTGCTGCCCTCCGGCCCTATAAAGCTGTTGAAAACCCGCTCCTTTGCTCTGCTCACTGTTAAGCCTGCCACCTTTGCACCCTCCTTCCCCCTCTCCACGCTTGCAAAGGAAATAAATTCACTTTTTTAAAAAGCATGCATCTTTAATGATTATTCACAAATTCAGACTGGCAAGGTAGCCAAGAAGGGGTGGGTGAGGAGGGAAACCAGCAGTCGGGGTGGTGGATGAGGGGAGGTGGGGACAAAGACACAGCACATTTCAAAACTTCTGTGATAAAGACAGCCTTCTGCTGTCTTGTGGAGTAGAGTGGGTCGGTCCCTGGAGCCTCGCCCCCCTGCGTTTTCACCCCGCGTCTGGGTGGGGAGGCTTTGGAACTTGGGGAAGAGGGGAGGTGGTTAGACAGGGGTTGCAGGGGCGATCTTTGGTCCTGCTAATGCTCCAGCAGACACCGGAGCATGTCACTTTAGTCCTCCATTATCTGCAGCATTGCATCCGTCCTCCTTTCTTCACGCTCCTGCCATCTCTCCTCCCGTGCTGCTACTGCTGCCTTGGATGTATTCAGCGAGTCTAAAAATTTTTCTCTCCATGCGCTCTGACGAGCTGAGTCAGTGCGGGAGAGATCAACAAGCTCTGTGAACATGTCATCTCTTCTTCTTTTTTTCGCTTTCTTATCTGCGCTAGCCTCTGAGATGGGCATGTTAGGTGGGGGAGAACCGAGACAGCTGCAGGACAAAAGAAAAATTAAGGTTATAAGATAGATACATTGTGCAGCACAATCGGAATATTCTTTCACGGTGAAACAAAGTATTCACAGAGCACATATGCTTTCTGTACAAGGTCGCATTTTGCACCTTAAATTGAGTGCCTGTAGCTTTCCTGTAAAGACATCACATCAGACACCCTCACCTAGGGCCAGGCAACAGAAATCACCATGCAGGTGCCCATGGTAAGCCATATTCTTTCGGTTTGATCCACATTCTGTACAGCAGCGCTCTCCTTTCCCATAGTAATCACTCTCCTTTCCCATAGTAAACCCCCCTCCACCGCGTGGCTGCTAGCATGGAGGTTTCCTCCAAGCGCCCTGCAAGCAGCCCAGCGCAGTTTCTCTCCCCCCTCACCCACCACCGCACGGCCGCTAGCATGGAGGTTTCCTCCAAGCACCCTGCAAGCAGCCCAGCGCAGTTTCTGTCCCCCCTCACTCTCCCACTGCGTGGCCGCTAACATGGAGGTTTCCCATTGACAGAGTTTTACAGTAGCTGTTCTAGCCTAGCATGCATTCCAAGTTAATTCCAAGGGCAAGTTAATCATTAATAAATGATTCATTTTAAATCATGCCTTATCTTATCCCTAAAGGGACACTCACCCGAAGTACCTTCGCCGACTGCCCCATCTGGGGTACTGCCTTGGAAGCGTTCTGAGGGTATTGGCTCCAGGGAGATAAACAGCTCCTGGCTGTCTGGGAGCAGGGTCTCTCCGCTTGCCTGCTGCTGCGTGCTATCATCTTCCTCTTCAGCTTCATCATCATCTGAATCCTCATGCCTCATGACTATCCCATTGGAGGAGTCCACGGACAACGGTGCAACGGTGGTGGGACCCCTCACCCATAATTTGATTAAGTTCATTGTAGAATTTGCATGTCCGCGGCAGTGCCCCAGAGCGTCTATTTGCCTCTTTTGCTTTCTGGAACGCTTGCCTCAGCTCCTTAATTTTCACACGGCACTGCTGTGCCTCCCTGCTGTGGCCCCTATCCAGCATGGCCTTGGAGACTCTGGCAAACGTGTTGGCATTCCGTTTGTTGTTACAGAATTCTGCCATCACGGATTCCTCTCCCCAGATAGCAATGAGATCCAGAACCTCCTTTGTGGACCATGCTGGAGCTCTTTTGCGCTGGTTGGTCACCTGTACTGACGAGCTCTGCATGGTGAGTGTCCTGTGCAGGTGAGCTCACCATGCTGGCCAAACAGGAAATGAAATTCAAATGTTCCTGGGGCTTTTCCTGTCTACCTGGCCAGAGCAGCGAGTTGAGATTGCTGTCCAGAGCGGTCACAGTGGAGCATTGTGACTGCTGTCCAGAGCAGTCACAGTGGAGCATTGTGACTGCTGTCCGTCTGCTGTGTCCTCACTAAGCCACAGTCGACCCAGAGACGTCGATTTAAGGGCTACTCCCCTGGTTTTGGTGTAGTACAGAAATTGATTTTGAGGGCCCTTTAAATCAACTTAAATGGCTACTTTGTGTGGATGGGTGCAGGGTTATGTTGATTTAACAGCGCTAAAGTCGACATTAACTCGTAGTGTAGACCAGGCCTAAGTCTCAATGAAAAACTGCCGTCTGTTTAACAAAACTCCTTATGCTTTGGAACAGATCCTCCATGGGTGTAAATTGCCTTGTTGAAATCACTGGAGTGAGAGTAATTTACACCCATGGAGGATCTGGTCCACTATGCTCTCTACTTCCCCCCTTTACACTAGCAGTAAAATCTTTAAAAGCAGTAACCAAATTTCCAGACACATCTTGTCCACTTCTTTAAACTACTTTCAACAGCCTTCATCAAGCTGTGCTTTTCTGACACTGTCATGGCGCCCTCAGCGTGCTCTCCCAAAACAAACTTATCAAACCATCAGCTTGTTCTTCTTTTGTGTCTCTGTCATCGGTCATCTACTTCTAGTGCCTATTAGTTTTAAGAGCTTCTGTCAGAGTGGGTGTTATCTGCACAATTTCTTCTATTTTTCCCCCTGTAAATCTAAGTTCTTATCCAGGAAAATGTCTGGCTTTTACATTTGTAAAAGAGAAATGCAAAATAACTACTTAATCTCTTATGAGTGGAGCCTTTTTTATTTAACATTTTCCCAGTCATAACAAGGGTGAGACTAGTCTCTCAACAAATGAATAATGCTTATCAACTACACTTTAAAAAACAAAACCATGCATTTATGCATGTCTATCTTAATCTTTAATGTGCAATACCGACACAGATCATGATGTGCCTCTCTGCAAAACTAGAGGCTGACCTAAGCTGGCTCTTAGTGGCTAGAGATGCAATAATGTGTTTTGGAGGATGTTATCTTTTTCTCCAAATTCTAAGATTTAATTTAAAATATTAAGTTTCTAGCCCTTATAGTTCTGAAGAAAACTTTCAGACTGAGCAGGGTGATGTCTGCCTGAATCTGCAATGAGCCTGAAACAATATGTCAGAGATGTGTGATCTTTCCCTACAAATCAGAACGATGTGTTACCCTCATGTCTGAAATATTCTTTCTGTCCAGTCTAGCTTCTGATCTTTGACAAAGACATTGTCTTTATCCTTGTTTTATACAGCTCCAAGCATGCTGATGACATTCAGCAAACATCAGTCAGCAATCATAGAAATACGCTCATATGTACATTACTTACCGTTTTATGAAGTTAGCAAACAGTATGCGATGGGAATAACCCTGTCTCCGTATTCTTGCCGTCTCCAGAATTCCTGTATAGCGCAGCTGTACCAGTACCTTCTCTTTGTCATACTTGTGTGCCTGCCGATCGTTGTTTGGCTTGATGCAACGGACAAAATGAGGCTGGCCAACCACCATCTTGGATAATAAATCCATCAGAGAATACTTCAAGAAAATGGAGAAACATTTTCTGTTTTGATACATAAAAGCCCCCTATTGTACAAGCACATCAATGCATTTAAAATTTCATTTCACATGAATGGTATTGTAGATATAATTCCAAATCCATTTAAATTCTACTAGTGACTTAAGCTGAAATTCTAGCCTCTTTGACATCGACTATACTTGAGCCAAACATTTCCTTCAGGCAAGCATAAATAACAAATTCCCAACCAGTATGTTCCCATAAATTGTAGTAACCTACAGTGCTAACAGCTAATTAAGCACCAGTTTTGTTTTTTGGAAGCAGCAGTGTTTTTGATCACAGTTAAAAATACTCCAAAACAACGTGTATATCTTTTACAAGTTACTTTGATGACCCACTGCATTGCTAATGCTGCTGCTGAACTGCACCAGCTATGTCATGTTCCATGTTGAGGAGCACAGAACTGGCAAGTCCCGTTCTCCTAGGGAACATTGATTCTGACCACAGTTGTCAAAACAGAAAGGTATTAAAGAAGAAATGCTTTTAAAATATGAAATGAACGGTTGGTTTGGGGTGAGCAAACACTGCAGGAGTGGGCCCTCTATTGGGGAACTGAATCTCATTGTTAGGAAACTAAAAAACATTTTTTTCTATGCTCCCGTATTTAATATTTATACAAAGTTCTCATTCATCTCTGAGACAGGAGCTGATGGGGGACAGCAGGCATTAGAGGTCAGGCTAAGGATAGGAGGTTGAAGTGTGGCAAGATAATAAATGTAACTTTTCCTTTGCTTGGGGAGGGAACGAAGATAATTAAACAGCTACGAAGCATGTCTGGCTAGGCCCATCTGATTCAGCACGTTCCTCTGGTTCTATTATGGAGCCGCTGCGTGTAAGTAACTATAGCTGCCCACCCCAGGAGGAACCTGTTGGGAGAGCAGCAGTGGAAACACCAGTTCACAATACACATTGATCCTTTGCACTGCCCCCATCCAGCCTGCACCCCCGCCTGGCAAAGGGGGGTTTGTAGCTTTCTGTGCCAGCAGGGCTGACTCTGGACCTTGTGGTCCTGATGGGTTTCTACAGAATTGCTCCACTGCAGGATCCTAACACACAAATTGAGAGGCTAATTCCTAATTCAAAGTGACTTGAAGGAAAGTAGAAGCCAGGAGTAGTAAGACAGCTATGTGATAGTAGGCTAGACACACAACATCAGTGTAGGACTTCCAGCAGCATATATTCTGCATTAAAATCTGTATTTCCATTCTCGACAGATACTGCACTGTGTGGTATAGTGCTAAATTAACTATCAATAGCTTGGTGATGAAGCTCAATCAGCTAGTACAAGCCAATGAATAAAAGACTTCGCTACCCAGATTTGCAGATGCATTTCTCAGTCATCTGTAGATTTCTGCATGCGTGTAAGATTGTAAGATTCAGTCTGAATCCTCTTCTGCCTGCAATGGCAATCACACCTTGGATAGCAGTTTCCACTGCACCACGGCTGTCAAGATTTAGCTAATCCCAATCCTCGTACAGATGCTCCCCAGTTTACGCAAGCATTCCGTTCTGGAACCCCTTGCATAATTCAAATTTTGCATAAGTATCTCCGACCATTACGCAAAAACAAAAACAAAACAAAAAAAAGCCCCAACCCCTCCTATTTCTAGCTTATGGAACTTTTTCCGTAAATGTGAATTTGCGTAAATCGGGTCTTGCGTAAGTTGGGAAGCATCTGTATCTGTTGCTAGATTTGCTGTATGCAGTGTATCATCAAACAATAACCCATACTTAATGGAGACCCCATCCTGAAAGAAAGAAAGAAAGAAAGAAAGAAAGAAAGAAAGAAAGAAAGAA